>OZ035867.1:6581422-6988523 GCA_964034905.1 Itoplectis maculator | reverse complement strand
AGTAAAGTAAAGTAAAGTAAAGTAAAGTAAAGTAAAGTAAAGTAAAGTAAAGTAAAGTAAAGTAAAGTAAAGTAAAGTAAAGTAAAGTAAAGTAAAGTAAAGTAAAGTAAAGTAAAGTAAAGTAAAGTAAAGTAAAGTAAAGTAAAGTAAGTAAAGTAAAGTAAAGTAAAGTAAAGTAAAGTAAAGTAAAGTAAAGTAAAGTAAAGTAAAGTAAAGTAAAGTAAGTAAAGTAAAGTAAAGTAAAGTAAAGTAAAGTAAAGTAAAGTAAAGTAAAGTAAAGTAAAGTAAAGTAAAGTAAAGTAAAGTAAAGTAAAGTAAAGTAAAGTAAAGTAAAGTAAAGTAAAGTAAAGTAAAGTAAAGTAAAGTAAAGTAAAGTAAAGTAAAGTAAAGTAAAGTAAAGTAAAGTAAAGTAAAGTAAAGTAAAGTAAAGTAAAGTAAAGTAAAGTAAAGTAAAGTAAAGTAAAGTAAAGTAAAGTAAAGTAAAGTAAAGTAAAGTAAAGTAAAGTAAAGTAAAGTAAAGTAAAGTAAAGTAAAGTAAAGTAAAGTAAAGTAAAGTAAAGTAAAGTAAAGTAAAGTAAAGTAAAGTAAAGTAAAGTAAAGTAAAGTAAAGTAAAGTAAAGTAAAGTAAAGTAAAGTAAAGTAAAGTAAAGTAAAGTAAAGTAAAGTAAAGTAAAGTAAAGTAAAGTAAAGTAAAGTAAAGTAAAGTAAAGTAAAGTAAAGTAAAGTAAAGTAAAGTAAAGTAAAGTAAAGTAAAGTAAAGTAAAGTAAAGTAAAGTAAAGTAAAGTAAAGTAAAGTAAAGTAAAGTAAAGTAAAGTAAAGTAAAGTAAAGTAAAGTAAAGTAAAGTAAAGTAAAGTAAAGTAAAGTAAAGTAAAGTAAAGTAAAGTAAAGTAAAGTAAAGTAAAGTAAAGTAAAGTAAAGTAAAGTAAAGTAAAGTAAAGTAAAGTAAAGTAAAGTAAAGTAAAGTAAAGTAAAGTAAAGTAAAGTAAAGTAAAGTAAAGTAAAGTAAAGTAAAGTAAAGTAAAGTAAAGTAAAGTAAAGTAAAGTAAAGTAAAGTAAAGTAAAGTAAAGTAAAGTAAAGTAAAGTAAAGTAAAGTAAAGTAAAGTAAAGTAAAGTAAAGTAAAGTAAAGTAAAGTAAAGTAAAGTAAAGTAAAGTAAAGTAAAGTAAAGTAAAGTAAAGTAAAGTAAAGTAAAGTAAAGTAAAGTAAAGTAAAGTAAAGTAAAGTAAAGTAAAGTAAAGTAAAGTAAAGTAAAGTAAAGTAAAGTAAAGTAAAGTAAAGTAAAGTAAAGTAAAGTAAAGTAAAGTAAAGTAAAGTAAAGTAAAGTAAAGTAAAGTAAAGTAAAGTAAAGTAAAGTAAAGTAAAGTAAAGTAAAGTAAAGTAAAGTAAAGTAAAGTAAAGTAAAGTAAAGTAAAGTAAAGTAAAGTAAAGTAAAGTAAAGTAAAGTAAAGTAAAGTAAAGTAAAGTAAAGTAAAGTAAAGTAAAGTAAAGTAAAGTAAAGTAAAGTAAAGTAAAGTAAAGTAAAGTAAAGTAAAGTAAAGTAAAGGTAAAGTAAAGTAAAGTAAAGTAAAGTAAAGTAAAGTAAAGTAAAGTAAAGTAAAGGTAAAGGTAAAGTAAAGTAAAGTAAAGTAAAGTAAAGTAAAGTAAAGTAAAGTAAAGTAAAGTAAAGTAAAGTAAAGTAAAGTAAAGTAAAGTAAAGTAAAGTAAATAGAGTAAATAGGGTAAATACGGTAAATAGGGTAGGTACGGTAAATAGGGTAAATAGGGTAAATACGGTAAATACGGTAAATACGGTACATTTACCCTACATTTACCGTAAATTTACCGTACATTTACCCTACATTTACCGTAAATTTACCGTACATTTACCCTACATTTACCGTAAATTTACCGTACATTTACCCTACATTTACCCTACATTTACCTTACATTTACCGTACATTTACCCTACATTTACCTTACAGGGTAAATAGGGTAAATAGGGTAAATAGGGTAAATAGGGTAAATAGGGTAAATAGGGTAAATAGGGTAAATGGGGTAAATAGGGTAAATAGAGTAAATAGGGTAAATAGGGTACATTTACCCTACATTTACCGCACATTTACCCTACATTTACCCTACATTTACCGTACATTTACTTTACTTTACTTTACTTTACTTAAGCGTAGATTTACGTGAAATGTATATTTACCGTAAATCTATGGTTAAGTAAAGAAAAGTAAAGATTTACTTTACTTTACTTTTCTTTACTTTTCTTTACTTAACCGTAGATTTACGTGAAATGTATATTTACCGTAAATCTACGGTTAAGTAAAGAAAAGTAAAGACTTACTTTACTTTACTTTACTTTACTTTACTTTACTTTACTTTACTTTACTTTACCGTATATGTACGGTAAATATACATTTACCGTACATTTACCGTACGATAAATAGGGTAAATACGGTAAATAGAGTAAATAGGGTAAATACGGTAAATAGGGTAAGTACGGTAAATAGGGTAAATACGGTAAATACGGTACATTTACCCTACATTTACCGTAAGTTTACCGTACATTTACCCTACATTTACTCTACATTTACCGTACATTTACCCTGCGTTTACCCTACATTTACCGTACATTTACCCTACATTTACCTTACATTTACCGTATATTTACCCTGCGTTTACCCTACATTTACCGTACATTTACCCTACATTTACCTTACATTTACCGTATATTTACCGTACATTTACCCTACATTTACCCTACATTTACCCTACAGGGTAAATAGGGTAAATAGGGTAAATAGGGTAAATACGGTAAATAGGGTAAATAGAGTAAATAGAATAAATAGAGTAAATAGAGTAGATAGATAGATAGATCTCTTTATTGCACTAGGACCAGAAGGTCCTGTAGGCAACCCGTACCAGGGAACCATAATCGGCAGGTCACCACAATCCGGCAACCCACGACCGCTTACAAAATCCTTAACCTAAAAACTTAATCTAAAACTTAACAAATAACAAAAGAAAAAACAGTAAATAGAGTAAATAGAGTAAATAGAGTAAATAGAGTAAATAGGGTAAATAGGGTAAATAGGGTAAATAGGGTAAATAGAGTAAATAGGGTAAATAGGGTAAATAGGGTAAATACGGTAAATACGGTAAATAGAGTAAATAGGGTAAGTACGGTAAATAGGGTAAATACGGTAAATGATGGCGCCACATAGTCATTGGTGATGCTCGCGGAAGCTCTGTCCGCGCACTGTCGGTAAGGCTGATATACGCCGAAATATCGGACCGTATATTCAGTCCCCCCCTGCCATGATCTCTCGACCACCGCGCCACGCGAATCGCCGACGCGCGATACTCGCGGCCCCGACGCTCTCCCCACTCACGTACCGGACGTCGCGACCCCCCACTCGCGGGCCATCTGCCAATCAGCGCGCCCGCGGTCGCAACGCCGGGTATAAAGGTCGGAGCATCGCGAGCCGTGGTCAGACGGCCGTACCGAGAGGATTGGTGAGGAGAGTTCCTCGCCATTCCTCTCGGTACGGCCGTCTGGTACCACGGCTCGCGATGCTCCGACCTTTATACCCGGCGTCACGACCGCGGGCGCGCTGATTGGCAGGTGGAGAAACTAATCTGCTATGGAGAAACTAATCTGGACATCGAAAACTATGGGGAAATCAACCTGGACATCGAAAACTACGGAGAAACTAATCTGGACATCGAAAACTATGGCGAAATCAACCTGGACATCGAAAACTATGGGGAAATCAACCTGGACATCAAAAACTATGGGGAAATCAACCTGGACATCAAAAACTATGGGGAAATCAACCTGGACATCGAAAACTATCGGGAAATCAACCTGGATATCGAAAACTATGGGGAAATCAACCTGGACATCGAAAACTATGGAGAAATCACCTTAGACATCGAAAACTATGGAGAAACCAACTTGGACATCGAAAACTATGGAGAAATCAACCTGGACATCGAAAACTATGGAGAAATAAACCTAGACATCGAAAACTATGGGGAAATCAACCTGGAACCTGGTCCTGGTGAATCGTAATTAAAACGTTCGAGCGAGCGTTCCGAGCGACTCGAGCGGCTCGAACGGCTCGAGCGGCCGACGCAGCTCGAGCGGATCGAGCGACTCGAGCGGCTCGAACGGCTCGAGCGGCTGACGCAGCTCAAGCTTCCTTCGAATCTCGACGTAGTACCGAGCCACATCGAGCTGACTCGAGCAGGCTCGAGCAGCAACGAGCCGAGTCGAACAGCGAGCTGCTCGAGATTTTCGAGCTTCTGCACATCCCTAGAAAAATGACTGCGGTATGAATAAAAAAATATCGAATGTAGCCTACTATCGCTGCAATCGTTGCAATTGTTGCAATTGCTGGAACGTTTGAATGAAAGTACAGTGTAACAACTGACAAAGGATGATAAAAACAAATGACGTTCAACAGTGACACTTGTAGCGTCTCGAGACACGCATCACGCGCCGGTGGATTAAGCGGACCGTCGCATTTTTCCTGATATATACGATTCCATCTCCGTCGATCGCGTATATTTATTTACAGAGATAAGCGCGGTCGAGTGGCTGCAGCAGCGAAACGCCGCGCGTCCGTCGTTTGCTCCTCGTGACATGCGGAGTGCTGCCACGTGACCACCCCGCCACGAGCGCCTCGAAAGTCCTTCAAAAGCCCTAACAGCGGTGTTTGCCGGAATTCTAATCTCGATTAGCCCCAATAAAGCCACTTTTCAGCGACATCGCGACCTGGATTTGGGTTCGAGTCACATGTCGCGCGACGGGTATTGTTCGTCCAAATCCACCGACAATTATGGAAATGATTTAAGAATTAATTGTCGTCAACAGCAGCGTGAGATAAGAGAAGAAGGAGAGAGGGTAAACACGGCGGCCAAAGATACGCGACGGTGAATTCAGTCAATGTAATGTATCGTACCGTGCCGTCATTTTACCGAAACGTCGCCGCGGTTTATTCGCGGGCGCACCGTGCGCGCGCGCGCGCGAATAAACCGGACACACGATCTCGTGTTATCGTCGGAATGACGAGTTAAACACTTTTATCGTCGCCCGGATTAATCGCTCCTCACTTGAAATATCTTGCCGTACGTTTTCTTCGATTGACGTAACGCGCCGCGTTAGTCCTGCGCCGACTGCTACCGCGCTAACAACGTCCGCGACGACAACCCGACATCGTAACTTCCGGTCCGTCGTGTTACCCGCGAATTACATCGTCGTAATGGAAACATTTTCCCGGCGACTTTTCTCGCTCTCCGCGGGCAGCCGCGTCGCGTGAAGCGCGACGCTCGATCGCGATTCACTCGCCGGTCAATCAATAGTATCTTTTTTATTTTTTTCATTTTTTACTTTTTCTATTTTCCGAGGCCAATTTCGTGCATTCCGCGTACTGGAAATTATTTCACGGTACGACCGTGATTTTTTCGGAAAATTTAATATTTGTTCGAGGCCGCGGCCGAGTTTCGACGTTCTCGGGATATTCGAACCCTCCTCTCTATGCGCGGGGGACCCGTTGGATCGATGCCCGCCCAACTATGAGCAAGGAACTCTGAATCCTCATTCGACGAACGAGTCGCATCGATAATATTCGGTATATATTGTGCAAACAATTTATATGTGCATTCGGGATGGCTTGGCTGTTGTATTTTTTATATTCCTCGTGCTTGCCTTCACGCGCGAGTTACTTTAAAATAAAATTTTACATATATTTCTTTCCAGCGTGGAAACGGGTGTTTCGAGAGAAAAAAAACCCTTTCTACTGACCAGATATATAAATATTTTTTAACTCGAAAAAAAAAAAAAAAAAAAACAGAAATAAATTTTGTTTTTTGCCCGATCTGCAGGGGTATCCCTTGCCGGTTTTTTGGGCGAAAAAAAAATTTTTCGATTTCGGCAAGTTTAAAAACCCTATTCGATGGGAAATCTTCCGCTGATTCCAAATATGATCGGTATTTGCCCGAAAAATAAAAATGTCGAGGAGAAAAACGCGAAAAATGTTCTTCACTTTTGTCGAATTTTAACACTTCACTATAATCGATGTCATTTTTATTTGGACGAATGGAATCTAGATTTTCTTTTTCCATTCAAAAGATAACTCTTCAAGGAAGAGAATGACGCGTGGCCGAACGCGATATCTCGATTCCTCAACTTTTTGCAAATTTTTAAAGTTTACCCTCATGAATCGAAATTTTTTTCACCAGGCGTCATTTTCGTTAACAGGCGACTGTCCTGGCAACTGTGCCGCAAAACTCAATTATCAATCGCAAACTCATTGTTCTCTGACCTATCCTCATTCACAATTACAATGTAGACGATTGAGCAACAGTTACGTAAAAAAAAAGAAACTTGATGTCACGAATTGCGCGAAGGATAATCGCAGGTTTGTTGTAGCAGCTGCAACGAGGCATAGCAGAGTCGCAGCTGCAATGAGATATTTTCATTGCACGTTGATAATTCAGCATCGAGCTCGTTACGCGGTCACACACAGTTTGCCTATCGTCGCTCTTCATCTGACGGACGACGCCGTGCTCTAAAATTCCACTCAGTTGGAAAAAAAAATGCCGAAAAAGAACGTGACTTATTCGCCGGTGACGACGCGTAAGCATTTTTGTGAATTTCTGGTAAAAAAAAAACTATACAACAAAATACCGTAAATTCACAAAAATGCCGTAAATTTCACAAAAAAAAAAGACATCCAGTCAAGTACGAAGTGACCACCGGCGTTCGATGATTTTAATCGATGTGTTTTAACGAGATTTGTGTCTTTCAGGCAGCGCGATGACTTTTGTCAGGGGTCAAACGGCAATGGACCATTTTCGACGTAGGATACCGATTCTCGGGTGGCTTCCGCACTACACGTGGAGCGTAGGCTTTCAGGACGCTCTTGCAGGACTTACCGTCGGCTTCACGGCTATTCCTCAGGGGATCGCTTACGCCGCTGTCGCTGGACTGCCTCCTCAGGTTCGTAAGACAAAATAAAGTCATCGCTGTTTTCCACGCACTTTCCGCTACTCTCCTGAAACAATTTCAATATCTTTCATTTTCGTTTTTAATTGCATGGAAAATAAAAAGGAAAATAACATTTGTAGTGTCGTAACGTGTAAGGAAATAAAAAAAAGCTTGAGAAAAAAATCTTCGGAATGTTTCAGTACGGACTGTACAGCGGGTTCATGGGCTGTTTCGTCTACCTGATATTCGGCAGCGCGAAAGACGTCACCGTTGGCCCTACAGCCATAATGGCGCTGCTCGTGCAACCCTACGTCGTCGAGCTCGGGGAGGATTTCGCGGTAGTGAAATAAACAAAAAAATGTCTATGAAAGCGCGATGACAAGTAAAGATCGCCGCATCGAAGCCCCCTCCCCCACGCGTCATATCGGGAAAAAATCTGCACGTAACCGCACGCAGGTAGCTCTAACGATTTATGTAATCGTCCAAGATTATCGATTAATTTATCTCTTCCGATGTTGGGATCTTGTCGATTTGGCCGATCTACACTTGATTGTCATTTTGTATTACCGTGTGGCTTTCGAAATCGACGATGACGAAATCAATCGTATCGGCACAAATGAAATCGGTCACTGCACACGAATTATCTTGCACGCGATGACACAAATTGTGTGTTGACCATGAGTCGTCTTCGATTTCGCGCAGATTTAATCCCGAATTGATGTGCAGCTTAGTCGAGATTTAAGTTTTAATCTTGATTTCGTTTATGTAATTCTTTCACCGACCTTGTTGAGTGTTTTTTGTGTACAGAGCACTCGAAACTTGGAATTTTCCCTTTGAGACAATGTTACACAACTGTAATAGCTGCTACGCGTCAATCGACCTGCCCGCAATTGTATAATTGTTGCCACCTTACTCTATTGTCATGTGGCGGCACGCGCTCAATTGTATTTTTCCCTCGAAATTTTTAGTTTGAGCTATTTTTCTACAATATCTCATCTTTTGTCTCTTTGCGCAGGTACTCCTATGTTTCCTAAGCGGTTGCATAATAACCGCCATGGGGATTCTTCACTTGGGATTTCTGGTCGACTTCATCAGCATGCCAGTTATCTGCGGTTTCACCAACGCCGCCGCCATCATAATTGCCTCGTCGCAGATCAGCACGTTGCTCGGAATTACCGGACGGAGCGAGACTTTCGTGGATGCGATCATGAAATTGATCGATAAAATTGAGGACGTACGATTGTGGGACAGCGTTCTCGGTGTGTCCTGCATTATTATCCTCGTAATTTTGAAGGTAAAGATCCAGCCAAACATCCAATGTCCACACACACACACAGTGAAATTGAGAAAAAGTTGAAAAAAAAAGAATGTGTTTTATCGGTGGGTGTGTTTCGCGTAGCACCTGCCCGGTTCACGAGACGGTAGCATAGGCAAAAAGTGCATGTGGCTCGCGTCCCTGGGACGAAACGCTGTCGTCGTTATCGCAGGTATAATACTCGCCTACTCGTTGTCGGTCTACGACATGAAGCCTTTTCACGTGACGGGAAACATAACCGAGGGACTTCCTCCGTTCGAGCCGCCGCCGTTTTCCACCACTCGCGGTAATGTTACCTACGACTTTAAGGAAATGGCTGTGTCACTCGGTGCAAGTTTGGCCACGGTTCCTCTCATAGCTATATTGGAGAGCATAGCTATCGCCAAAGCTTTTGGTAAGTCGTTCAATTTTCGTTTTCAAATGTCCGAAATGATTCGACTGAATTTCCATCGTGAATATCGACAATGATGGTTCTAATTGTTCGTTTTATTATTGTATCGACGATACTCGATGTGTGTGTGTGTGTGTGTCACAGCGAAGGGGAGATCGTTGGACGCGAACCAAGAGATGCTGGCGCTCGGTCTGAGCAATTTGGCCGGAAGTTTCGTGAGGTCGATGCCGATAACCGGAAGTTTCACGCGTACAGCGGTGAACCACGCGTCCGGTGTGCAGACGCCTATGGGCGGTATTGTCACCGGCTCGCTCGTCCTCCTCGCCTGTGGCCTCCTAACTTCGACCTTCAAGTTCATACCCAAAGCCACCCTCGCCGCTGTTATCATCGTCGCCATGTATTACATGCTCGAGTTTCATATATTCTTCGTTTTGTGGCGCACCAAAAGTCAGTATTATCGCCCCAACCACCCACCCACCCACCCACCAAATCCAATGCATTTCGATATTTGTCATTCAATTGCCGTTTGTTTGTTTTCTTCGAAGAAATTGATCTGCTGCCACTAACGGTAACCCTGTTGACGTGTCTCATGCTGAGCCTCGACTATGGCATGGCAATTGGCATTTCGTTGAATCTCCTTCTGCTGCTGTACTTCACGGCGCGGCCCGGTCTGATAATAGAGGAACGCAACGTCGACGGTACGAATATATTATTCGTCTCGCCCAAGCAGTCGTTGAGCTTTCCGGCTGCCGAGTATCTCCGAGAAAGCGTAATGTCATGGTGAGAATTCAACTATTTTATTTGCCATCGTTTCACCGATAGACTTACATATTGACTACGTTTTTTAATCCATTGACGTCTAATGTTCGATCGGTGTTATTTATAATCAATTACCATTACCATTATTCAGGTGCGACGGCCGGAGTGACTCGATCCCAGTGGTCGTGGAGGGCGGCCACGTGCACAGAATAGACGCGACAGTGGCGAAGAATCTGCGGCTGCTGCAGTTGGATCTGGACACGCGAAATCAGAAGCTTGTTTTCTGGAACTGGTGCGACAGCGCGAGATCCACGCTCACGAGTTACGACAGTTCGCTCGACATATACTTCATGTCGTCCGGGTCGCTCAGTGATTTATTCAAAGGTAAGTCTATCGCAAATTCGTTTGGCCCTAGCCTAGCACCAAGCATACGTTTTCGAAAAATACGAGGAATTCCCGAGAATCATGCATATTATTTGGCTTTAGATAATTATTCGAAAATGTTATTAACTAATCTTCCGACAATCCATTTTTTTTTTTTTTCGTTCGATGAAAATGATTGGTTTATTTTGTAGAATACGTATGCATTTTTCGAAATATGTTTTTCTTTGCTTCGAACTTTTCGTTTTTTTTGCATTGGAAAAATCACATTTATATGTCGTCCTTACCGATAGCTATATGTAACGAACCGCATCTACGAATTTAACGTCGAGCACCTCAACATCGACAGATTTAGAATCCAAGAATTATTTAATCCGCGCACTCTCGAAATGTTTTCGTTGGCGCAACGCCGTCGACTTGCCGATCGTCCCGGGGCGCGCGAACCCAGTAGCCCGAATTCGCAGAACACGCCCCCCCGCCGTCAAGGCCTCCAGACTCGCTCGCGCTCGCGTCGGACTCGAAAATGCGCTTTACCCGAAAAAACGCCGTTGAAGCTTTCCGCTTGCGAGAATCGTTTGCGTTGCCGCGGTACATCGCGACGCGGATATTCACAACGCGCCACGGCTGCGCGACGGTCGAGATGGCTGCGCGGAATCCGCTTCGACTACTTAAATTTGAAAAGCGCCCGAGGGTGCACCGCGGTGCCTCGCCTCGCCTCGCCTCGCGTCCCGACCCGGTCGCCTGCTCCCCGAAGAGATTCAATATTCAAACGCGCGCCCCCGCGCCTCGCTCGCTTTCTGGCTCTCCGGGAGGCGGCGGCGGCGGCGGCGGCGGCTCGAGTGCTTAAAATTGATGCCTATGTACTCGTGCGCACTCTATCCGAGTTACCAGCTCGGCGCCATCCACACGGTGAGTAAAAACTCGCTTTGTCCCTCGGTTTGTCTCCGGCCTCCGCGCGATGCCGAGGCCTCATGAATATTTGTCGCCGCTCGATTATCAATTCGATACTAATGAACGATTCTTTTTTAACGTTTCAGACGAGAACAGACGAACCAGTGAAACACGTGACATTCAATTGGTCTGATGCCGATTTATGCCTGAATCAAAAACGGACGTTCCAAATTTTTATTCCAACCGCAGCTTTTGACGGCTGGAAAAACGAAAAACCATCATTCTCGGCAACATTGACGACTGAACGCGCGTATATTTTCACATTGGAATATCTTTGAAACGACAAAATAGCCGTGTTTTTTAAAATTACAAACTGCCAAACTGTGTTTGCAAACAAATATCAAATCCTAAATCATTTGTACATATCTTTTATTAAAATAAAACGTTAAAAACGAAAAACGATGCTATGCGATGCGAGTTGAATTGGATCGCAATCACGCGCCGTAAGGTATGACCTTTTCAGGGCCCCGGCGAAGAAATCATTATAAAATCCAATGGAGCTTATTAGTTTGCATGAAAATTCCATTGCAATGGGCAGAGGGAAAAGGTGCGCCGTTCGTTTCCTATTATAAAAGAATATTTTATACTCGTCCCATTCGTATTCCGATTCAGATGGCCCGTAATAACCACCCCCCGACTGAAGTATTCGCTAACTTGGAGGCGATCGAGCGAGGCGATCGTGGAATTGGAGTCTGCGAAGGGAGAAAGAGAGGGACCAACGCGCGCGCGCGCGCGCGGAAAGAGGGCGACAGCTTTTGCCCTCGACGCGTTGACTATATACAAACTTTGTACATTTATATACCGCGTACAGACTGGGTACGTATTATGTACAGCAGCAGGCACGGTTAAATCGCGCATAAAGTCCGACACTGCGAGCATTCGGTACGCGACGAGCTTCCGCGCGGGCTAACTCGCGAAATAAGCGCCGCCGCCGCTTATTTCTCGCACATCTACTCACGGCTGGCGTATCGATTCTCCATCGGAAAGATCGCAAGGCGCTCTCTCCGCCCCGCGGCGTTTTATTCTTCCGCGAAGCTTTCAGCGTTTTATCACGAAATCGTTATACCAGCCGAGTCCGCGCGGCGTGCAACCAAGTGAAACGTCGCGCGCTCGTAGCTATTCGCCGTTTACGTACGACACACTCGCGCCGTACGATAATTCTTGACAACGCGGTATTGCGAATTGACCCCTGGAGGAACGCGATGCCGATAGATTGTATCGTGTGCGCTCTGTGTCGCGTCTCGCGCGGCACATCCTCCCCCGATTCGAAAAATTGCCATTCTTTTCGGCAGCAATCCGGCAAGCCGACTTTATCGCACCCGGCCGACTGCGCTGCTGGTATTTTCTTACTCGACACACTCGGCTGTTCGGCGTGGCGCATGCGATTCCGGGCTCGCACGAATATACAAAGTTGTACTGTACAATGACTGCTCGCGATTGACACGCGAGGGCTCGGGAGTGGGGGAGAACGCAGCAGCGGGGCGGCTGCTCAACGTCGGTCGTCGGACCGACGAAGGAGAATAGTGCGTGACGACGAGCACGGCGAGCATCACCAATGACTATGTGGCGCCATCTCACAGTTCGCCACCGACTGTGGCGCCAGCGGCGACAAACGTCGTGGCGCCCGGCGAAAGCTCTGTCCGCGCTCTGTCGGTAAGGCAGATGCAGAGTCGCACGCGTCGCCGCGCGAGATGGCGCCACACGGACTTGATGGATAACATGTAGAGACTGATTTCTCCGGTGGTCATCAGTGTTGATTTCAACCTTCGCAACGATGACAAGCGAAACGAACGCTTATTTTGGCTTCGATTTGCTCAACAATCTAGTGGACAGCCAGTTGACCAAAAAGGAAGATGTGATTGTTCTCTTCTGCCATTGGTACTTAGTGAGAAGTGGTTTCAAATGCATCGGCTTTGGTGACTCCGTAAGTTTGGATGTATTGTCTTTACAATCATCGCTATTTTATTCCGTTAGTTTGTTATGTTTAAAGTTTAGTTTCATTGTTGTTGAAGGTATGCTAATAACATTTATGATTCTCGTGTTTGTTTTATGTAGTCTCGTGTTTGTTTTATGTAGAAGACATTTGATTCAGAGGTTGATCGAGGCTCGGAGCTGTTGCCAGCCGATTGGAATCAGCATCCAAACTACTCCCTTCGATATATCAACGACAAACAGCTTTATATTTTCATAGCGACAAAATCGGACGGAGATTTGTTGCTCAACTTTTTGGTAAGCTTTCAATAATTTTTTCAAATATTTCTTCAATGGACACTGCTCAATTCTGAGAGGAGACTGAATTTTTGGTTAATTATTATAGGGAATCGCAAACAACTGTGTGTCCAATATCGAATTTCCTATTGACTCGACTGTCGGTAGCCTCCACGGGCCATTGGAATCGCTGATACCCAATCGCAGTACAGTTTTAAACAAGATTCAAAAAGAACTTGTGGAGCCTGTGTGTGCCGGCACTGCGAAGGAAATTTCTACACAGACACAGTCCGGACATCCGTTGCCCCGTGATAATACATCACCACAGGCAGACAACGATCCATTGAGGGCTGGACCGTCTCAGAACGCACCGCGACAACAATGGTAAACACTAAAATCCATTGGTGCTCCGTTGGGAATTAAACCCTGGCCCACTTGCGTATGTGAGCCAAAGTCCAACCCACTCAGCCACTGCCTTCCTGAGATTCAACTTGTATATTTGCGTTTAATGTCGCGAAAGCCAAGCTCTTTTATTTTCATAATAATAATAATAAGCAAGCTCTTCTATTTTCACACTAATAACTATAATTTAGGTATCCCGGAGCCGATCCAAGAAACATCGGTAGATCTGATTTGGATCCATTCTCAGGCGGCGGCGGCGGCGGCGGCGGTATGATATTTAATCCGTTCTCACCTCGTGTACCCGATCCATTGAATCCTCGTGGTTCCGGCGGTCTGGGTGTACCGGGTAGACTACCACCGTAAGTTATCTTACAACGGCTTGTTATTTGCCAAAACTCCCAATTCCAACACACACACACACACACACACACACACACACACACACACACACAGCCTAAACGAATTGCAAATATAAAGAACAGCGAAAATAGTAATTGGAAAGCACATTGCTGAAAATTAAATTGAAAATCAAAAACGCGATTTACGACCAACAATTTTGCACGTTTTTTGTATCGAATCAACGTGGTATCAAGTAAACACGATTTTGAACATCTTAGTTAGCCTAAATTCTGTAAAATTAATTTTCTGAAATTCAAGAAACGTTCCACAATATCGTTATCGTTATAACTATTGTAAATATTATAATAATCGTTTGTCTATGACATCTTTATGCAGCGGGGCGATACCACCGGGTGCAAGATTTGATCCTTTCGGTCCACCTGACTTAGGCAGACCGAGACCTCGAGGCGGTCCGGACGCAGATCATCTTCCACCTCCGGGCTATGACGATATGTTTATGTAAAGATCTACGTTATTTCATTTTTTTTATAATCACTTTGTCAGAGACAAGAACAATAAATGTTAATTCATAAATGATAGGCGGCTCACTGATTATTTATAACAACATTATTCCCGAAAAAAAAACGTATGCCACTAATATCAGTGCCAACAGTTGTACGACGTAATTTCGCACAAATGGTTTCTATATTTTTCCCAATGATTTATTTTATTTGCGATAATATTTCGTCTACCGTTGTGTCTTATTTTTTTAATACTATCATTTTTGTTATCAATGTTTTTCTTCATTTGTCAGTTTGTTTAATTGTTTATCTTGATTTCGTTTGTCTCATATTACACGAACGTTCCTAGCACCAACCTTCGTTAATAAAATATTGCAGTTTTTCGAGATCTTAGAAGAAGAATTGTGTTTACCGGGTTGAAATTCGTTCATATATGTCTGCGACCGCGCTCGATGTAATACCGCAAGATACTTAATTCAGGACGTTGCGGCAAATAAACGTGCAAATTTCGATTTTTTTTTTTTTTTTTTTTTTCTTCTTTTCTTTGCGCGGTCATTGGTACCAGCGATACAATTAACATATTTACATAGACTTGTGGACGGTCGCCCAAAACGATGTCGCGCAGAAGTAGTCAATTGTTCAGATTGAAAAATTTGTCCGAACGCCATTAGGAAAACAGATTATGAATGCGATCCCAAACATTCATATTTATCTATAGTTATCTTTGACATATTGAAAATTTGTACTTAAAAAAAAGGCTGCTTCGAAATCGTATTATTCTTTTTCAATGGAGAATTCTCAGAAATGGACAGTTCTTTGGACGTCACACAGCGATGTTCCGCCTCCGTGAGTGCCTTTAACGAAGATAACATCTCTATCGATTCAACTAAATTTCTGGCTAAAGGTCTTAAGTTCGCAAATACATTATCAAAAATAAAAGCAAAACATAGTCGTCCGATATGACTTCGCGCTTGAATTACCAATCATATGATGAAACGAATAATTTTCTAACAGAACAGTTATCGAATATCGGGGGGTATCAACATTCAAATTCGAATTTTCGGCAATTTGATCTCGACTGACAACAACAACAACAACAACAACAACAACAAAA
Organism: Itoplectis maculator; assembly: GCA_964034905.1. NCBI lineage: Eukaryota > Metazoa > Arthropoda > Insecta > Hymenoptera > Ichneumonidae > Itoplectis > Itoplectis maculator. The sequence continues at coordinate 6,973,161 of OZ035867.1, read as the reverse complement.
TGACGATATTCGAACTCGAAGCCTACATTCGCTGAAGATCAGCAGACGAATGACATGGTGTAAACAGTCAAATCCTTATTACTTTCATCACTGAAATTTGTAGAATCTTTTGAACACAGTTTAGCGTGGCGCACAGAGTTATTTATTTAAAAAATCTTGTGAATTCGCTGATCTCGAACGTTCTGTTATCGTTTTTTTCCGTTGGATGTTGAAACGTATCGCAATAGTATTTTTATCGAATTGACACTTCCGCCGAAGTCATTCACGCATCTTTTTTATAAAATTCCCATTAAAACACAACACAAGTGATATAGTTATAACTCTGGAGTGAATCATCTCGCCGTTGCATTGAACGTCCAAATTACGACAAAAATGCTCAAGTACAATTTGAGTTTAAGAACGTTCATCCACAGTCCGGATTGCCATTGGAAATGCAACGCAGCGGCTTATAGTATTCTGCATAATACATATGTGCAATCGCGTCGTAATACCTACTTCTCTCTTTTGTTCTTTTTTTTTTTATCTTCATATATTCTGCATGTTTTACAACTATTTTATTTGTCATTTTGTGATATCGGGAGAAAAGGGGATAATTAAAAATGATTAATAAATAGGACAAGATGTTTGTTTCACTATTCATATTTTTGTCAGAGATTTTTTTTTTCGGCCCAAATGTAGCTCCCGCCGCTTCTCGTTAAACGCTTGTTTGGAGTATGAAATTAAATTGAATTATCGACCCCCCCCCCCCCCCCTGCTAACATTTTTTAACTTAGTATTTTCTCTTATACTACACGGCAGATCGCTCTCAAATTTTGGGAGAATATGCGGAAGTATGGCAGAAATGGGCAAGCTTCTGGTTCGTTGAAACTCGAAGCCGTTGGTTCGAGAAAACCGAAAAACTCAAAAGTCCGGTTAGACGTTTAACATTGGCGGCGGCGGCGACGATCATATCCTCTTAAGCGCCGAGGGAGCTGTTCAATAGAAGTTTCATCGACTTCTTTCGTTGGACTCTTACGTTCAGTTTGAAAAATTTGATAAATTCTTTTTCTCAGGCACAAGGTTGTGACTATCGTATTTATTGTCTCGACGCGATGCATTTTAAGATATCTACAATTCGGTAACAGGATTACCGCACGAACGATAATGGACCAAACGCCGAGAAGACGAAGGAAGAAACAAACATATTGGCCCCGAGTACCTGTGCGAAGGTCACCCGTTTCTCGCTGCGTATAGTATTTGTATTGTAAGACGGCAGCATGAAAAGCGGTGCTATTCATTGCGGTGTTGCGAGCCGAAAGTGACTAATTTCATGGCAGTGTCGAAAAGATAGTTCCGCGAATGCACAGTTTGCGAAACACCACTGTTCACGCACTCGCTGCAAGTATCATCTTTCAGGCCTTCCTACACAACATATTATTGCTCACGTCGATTGATTGACGTCAAACAAAACAGCGAATGCGACAGCGTCGGGAAAATAATTGAATTGTCATTTTTTTTAAATATCACGTGTTTGTTACACAAATCACAATTTTAAACTTCAACTTATTAAAATAATGTATATGATATGCCGGTGAGTTTATTTTTAGAAAATGATATACAATAAATAAGATTTGGAATTGAGTGTAATTCGAGGACAGAGAAAATAGTTTAGAAAGTGTTGTTGGTCCGGTTTAACAGTGAGCATAGTCATACTACAGTGATCGGTCATCTGTCGGCTGCTGCAGCAGCCCGTACAGTCTCTGAGCGTAGACATATGCGGTAAAGTACGAACTACAGGAGGGGGGGGGGGGGCTAAGAGGCGAGGCGAGGGGAGAGTCTTTACTCATGTCGTAGGTCATTCGTATTAAAGAGCTACGAGTTTTAATTATTCGCCAACGTTTTCTTTACTTTTATCTCTCACCTTCTATTTATTTTTAATGGAACCATGTCATTTGAGCCCCTTTGAATTTTCAGAATCACGAAGACTTTCAGCGATGTCTAACTGTTACTTCATCGGTTCGCGCTTCCTTCAAGTCAATTCAAAGACAGCGATAAATTTGATTCTTTTGTAATATTAAGAATACAAAAAATAAAAAATAAAAAATAAAAAACCAGTGTACCGTACCGTACCGTACCGCACACCACAGAGACTTGGCGAAGTTAGAGAGTAAAAAAGAGAATTATCCTTATTCCGCAATGCATGTCGATAGAGAAGGACCCACCCGAATATCAGCCAGAAACAAGCTTCTTCCGCTTGTCGCAATGGCAACAAGTAAGTATCGATAAATCAAGTAACTTTCAATATTTAATATGCAATAGAAGGGTTGCGATGAAAAGAGAAATTGTGATGTTGTCACACACAGCAGCAACAGCAGCAGCAGCACAAGGACCAACGATCCTTGACAATTCGACAATTCGAGGATTTATGCGAGTTGAAGTTGCGCGCGGCACAGACAGAGACGTGTTCGTGGTCGGCGCTGGTCCAACAAAAACAAAGGACATCCGACGTAAATAAATGTGGTATGCGTAAACTATCGTAAATGATATACTGCATGGATAGCCCGTGGGTTGCATTTCCATTGATAGGCCATATGTAAATGAGAACCTATACAATATACATGTATTATACGTCACATTGCGTTGTCACAGGCGTGCAAACCTATATAGAATTATTATACACCGATCGTATCAACGATTGGTTGCTTCGAGGACAAATAACGTAAATCATATTATTATAATTTTTTGTTTCTTTTCGTCACGTCACATTCACTGGACGCAGCAGGAATTCTTCTGTCCATTCTTGAGTTTCAGTCGTGATTTCGGACGATATTTCTCCAGAAAGGCCAACTGTTTGGCGTTAATGGCTCCTCTTCTCTTCCTAATTGACCAAATAACAAACAAAGTGTCAACATACAGATGTACTTTTCTTCTACAGAAATATATTAAAGCAGCTGAAAAGTAACTTGGTGGCTCGTATATTCTACACATGGTGGTAGTAGCTACTTATGGGCTGAGGAACATAATTAGTGGTATATTAATATTAGTTCGATGTTTCTGTTTTGACTTCCCGTCTCCCGAGTTAACAAAGTGTAAAACCATCGCGAATCAATTGATCTTTATGAGCGTGTACAAACGACTGGTGACATTACTTACTCCCTGATAAGGGCGACGGCATCCTCGTACTTGAGCCCGAGTTCGATGAGAGCAAGAGCAACAAGTACCGGCGCTCTGCCGAGACCAGCGACGCAATGAACCGCCACACACGCCTCGGGGGTCTCGCGAAATCGATTTTTTAATAACTCAAACCATTCGTCCACCACCTGCAAATTTGACTTTCATATTAGCATTCTAGTATTAAGAAGATAATGAAATGAAATATCATTATTTTATTGACGAACCTCGTTAGGCGGAAAAGTTCCGTCGTCGAAGACTAAGTCCAGGACATTGATTCCCTCTTCCTTGAGTTCCTCAACTTTGTACGTTGGTTCGCAAACTCTAACCACCTCCTTCACGTTGTGCTTCTTCAGTTCCTGTAAAAGACGGAAAATCTTCAGCCGCTATATCAAATAAGCCTGGAAAATATGCATATAAAAATAATATTTTGTTCGGATGTTGTGAAAAAACGTGCATTAAATACTACATACTTGTATGAAGGTATGAATGGTCTGATCGTTGGGTCGATCAGTAATGAGGAACTTCATATTTTTGTATTCAATCTCGGCGGGAGCCGGCCTTATGTCCTTGACCCTCATATTGCTCATTTCCTTTTTAACGACACAATCGATGAATAGTCTTTTGCGGGCACTGCCGGTGTTGCTGCTGCTGCTGCTGCTGCTGCTGCTGCTGCTGCTGTTGTTCTATTCGCCCGTTTTACCGCTCAGTAGTCTCCCTTTCTTCGTCTACTTTTCACTTTGCCCTCGACTTGGCCGCGGCGACGACGACCCTTTCAAAGATCCGTCGCGCGCGCGCGCGCGAAGCCCCTTTCTCTCCAATACGCTCTTCGGCCGGTCTTTTCTAGTCTCGCCTATGACGTTAAGCCCATGGATATATCAGTCTTATTTTGTTTTTAGTTGTTCTGTTTTTTATGGTTTCTGTTACATTGATTTAATTTCGACAATCCTTCCTCTCCAACGGGCTATATAAGGAGGTGTTTATAAGGAGGACAGGACAATGGATTCGGATGTAGATCCGACAAAGGGACATTTATCCAGAATAAACGATGGGAGATGATAATGTCGCGCTATAAGGCGAAGGATATTACGTTACATTAGACGGCGTTGATATGCACTTGGGTCCCTTTTAACACCTTCGCTAACTGGAAGATAATCTGTAACACCAAGGACGAAACACGCGTTATCGTCAGAAAAATAAATAAAAATGCAGCACTTGTATAAGTCTAACGTTAACTAGGACCGAAACAAAGACAAAAACAATTGCGAACCGCGCACGCGCAAACCTCTTTTTAAAACTGTCATGCAGGTTCGACTATTTGAACACTCGTATTCAAAAGTATCGTGTGTAACGAGGGCTAAAATTGACGTTTGCTACGCGTGTGATTAAAGCCCCGCAGGCCGAGATTGCCTTACTCCGAAACAACAACAAAAACGAAAAAACGAAAAACAATTTCGGTAAAAAGTGTAAGCTCACCTACAGGGCACTGCTTCCTCCTTCGCGATAAGGTGCACTCGGTATCTACGATGTTCGCATATGATAACGGTAAATAAAAAATGGTCTAATAAATTCTTCTACGCGTCCGTGTCTTGCATGTGACTGATGACTAGCTGATGATTCCTGGCTCTCTGGTGGTGATCTAGAACTACCGTCTCTCTCCCTCTCTCTCTCTCTCTCTCTCTCTCTCTCGCGCGCGCGCTATCCCTCTGATCTTGCAACCGTTTTCCTCGATCTCGTTCTCTCTTGGTGCTTGCTTCTCAACCTCACATCAATGCTCCTCTTGGTTTTCCTCAGATCGATATAGATTTAGTTGACGTTGATATACGGGCGTGCCTTTCTATTTGTGTTGAGCCTGGCAGTACTCTGCGCTGTCCAGCTGAAACTCCATGTATGTGAGGATGCACTCACCAGGAAACTGTAACGATACAAATTAAGTACTTCAAGTTAAAGTTTGTTTGGAAAAACGATGCACAGTCAACATTTTGAAATGGATCGCTTCAAAAAAATGATTGTATATTTTGAGTTTCAAATCAATGGGGAGGTGGGGGGTAAAAGAGGAGAGAATGTGCGGCGGCAAGCTCTGTAACGCTCTAATGATCTTTGGCAGCTGTCTCTCGTCACAAGTCGTAGCAATGCGACGAGGAGTTTCACGTGACGTGACGGAAGACGAAAGTGCACGAGGCAATGCGAATTGCACACATCGCTGCACCGGCAGCACTAGCAGCAGCAGCAGCGGCAGCGGCAGCAGCAGCAGCAGCGGTTCTTACTGCTAGAGCTCTTAACACATACAACTAACGATATTTCGTAGATTTGTCGCCTACGCGGCCAGACCGTTTGTTATTTGTTTTGAATGATCAACACGTGGACCGAGGCATCAAATCCCCCCGTATATTATACGCACGACTATTGGCAACGCTTACTTGGATGGCGCACGAAAAGAGATCTCATACGCTGCATATCTTTGGCTGACCATCTCTATCTTGATTTTCCGCTATTTTTACCGTGCGCGAAAAAAATCCAAGCAAAAATGCAATATATTAGCCAAGTCAAACTCCTCGGTAGATGTTTAACACACGTAGGTGTTTCGTTACGTCAAAGAAATATGAAACGAAGCTAAAATCACTGATAGACCAAGTTATTATACGCTGATGACCGACGACGAATAATGCGTCGCATCAACTTGACGAACGACGTCAAGAAGTTTTTCGCGGTCCGCGCGTCGCGCTAAGTCGTCCTCGAGGCTTATACGTACACAGTGATATTTATAGAAAATATAAAATGCGTAGCCAACAACCAGACCTCCAAGTTTTCGGTCGTTCTCTCTCTCTCTCTCTCTCTCTCTCTCTCGCTCTCGTGTAGCGTGCATACAACGCGGGGGGCGCTGTCTAAAAAGACTTGCCAAAGAAGTGGCTTCATGGAAGCCCCTTGCGCGCGTCGTCCATGCTACTCGACTTGCCCAATTTATTTCTGTCGATTACGAGAGATGTCACGTATACATGTGTGTGTGTGTGTGTGTATGCGTCAGTTGAAACAGGAAAAACACATTCTCATTGCCCGGATCTTGTTAGCAATTGCACGATACATTCCAATAAAATAATATTTGCTAAATTTGTTAGACCACGCGAAGCTCTCTGATACCGAATCGGTAAGACACGCGTGGCTATGGCTAGTCCTATGTACAGCATAGTACGCGGTACAGCACAGCTCATCTGCATTTCGTTTGTCTCTATCTCAAAACAAACACCCGTGAAGGCAGAAAGGAAAAAGAAAAAAAAAATGTGCAACCGGCGAACGGGATACGTTGGGAATGCACTCAACACCAGAATTGGAAAAAACGAAAACCGTAGGCGCCGACGGCGTCCAAAGAACGATATCGCAGTAGAGTTTGACAGTCGCATTGTACCAACTTGAAGATTGCACAAAACTCACTTCCGAGAATATCGCTCTTGCGTCGAAAGACAGACGTTGGTGAAATTTGTTTCAGGTGAAAAAGTGACTCGACCACCTCGAGGGCTCGTCAGACATGAACATTGGAGAAAGGTACTTTGGGCAGATGAACAAATCGCGAAGAGTCAATATACCGATTCGGAAGTAAACGAGAGTTCGCGATACTTCGCAAACCGCCGTCGCCGCCGCCGCCGCCGCCGCCGCCTCTCACAACTGATCTGGGCCAGCGCGTATGGGCGAAGTTGAAAATAGCGAGGAAGATCGTCGCGCCCGCCGTTTCCTCGTCGCGCGGTACTCTTAATCCCGTCATCGCGGTGTAGTAGGCGGGAGGAAAAACCGCCGTTGCCACTTCGGCGACCGTCACATCGTCGGCCAAACATTCCCTCGCGTCACCCTCGCGCGCGGCACTTTTACCACCGTTTTTCGTCATCCTCGCGACGGCCAATCGTAAGATTATTTGTATCGTGTAATGTTTTTTGTCTTGTACGAGTTACCGTGTTGTTAACGTTGGCGTCAAGATACCGCAATATTTTTGCCGGTACCAGCAGCAGCAGCAGCAGCCAATAATATTCAACAGGACTATGTCAAATCAGAGATGGGTGCAATGTATTCGTAATTTTTTGATGTTCTTGAAAACTAAGTTCCAACAAATAAGTAATTAATTCCGCAACTGATTGGGTATAAAGAACTCATTTTCCTGCACTACATATTTATCTGCAATCTTTGCAAGTACCTGCTGTAATATTTCTTTGTCGCTGTACGTTTTATCGGTCAAGGACATTCTTTTGCTCGGTTTCGCTGCGCTTGATGGATCTTGCGCAGCGAATCATATCAATCATTGAATTAAGAGAAACTACTCCTCGCGGCGATATAGCGCGAAACGATGCTAACTACTACCATTTATACCGGGGGTTCGTTTAATCAGTCGTGATTAAGTGAGATTTTGGTGCAGTAATTGTTTGTTAAATCTATCCCCAATTTATCGAAGGCTAAAGCAGACCGTGACTATTATATCTCTGCTGTTAGACGACGAATAATTTCTTCGTGGCTTGTTCTCGTTGACGTACGGAAATAGAGCGAAGGTTGCACGACGGTTGGAAGACGTGTATACTACAGGGTCAGGGTCAGGGTCTTTGTCGGATATCGGATGGCGATCGATGCTACAGATAAATTAGCTTAAAATTATTACACCGTTGGGGTTCACACACACACACACACAGTTAGGTCGAATTAGCATGGAATGCCGCATCGCCGCATACTTCCTCGTACAAGTAGTTTCGTAAACAATTTTTTTAATATCTATTAAATAATAAGGAAGCTATTTCCAAGATTCTACTTTTCACGATTTACTTTCTGCGTTTGAGGCACAAGCAGTGACATTTTTGTTGCTGCTTCAACGATTTTGGAGCGGCCAAAGAGTTTCGAGTTCGATTAACTGATTTTGGGTTATTAATCCTAGCGATAAGCGTCAACTATTGGATGATGGTTTTCATCATTGCGATATGATATATCGCGAATAAGATAGGCACCCGAGGCGACTGTATTACGGATTATCCGTCGCGTGAAACGAAATTATGCGCGCGCAGTATCTGACGCAAAAACAAATGCACGACCGAGTAGACGCGCATCCGAGGCATATTTTGTACAAGTGATCGTAATGAACAAATGGCTCTTCGTCAAACGCTTCTCCGTATTTTCAAACAAGCAAACGCATATACACGTTTACCAATACTAATTCTTCGTATAGCTACAATAGCAACTCTCTGACGAAATGATAAAAGTTAAGAACGAAGCCGTTTCGCAAAATTGCATCACCAATATGCGTCTCCGAATCCAAGGATACATTTTCGACGTGAGAAAACGACTTTTCAAAAATGCACTTGCTGCTTATGCATATTTATTCAGACTGGTTAATGTGTACGCGCGGCAGCAGCAGCAGCAGCAGCAGCAGCACCTGTTGCTTATCCAGAGACCCGACAGCATCTCAACGCAAAGTGTTCATTTTATTAATTACACTGTAGGCTGGACACAGGTGACTCAGAGATCACTGCGGCATTAACCGGAATCTCTGAGGAAACAAAAAAGCTTCTTCCACAAGGTCTTATTTTGCATCTTGAATATTTTTGGTATGTCACAAGTTTGTCTAACGACACTTTTAGAATGATTAATGCAAACAATTGTCTATACTAACAAGATGTTACATACTACAAAAAGTTTTGAAGCTCAAAACGCCAAACTGGTAACACCAAAAGTGTTTAATTGCAGAATGCTGCAAAATGTTAACATCCTTAAACATTGTTTGTCGTTAGCATTTTTTAGCACTAGTCCCTGAGAAAGTACACATCTACGTACTCCAATTGAACCTATCGCCGGACGTACCGACAGCTTTGACTTGAAAATATTTGATACTACAAAAAAATCTAGGCTGTGAGTCGAGAAAGTTCCTTTCGATAAAGGAAACACGATGACAATTATCAGAATCGGACTGACGCTACGAAGCCTAATAATAATAATTAAACAAAGGATTTCAACGGAAGCCCGAAACAAAAAGAAGTAAAGTACGACGAGTCGGCACACGCGCAACATACCGGATAGTAAAAAAAGTATAGCAAAAGTAGATACCGTATGTATTGGGAAACGATCGAAGCCGGAGCTTGGCGCTTCGCATTGCGGCTTGGCACTGTCCGCCGAGCTAGGGGCTTGGTTTTGGGCTTGTCCGAATCGACCGGATGTTAGCGATCGAGCGGAACGCTCTGTGAAACATGACGTTTCGAGCTGATGGATCGGTAGATACAAACCGACTCTCCCGATTGAACTGTGAAAAGCTCGAGCCACAAGTGCCTCGACGATCCTGTCGTTCGCCGTCGATACGATATCTTCATTTTTCTCTCGTGCATTTCCACAAATAGGCTTTGTCGAGAGGGTGGGCACGACAAACGAGACAAACGGCACGAATGCTCTTGTCCCAAAGCAGTTTGTATCGCAAATGCGATACAACTTCTTCTCCCTTTCTTCCTCTTTGTCTTTCCTCGACACTTGCGCACAGTTGCACAGTCTCGCGCAAGCTATCCCCCATCCGTTCCCTGTCTCCGTTCGTGGAATTACACTCCGAGATCGTAGCCTTAGCCACAGCTTGCCGCTGTATTTGCCACCGACTAAAAAAAAAACCTCATTGAGCGTTAGTTTGTTTCCACAGGTCTTTTGCGTAGTTTAGCGAGTGAACGTGAATGCGTTCTCGAGACTTCCAAGACACGACTGACGCACGCACGCACGCACGCACACACACGCGCGCATAGGTTAAAAGTTGGGTGTCCACTGTCTCGAAATGGAGTGAGGAGCTCGCGCGAGAGCGAAGCTGCTGTCGCGTCGAGGTTCCGACACTGTCGTACGGAGACGCGGGGGAAAGTCGAGGCAGATTCGGTTGAGGTAAGATTCGGTTGATAGGTTATCGAGAAAACGAAAGGCTCGCTCGCTCGGTCGCGGTCGCGGTCGCGCGTGCGGTATTTCGGCAAATATCGCTCTTGGTTTGGTATATAGCGGAAGGTCAGTCACCGTAGGGAGGCAGCAGCGCGATGCACGTACACACAAGCGCCGGACTAGAAAAATGCTGTATGTAGGAGAACGAGGAATTTGATTCATCATCGAGCGGGGGCGACTCGATCGATCGGTCGTCGGACTCACCTGAATCGCCATACACATTGAATACGGCAGGTACGTTTGGGCGTTCGTCGTTAAAAAAACGAGGCGCGGAGCGTTGCCAGTGAGGTAGGTGGTAGATGCTGGTGTTGCACTGCTGCTGCTGCTGCCTGCCGATGTACACCTTTTACACGACACTCGCGAGACTGTGCACTCGTACACCAACGCTCTCTCACTCTATCTCTCTCTCTCTCTCTCTGTCTATGGCTCTTTGCGCGAGGCTGTGTTCGCTGTGTTCGCGTTTCCACGTGTGATGTGTGTATACGCGTGTGAGAGAAGCAACGCGAGAGCGAAGCGGAATAAGCAGAGGGGGCGGGATGACGAGAGAGGGCAGGAGGATGGGAGGGGGCGAGCGAGCGAGCAGCGACCTGTCTTTGTGTGCGTGCGCGTGAGGCTGTTGTTGGTTGTGTGTGTGCGTGTGTGTGTGCGCGCGCGCGTGTGTGTGCGCGTGTGTGTGTGTGTGCGTGCGCGCGCGCGCGCGTCGTGTTGCGTGTGAGTGTGTGTGTGTGTGACCTGACTCGCGCGGATAATACAGCACGACCGCACGCCAGAAGAGCTTGTGGACAACTGTGGAAAATGGCCGAAGCCCGTCGCCCCATCTGCGGGTCGCCAAGAACGATCATTGCGGTTGGATACCGCGAAGCGGCGGCGACATTTAAAACCAAAAAAACACAACGTGTAAAAAAAACTCGAACGATATTGTCGCGATGACTGTTTGTACGTGAAAAAAGTTTTGAAATAAACTGAAAACATTCAGAGTGTATTATTAATTGTTCACTGTAGGCTCAAAGCTACAATAAGGCGATTCGCTACTTAATTAATACACACTAAATTTATCGATTGATAGAGAAGAAACAATGCCCAAATACCTGAAACTCTTCGATTTTATTTTGCTCATTAGTTTATCATAAATTCTGCTGCGCTTGTAAGTCGTTTTTCACCAGGAAATCTGACTAACAATCGGCCATTCAACGTTCTTGATATTTTCTAACAAAGCCCAATGCTTATCGCGTCGATAATTCACCATACGCATGTTGGTTTGCGGCTTACTTATATCTTATGGTCCCTAAAAAAATACGTTACATCTATTTAAGCAGTTTGCGCCGTCAGTTAATATTATCATTATTTATATACTTATATAACATTGTTTTTCGGCATATTCCGTTTAAAATTTCTCTTTTCTACAATCGTTTGTGTGTAATGCTTGTATCCGTCTGATTTAACGAAATTCCTGCTGGCTTTCTTTGCTCGCGCTCTTGCACTTTTCGCCATCCAATGCTGTAGCTATAACTACAATTAACATTGTTTCAATTAGCGCCGTCCCGCAAAATTAGCAAGCAAAGCATTCGTGCACTCGTTACGGAAAATATCGTGCGTAACGAGGGCTAATATTGGCGCGTTTGGCTAAAATTGGCTTTACAAGAGAAAATTCATTCACGGCAGTGGTGATATCTGCAGCGAATGAATTTCCTCTAGAAGCTATAAATGCAAGAATGCGTCAAAAAGTTCATTACAGTTTTTGATACCGATCAAGACCGCCGAGCAGGGCCGGGGGGAACTACTCGGCTGATAATAGAAGCTGGAATCAACTTTTCTTTACGAATGCTGACAATTACATTCAAAATAAAACACTCATCGGAAGCGGAAATCGTTGCACAGCCTTCGATGAATATTTTATTTGCAACGAAACTGTTACAATTCGGAGAAAAAGTTCATTACCGTTAGATTACTGGTACCTATTAACCAATCGGGCTCGACGTGGGACTTTTGCATGCTCTTAAGCAACGCGAGCTGTAAGCTTTTATTGCTCTTAACGGACTCTTCTTTCCGTGTAGTTGTAAATAAAAACTGACATCGTTTTGTGCATGGAAGTGACTTACGCGTCACGAATGCTTCATCAAATTGACTACTCCGCCAATTAAGTTTTTCGACCTTTATTAGACTACCAATCATTACCAAACGACCACCTATCGATTGGCATTTGTTAAAATGTTATCCAGCAAGTTGTATGGCAACTTTATCCAGCTCAGTCATATAAAACTGCTACATAACATGATAACATTACTAAGTGGGAAACAATAACCTACATGTGATGTTACCTCGAGTTATATTGCTGTAACATTATCGTGTTTACCGTTATATATTACCGATATGAAGTTTCAGAATAGTTAAACAATTTAATAAAAAGGATCTTGAAACGTTCTCGAAACTGGAAATGTTAGTGTTGGAAAATTCTTTAAATAATATATATTCCGAAAAATCAATTAATTGACATCTCGAAAAAAAAAACAAACAAACAAAATTTCAAATTCGTTAAACATTTTTTATCGAATTATTTCATCAATAACAAATTTGTAATCGAATTTCGGATTTGATTGTGAATGTACAAGTACTACATCGTTAATTGTATCTAAGCCAACCTACAACTTCTCAGAGTGAATCCGATGTACCGTTATTTTTTTTTTTTTTTCTTTCTTTTAACAGCACATTTTTACACATACATCGATCAACGCGACGCAGGTATCGCCATTTAACTAAAATCGTATTTGCATCGCAAATAAGTATGCTGTCGCCGCGAACACGTATGTATACTACATTACACGGGAGATGGTTGTAAGAAGTGACTTTTATCCGCGGAAGATCAATTTTTATAAAAAAAAAAAAAAAAACACGGTAAAAAAGATCTGCCTTAAATTCAATGCAACGATCTTGAAGTTGTCACGCAAAAGATGGTCTATTATGTCTAATATACCAGTGAAATGTAAACTTATTATTATTTATTAACTGAAAACGTCAAGAAAAGCAGGAACACGTGGTTAGTGTTTTAATGAAAATTAAAGAAAAACTAAATATTGATATTTCATTTGGAATTCAAACTGTAGCAAACCGAATCATTTGAATATTTGCGAAATTTTAACATTTACAAGCTAAATAAAAATTCAGTGATATTAATAGACATTAAGAATAATGTTGACACATATCTAGTAATTGAGGGATCGTACTACTAGAATTATTCAAGTAATCCGGATGATGAAACTGTTCGAAATTCCAAAAGTATTCACATTATTCGTTCACGCTCTATGATAAAATTGTTATCTTATAAATGGGTGAAATTTAAATGAAAATGATACAGTATACTTAAATGAAAATTCATGCTTGTATATTAAATGATATGTATCCGACAACGCGTGGCGGCGGTATATCGGCCAGTGCGGGGTACATCCATACACCAAATATGTTTAACAATAAACAAATTTCGTTATCGTCATTGTCATCCAGTTGGTTAACGCGATCGTAGCAAGCAACGTGTTTCCTTGCATAGCCGACCCAAACCTCCCGTAATTAATTGTAGCTTTTACAACAAAATCACGGATCCACTCTCTTTCGGAAGTATACACGTAAAAACATCTTTCGGCGGGTCTCTCCTTCCGTCTAGTCAAATACCTTCATATACTCTATAGAATTCATTCCTGAGTGTCTTTAATATAGTTATGTACCTTCGCATTTTCCTTCTTTTTATCTTATCAATTGTGAGTTTCCTTTTTTGTTTTTTTTTTTTTGTTTTTCTTATCTTTTTGCCGGAATTGATCGAGAGGCTTTCAGGTACACTATCATCCAACAGGTGTTGTTTTATTTTCTTTCTGATATAATGCTCCGTTTTATCGGTCGGCTGGACATCAAGGCTCCTAGTAATCCGTGTCCCAATCGACTATAATAATCGAGACACTTGTTATTATTATTGACTTTCCTCGTACTTTATTAATCACATTTGTGAAAGAAATCGTCCACTGATTTCTTTCCTTCTTTTCGTTGCCTGGAAGCGTCCTCAGAATCTCATAGGTACTCATATGTAATCATTTCAGAATTTCGATCTAGTATCGGTAAATATTTCATGATAATTTCCGGTATCTTTTTACTTACTGCGACGTTAACGCCGAAGTTCACGAATTGGTTCGTAGATAGTCGTAGGAAAAGCAGGCGAAAAAGGGAATAATTGCTCAGTTCGTATCGAATAAACTTAAAAAAAAAACGGTAAATTTTGCGAAGCAAAAAATATAAGCCTCCCTTAAACATTGCGTTTCCCATATCCATGACCAATTCATGATATATTCGCTCAGACAATTAATATCGATTGCCTAATATATATAATTATCAGTACTATTACTTTTTAATTATTATTAGTATCATCATGATCTTCATTATTATAAATTTCATTAGTTTTATTAATATATGATTATCTTAACTTCTTTTAACGTGTCTAGTCTTACGTTTCTTAAGGCAGGAATTTTTCATGTATTTACAATTTCAACCTTATATCTCGCCCCGCTACTTTCACACATTGCCGCCTGATGCATAGTGGATCAACTCGAAGCTACAATTAAACGTAAAGTACGCGATAAAAATTACGTTTATACATTTTTTGCATTTTTTTTTTTTTTTTCCTTTGACACTCTTACGAACCATCCACCCGCCGGTAGTAATTTTAAGATAAATGTATTACCTAGTGATATTATGGTTGTTTTTTTTTTGTTGTTTTTGTTTTTTTCAATAATTGCTGTACGGTCGGCCCGGAAGAAAATACACGCGACCCGCTTGAGCCGACACTGATATATTGGCTCTAGTTTTGCTACTCCGATTTAAGCATTACGCGACGCGATTGCGATTATCGTTATTTAGAGATTTATCGGCATGCTCAGGTTTTACGTGGACCTCGGGTTCCTCAATTGCCAGTGGCGCTTGCCTCGTGTCCGATATTTCGGGCGTCGACTTGGTGGTCTCCATGTCCATGGTCGATGTGTCCTGTGCACGATGCAGAGATTCTGTCTCCTCGAGATTCGTGGATTTCGTCGGCTCCGTGGGCGATGAGATCGATGACGGGGTCTGCAGGGCCGAACTCGGTAAGGTTGTGTTATCGTCGCCGTCCGCCGCTACCGTATGCCCGCCGCCGCCGCCCCCGTGAGGCTTCTCCTCGAACACTTTAATACAAAACATATTTTTAATGCCGTTACTTCATCCTACTTTTTATACAACATACAACTCGGATTACACGACGAGATGCGTTTTTTATGTGTTATATATAGAAGAAAATACTAACGTTTGTCCAGGCTAATTATCGATCCCACCAATTCGTTGACCGTAAGTGCTCCTGGCATATCGTCCATTTGCTTTCGCCTCCTGACCAACCACCAATCTACCAAGAACAAAGCCAGTGCGAGAATCTTTATACCCGCACACAGGCCTACGTATCTGGAAAGACGACAATAAAGTTTTATATAGAAATGAACTTTCGAAGTATATTTCGAATAAATAAATAAATAAATATGTAGATAAATATATTGTTGGGAAAATTGGGAAACGATCGAAATCTGGTATCTATTTTATTATCTTCGCGTAGGTAAAGAGACTGTGTACCTGTATCTGAACTGCTCAATGTCATAGAGCAAGCAACGTCCTCCTTTCTCGCCACATGTGCTTTTCCAAAGCAAACACGTCGAGTCGATGAGATTTCCAAAGAGTATCGGCGCTGGGATGTAACCGAACAACCGGAATATTACAAACTGCATGCCCAGAGCGAAAGATCTCTCCTCCTCCGACACTGATCTGTGTTTATGAAGACAATATACATAAAGATAAATAAGACAGTCAGGTTCGTTTAATCTAGGAAAACGGAACGTTTGAGTGAACTCTCACCGTAAAACTATCATCAGTAATGGCATTTGCGTAACCGCGACGATAAACGTCATAAAAAACAGGAGTATAAGAAAAGGAAATATTGTTCGGCAAGGTGAGATGCAGGGTCCTGCAGTTGCAACAGGAACAACGGTTACTTCTGCGAATTCGGGCGCAACCGGTGGCAGCATCGTCAGATTACCGTGAATACCTGACATTACATACAAACATTGTTGTTATTAATACAAGGGGAAATAATATTTTTCGGCAAATTACGGATCGTCGCCGCCTCGACGAATTCGTCGTTGAATGCGTAAAATATGCAAAGTCAAAAACTCACAAGCGCAATTAGTGAAGTTCGACTTGGAACTAAAGGCAGTACAGCCGGCGTGACAGGGGCTGAAGTAAGTGAGGCCATTGTTGCCGCAAACGGGTTCGACGTCGGTCATACGACATTCACAGCCGAAATTACAAGCGGCAGTGAGGTTGACCTGAAACGGTTCGGGTCCCTTGGTGCTGCTGCTGCTGCTGCCGCTGCCGCTGCCGCTGCTGCTGCTGCTGCTGCTGCTGCTGCTGCTGTTGAAGTAAGGTATCGTCGTTCCGGCCATTCGGACGTTGTCACAACCGAGGAAAAAGAGAAGCCCGTAGCACGTCAGGCATATTATATTCGACACGAGTACGAACTGCACGGCGCCTTTCGGCCTCAGCTCCAGACGCTTCAACAAGCAACCTCCGAAAAATATACCGATGCAGGCACCCGGTATTGCAATCGAACCCGTGAATATGCTCGCTTGGCTCTTTCCCAGACTGAACTGAGTCTCCAAATATTTCGGGAGAAATACTACGAATCCAGAGACGATAACGAGCTCCATACAAGCACCAAGGCACGTTACAACGTAAACGGGATTACACACCAGCCTCCACATGCTTCGCGGTATATCTGGAAAGATAATAACAAAACGAAATGTTTATCTTGAGAATAATAATCAAC
This sequence comes from Itoplectis maculator, assembly GCA_964034905.1. Lineage (NCBI taxonomy): Eukaryota > Metazoa > Arthropoda > Insecta > Hymenoptera > Ichneumonidae > Itoplectis > Itoplectis maculator. The sequence continues at coordinate 6,956,207 of OZ035867.1, read as the reverse complement.
GGATCGTTGGATTTCTACATATTCTCTCTCTCCCTCTCAATGTGCAAAGTTGTTCCACGTGGCGCAACTTCCTTATGCCGCGTTTCATCGATGTTTTATTAATATAAGATACAATTACAGCCTCCTCACCTTTTACATCTTGCCCATAGCCACTGTCGTTATTCGGTAGTTCTTGTTTCTTCGGCTCTTTGCTCTGATCCTTCTCCTTGGTTATCGCCGGCGGTTTGCTTTTCTCGATGATCTTAATCTTTTCCTTTTCGCGCTGCAATGTCTTCGGGAAACTGAAGAATGGCACTGCCACGAAGATGAGAAGAAGGCCGCACAATAGGAAACCGCCCCACCACATTCCTACCCATCGATGATCACCGGGATCTGCATTGAAAATGTTCTCTATCACGCAACACGTTTATTTCCCGCTTATCGAGCTATATTGCCCAATTATCAACTAATTTTTCATTTACGAAAAAGTCACCTCACTTTTCAAAGCTATTATGATTTTGACGGATTGATCGCGAAAATCAAGACCAAAGATTTGTTCAGTTCTGTTTGACTACAAACGGACAATACTGAGCAGCAACCCGATTATTCGCACTTAAGTAGTTGCTTCGACCACTTGACTATCGGTGACATACCAATACTGATTATAGTTCCGGAGAAAGAGTCCATGTGGAACGACAGAAGATACGCTCCCAAGAGAAACCCGAGAACGGGACCGAAGGCAGCCATGCTGTACATGCATCCTGGAAAAGCAAGACAAACATTATTTCGAAAATTTAAACATCTGGTTCATCAGATCCATCGGGTTATCTGACATTTTATTTATTTAATCGCCCCGGACACTAACCGATATACAACGAAGCACTCTCGGGTCTTACATGGTCGTCTATGTACGTAGTGCCGAGGGTAAACAAAGGAGAACCACCGCAGCCGAGCAAAAGCTGTGCTATTACGAAGAGCATTACAGGGCCACCGGTTGACGGAGATCCTTGAATGCAGTTATCACCTCGGAGATTGTTGTGAGGGGCCAACGGTGGCGAAGACAATCCAGTTGAAAGACGACCTGCGTAATGCATCAATTTCAATCATGTTCATACATAGTAAATATCATTCTGTATTTGAGCTAATACATCTTTTTAGGAGGAAAGTCTATTGATACCTAAGCCCATGTCCTGCTCTCGCAACGAAACTCCTCGGCAAATGTTATCCGAGCTCGAATTATTGGAATTTGTCGTTTGATTGGGCTCGGCGGTGAAATGGGGCACCATGAAGATCATCGATCCGAGGCCCATTATCACTGCGCCTGTGAAAGCCCAGTTTTTTCAATTCGTTTGGTAAAAACGAGAAAAGTTATGGCCCGTGTTTGTGTCGATTGAACTTACCAATGGCTATCCAAACGGGAATGTGCCTTCTACTGCCAAGATAACTGACGAATATGACGGTGATGACATTGCCAATTTCGTATGAACTTGCTATTACACCCGAGAGACTCGACGGTATCTCGAATCGCTTCTCAATCGTCGTTATCACAGAATTAATATAGCCCGAACTTAACGCTTGCTGAACAGTAACTAGGAATGATAGGAGGAACACGAACACCTGCGGAAGGATAATTGTAATTCACTGCGAAATATTTCAATAAGGTGAGTCTTAGGCGTGTTTGATAGAAATAAGTATTCCGCCACTGACCTTTATACCCGCAAATCTTTGTACGAAGGCTGGCCTGCAGCTCAATATACCGCAGTCCTTGGAGTGTAGATTTATCGGCGGTGTCTGAGCTCTCTCCTTCTCTGTCCTGTTTTGTCGCAGTTGAAATAAACGTCAAAAACTCTCTCAAATTCCAATCAATTATGTAGTTTCTAATGAGTGTTATGTATTTTCCAGTACCTGTCCACTATCGAAGCACTCGGGTTTCTGCTGTGACATTTGATGATGAAATCTCTAAAAATGTGTAAATATTTCGGTTAGTTAAGATTAGTTTAACGGTAAAAAGCAGCCTTTTTGGCATTGTCAGCCGTGGATCGGTGTCGGTTGGATATACGTTGTTCACCATCCGACTCCAAGGTAAGTAGTTAATTTGCGCCGTGGCAGTTGAAGAGGAAGGAATAGTCATGTTACACACAGTTGTGCGCGGACAGAAGTCGACGAGGAAACCTTTGAGGAGGTTTCCCACGTGTCCATAAAAAGACTCACCTGTGATCGACAAGGCCGGAACTCGGATTTCTACTGTGACACCTTATAACAGCATCGTGAGTCAGTCTACTGTCGGTAGACTGCAAAGGATCCGCCGCGCTCTCCGTAGCACCGGTGCTCTCCGCGTATAGTCCCGTCATTGCGTACATACTTTCGTTTCTTCTATGCCCCGTGTGATAATTACTTGCGGATTCCGATCTGCAGAAAGACGAAAAATAATTCTCTCCGGACGAACTGTTAATTCGTACAAATATTTCATAATGGTAAAAAGAGGAAGAAGCAAAAAAAAATCATTGGCACCTTTTGTGACCAAATCCACCGCCGCCGCTTTCGTTTCTTTTGTGGCCACTCTCGGTTCTCTTGTGACCAAAGACACTGGAAATACTCTCGGTTCTTTTGTGCGCGCTCTCCGAGCGCTTGTGACCGAGAAATCCGGCTGTGACGCCACCACCGCCACCGCCACCGGACTCTGTACGTTTGTGGACGAACATACTCGAGCTCGAACCCGTTCGCTTATGTCCGCTTGTCGAAGCCATCGCCGCCGCCACTTTTTTCTCATTCAATCTCAACTTGTTTAACTTTATCCAAGATCTTTAGCCGCTAGCTAAGATGCCGCAGGCCCTTTTTATCTCTGTAAATAATCCTTGTTTGTTGTTCCGTTTCTTTTTTCTTCTTCTTGTTGCTGTTGTTTATTAATCGATGACATGGAAATACCGCATACTCCTAGGAGATTCTGTAACCAAACAAGTCGCATTAGTTAGAGAATAATAACGAAATATCGACGACATAATATTTACGAAAAAATAGGAGTATCAACGAAAAATCACAACGGTAAAAAATCAGTGAGAAAACGAATCGCACTGTACGTGTTAGCGCGCGCGAGACATTTCTCTGTGGCTTGGCGATAGTCACTGTGGCATATTGGTAACGACGCGGCTGTGTTTGTGTGTGCATGCGTAACATTCGAATTCCATTGGTGTGCGTATATGTGAGTTCGATATTTTGATGTGTTGCTGCTGCTGCTGCTGCTGTCATTACATTAGCAAATCAGAGAGCCTATAGAAAGTGTAAGGAAAGCGCGAATCGAAAAGTTATTGGGTAACGTTTTTATTTTTTATTTTGATTTTTTATTAATATTTCGGCATTGATGTGTGTTTGCAGCGAAATACAGACACGAGACACACTCTGACACTCAGATGATATTATTTATTTAAGTAGGTATTTTGTCGTTAAACATTGCGTCGTGCTGTTATTTATCAAGTATTACACTGTAATTATATTTAATATAAATTTTAATCTATCTCACTTTCGCCGGTTACAAAAGGGGCTACGGGGCTTGCGCAACCCTGCGGCGGCGGCGGCGGCGGCGGCGGCGGCGGCGGCGTCGACACTATTTGTTTTTTTCAACGTAATTGATCGGCGCTGCGGCCTTGACTGTATCGCATGAAAAATTAAGTGTTGTACGAATCTATAGAGTGAGTATAGTCGAGTGAGGATTGCCGAGCATACGTATGATTTTGCGGCAGGTTCGTCAAAAGTACAATTCGTCTTCTGAAAATTCGTCTATTAACAATTCGTCTACCGACGGAAAGTTGACAAATTTGTCACATGCCGGGGGGATCGAAACCAGCCGCCGACCCATTGGGGACTGCAGAGGCATGCGTCAACCAACTCGCGGCTATCCCGATTGTCGTCGACGATGAACGTCTACGCGTCCGGTAGTCGGACTCGTAGACGTTCCGTATTTTTTCTTTACACAACGAGATCTTTGGTAGTAAAGGGGGAGAGGCATACAAAATGCCAACATAATCCTCGCACTGTTTACAATGTGAGATATCATTGGGAAAAGTATTGCACTTAGCATTTTCGCGATGAGACATATAAACTGAGAACAATGCGGGCCAAGTACTTATATTATGTTTCGAAAGAAAATTTTAGATTAAACAATTGTGATAATTGCGATACTACCGATAGAATATACATTTTTTTAATGCATATCTACACAATCTCGTTTGGTAATCTAAAGAAAATCTTCTCTTTTCGTACAAGTTCATTTTGAGAAAAACTACAATAAAGAAAATGGTATGTATACATGAGGAATTAGAAGCGGAGTAAACAAACGCAGCAGTGTCGGGTACATTCCGATTTAACTGTTTCATTGTCCGCAGAGACCCTGTGCTTCCCTCACACGACTATTTACTACTCAAAAATTCTTATGTACCATTGAGAAATAAAAACCCTGGTATCGATGTTATCGGCGGTCAAGGTTGACAAAACTCAACAGCTGCAAATACCTATCGGGTATGCGCATTACTTCCTCGGTGTAGATTCATATTCCAGGCGAACCGATCGACGAGACAAGATTATCGCTCCGATATAAAGAGTTCCAGAGAGAGAATCGGATTGCGTCGCAAGACTGAAAACAAGGCTACGGCATTGCCGGTTTGTCGTGGGTGAACCAGTTGGAAATTCCCTAAGATTGCGGATGGTTGTATTGCGAAACACCGAGAGCCAAGCATGTACGTTTAAGGATTGACAAATGTGAAACTTAAACATCCGAAGGGATCGACGACACGGCGACTGTCCGTTATTGTACATTAAATATAGCTTATCGCCAGTGCTCGCAATGCACAAGCGGATCGCAATTAATATTAACCGTACAATCCAAAAAATAAACAAAATTTGGGCCGAAGGACCACAACCAATGGCCTTTTGGCAACGGTTAACGGAAAATAATTCAAGTGTTAGATATATATGTAAAGCTGTAACATGTTTTGTATTGTCGATAAATACGCACTAGCACGACGAAAGAAAATTCGATGTTTCACCAAGAATATCGTCATCGGTATATAGATTGGCGATCGAAACACGCACCGAGGTCGAAATAAAATGTGCGGAAAATGCGACTATTAATCTCGGATTACTTGAGATCGGATGTGAACTCACCCGAGAGAAGGACGCTGCTGCTCCGACTTACGGCTACGGAATAGTCTCCTTTGTATCCGGGAGTGTAAAAAATGCTCGTGATTGCACAGAGCAATGGGTTGCTGCTGCGCGGGGCTTGCATACATTTAACACACCAGAGACCCCAAGCGTATTGGGCACTTGCACTCAACCTAAAATACGTAAAATACTCGCGCGCACCGTCGCGAACCGATTAACCGACGCGCGCGCCCGACAACCACCAGTCCACCAGTTATCGTTGTCTCTATTTTTCACGAAAAATCACACGGAACGAAAGTCCGAGCGCGTTAGCTCGCGTTGCGTATTATAGACCAGCTGTGTTTTTGCCTCGATCCACCGAGTCATCGGAGGAGTACGAGAATGCTGGTTTCTGCGCAGGCGTAACATCAGCCCCGTCGTCGTCGTCGTCGTCGTCGTCGACCACCACCGTCAATCTAGACGCTAGAGCCATCTTGCGTCTCGCATTCGTCGCAGCTGTGCGGAATGCGCGGCGGCGGCAGGGTGGGGGGTTATTACACGACTGGCAGTTACTTCGAATGGCAGGCAGGCAGGCAGGCGCCCGAACGCGAAAAACAACAAATAGAATGCATCCTCTTTCAGGCCTTTTTATATCTATGGATTTTCGCGTGCGCAATGCCAAAAATTACGTTCGAGTTTTTGAAATAGTTTAGTCGGAAGGCGATGCCTTCGTGAGCAAGAAATCGGAATAAAAAAGTAAATGGGCCCCTCCGGGATTTGAACCCGGGACCTCCTGCACCCAAAGCAGGAATCATACCCCTAGACCAAGAGGCCACTTGCTGAAATCTATCGAAAGTGCCGAAAATATACCTCGATGTATAAAAAGCTAAGAAAATACAATTACATGGACAGTTGTATTTATTTTTGCAAAAAGTCATAAAATGTTCATTAAAGTTGGACGATCCCTCTATGAGAAAACAAGTATTTATTAATGTTTGCTTCCGCCTAGAGAAAGCTTCGTAAAAATGGTAGTTTACAAGTAGCACAAAACATACAGGCCGAACATTTTTTATGCGCTATATTGACGACTTTTACAGAAAACCTATTTTTAATCGACAGCAGACAGAAGTTTGATAGGGACTGTGATAAATAAATAAAATAAAACTGCGGATCTAGCGTGAAAAATACAACATATAGAGTATATTTGTGGACAGACTATTTGGGTACAAAGATGCGGGAAATTTTACGACGAAATTGAGGCTATCGTAAGATTCCGCCGTTCGTCGGAATGACTCGTCGAGGGTACCACCGAGTGTCCGAGTGGGGGGCCATTGCTGCCGATAACGTTGATGTTCTTCGATAACGTTGCTACGTCTGGCGGGTCTTTGGTAGCACTATGCCGAGGGGTGACTCTTCTGCCTCTCGGTGGCACGTACCACCACCAAGCCAAGAAGAAAAAGAGCAGCGAAGCTGCTTTACCGATGAAAGCTAATGCCAGCATATACCTGTGGAATGTTAAAAATATTGACTCCGCTCGAATACCGCTTGACTGCGCCTTTTGACGATGTTAAAAAGAAAAAAACATAGAAACTCACCGGCTCATGTAAAAATTATCGTAGACGAGACACGCCCCCCTTTCGTTGCATTTCTCGTGCCAAAGAATACACGTCTCGTCGATCAAAGCACCAAAGATCATCGGGGCCGGTATTGTTCCCAACACCCTGACTTTGATCCATTGAATTCCCAAAGCGAATGATCTCTGATCGTCCCTGACGACTCTGAGAGTCGCGGAGAGTGCGGGCATCGTGCATAAGAAGGTCATCGACATGTTGCAGAATGTTAAAACGACGAAGAGCCACAAATGGTTACAACCGCTCGTGCAAGTCGTATTTATCGCTTCGTAAGGGGTCACCTCGTCCGTCAGTGCATTCGTCATATTTTGCGGACTCGCATCTATGCACGTGCAATTCGCGTAAATCTGTATTTGTTGTGAAACAACAACAGCGCAAACATCCACGCGCATTATTAAAATTCATCGATACACACTAAACATGTGGAATATTTGTACGGAAAAATGGCATTCTGGTTATACTGGACATACTCACTTTTACGTCGTTAATACGAATTTCACGATGGCACCCTGCATGGCATGGCGAGTAATACGTGATACCATCGGCACCGCAAATCGGATTGAATTCTAATCTAGTACAACCGCAGTCACTGTTGCAAGAGCTCTCAAGTGTCAAAGCTTTCCTGTGAAATTCATTTTTCAACGTAGTTAATAAATGTTCGCATCAAGTGCGGTTATTAACTATTGCGTAAAGCGTCGTGCAGTGCTCGTACCTTTCGTGATGATTATAGGGTACAGTTAACCCGGCGAACGCCAAGTTCGGGCAACTCAAGACGAAGCACATGGTAAATACGATACAAGTTGCAGTTGCCAAGAGACAAAACTTAAGTATCCCTGAACACGACAAGTTCCACCGTTTCACCAAGTAACCACCGAGGAATGTGCCACCGCCTCCCGCCGGGACGGTCACTAAACCTGTACGAACCCTTTCGTTTATTATTTATCGAAGAGAAACAGCAAATGAGATAACACAAACTCACCCATAAGTAAAGCTGCAGAGCTTGCGCTAACGCTAAATTGATTTTCAATTAACTTTGGAAGAAAGGCTGCGAATCCCGCGATAAGCAAGCCCTCGCTCGCTCCTGCCAGATTGAGCATAAAAAATGCTGGGTTCTTCAACAGTTCGGTGAAGGCTCTTGGCAATTGGCGAATTTTCGAAAATGCCTCGCTTTTTACCGCCGCACTCGTCGAACGAGGATCCGACGTGTCTTTGTGTGCTTCCGACACTTTATCCTTGGCCAATTCCTCGGCACCTTGAAAATTATGTTTATTCAATTCCGCGGGGTTTATCCGCCAAGTATTTCACTTATAAGTGTGCTCACCGGGTAATGCTGCCGGAAATGCTAGAAGAGGCAGGGCAATCCCGAAACATATTCCAGCAGCACCGAGAAAACCAATCCACCAGGCACCGATCCACACGTTGCTGTCCGGTGTTAAACCAATTCTGTATTCCAACGGAGAAATTATTTTATTAACATACTTGGCGATCGGATGGAAAATCCCTTTTTTACAGCATTTTATGGCAGTCTTCCTAGTGTCTATACCCATTTTCGAGGCACTTATGGGGGAATGAAATTTAGAAAAACGATTGAAACGTTTGAAAAACGTATAGCCGCTAGAAGACTCCCTCAACGCTGACATATTTGCTGGGTCCGTACGTAGCTAATCGCGTAAAACCTGATGTTTCCTATACAGTTGCGGTTGCTATATACGCGTCTACGTTAAAGCGGTAACTACCTCTTTTGATACGACACGAGTGCAATTAATTTACGAACCCGATGCTACCTCGAGCCACCATACTCAACGTTGTATATGTATGGGTGTAACATATGAGCTCAGCAGGTGCTGTCGACGCGTGTCGAGATGTCAACAAGTTATTCCGTCATTGCAGTCCGAATTCCTACGTGTGTCCTCCCCCCCGAACATATTAAACTACATTTTACTACGTCTCCGCACTGTCTCTGACTATCCCAGACGGGTTTTCCGGTCACACGAGCTGCCGGTGAGCAGCAGCAGCAGCAGCAGCAGCAGCAGCTGGTTCTTTCGTTCGTACGCTCGCTTGCTCCCCCGTACCATGTATCCCAGCGGGATATTCCGCAAGCCAACAACCGATAAATCCTCGGTAGAATTTAATAAAGTTCCTACGGGGCAGCAAACGGGTGTGCTGCGCCAGCTTCAAACCAGTACAGCGCGGGCGGCACTCTGCTATGGGGAAACTACTGCAGCAGCAGCAGCAGCAGCAGCAGCAGCTCCAAGTTGGACTCAGGCTCGCTCGCGTATAATACCGCGCGTACCTGCAGGTACGATAAATTTCGATAAACTGCCGTAACAAGGACAGAAGTGAAGAATTTTCGCAGACTATTCGACGATAAATCAACAACGTGATTATGAAATTAATTGAAACATGCACTCACGAGCTCGAGTCGACGATCAGAAAATCTGTATAGAGTTTCAACAGTTCGCCGCCAATCACGTAGCCCAATGCTGGACCGATTATTGCCATTGTGTAGTAGATACCTGCGCCATATTTTTATCAACACGATATTAAAGCACTGTTGACAAAAATAACGGAAATTATCGGAAGCGGGCGGCGCCATCAGAGAACAGTACATTCGGGTTCTTACTTTGATGCACAATAGAGTTCGGGTAGGGGCCAAAAAGCGAATGACTAAATATTAAAAGACAAAAAAAGAGTCGTTCGTTATCTCTCACCTAAATAGACGGATGACATTTTTTTCGTGACATTCTCGTCGAGATAAGTTACTCCGAGGGTAAAAAAAGGCGCAGCGCCCGCGCCGTGGAGTAATTGAGCGAGAAGAAATAGTGCGAGATAGAGACTACTGTTGGGCTCTGACTCGTCGTGTTGAACGCCGCCGCTACTCTCGCAGTAAGGCTGCTCAAATTGGAACGAAATTCATTGTAACCAAACAAACGAGAAAGTAACATCGAGTGTAAATGTTTGAAAATTTCACCGATGAGACTCACCGAGATCGAACTGGTATTCGTGACTCTCGAACAGGTATTTTTCGAGCGCTGACCACCCGTGTAACTTCCGGCGAGGTAATGCGGTGATGCGAATATCAGACTACCTAAGCCTAACACTAGGCAGCCTACGCCGATATATCTGTGCGAAATTCAACGATCCAACGGAACGTTAAATCATAAGATCTTGCGTTAGGTGCAGAATCAGTTTTTTAACCATGTGCGGAATATGCCCAATTTAAAGGAGAGCAGCAAAAAATACTATAAACACATACGGATGTATGTATATCACTGACCTAGGTTTCGATGCACCCGACCTTCCTCCCAAATAGCTGATCGGTATTAAAAGGAGAAAACTGGCAATATCGTATCCTCCGGCAATCAGTCCAGTCTGCGACGATCTCAGTCCAAACCTTTTCTCAATTGTCGTGATTACGACATTCGCAAAACCATTTACCACCATTCCTGTAATTCAATCGTACCTCATGAAATTATAATTGTAGTCTCGAAGTGTGTTTTACCGTTTAAGCGGTTAAACATCTTTCAGATTCTGTGCTTAACCGATGATTACTAAGTAACACAAAGGTACAAAAAAAAAGAAAATAAAAAATATAGGTGTACAAGCGGTTTTCGTCAGCTGAACCTTTGTGTCGCCGTGTGTGTGTTTTCGCTGAACGGCGTTTTGTGTAACGGCGTGTAATACATGGCAGTAATCCGAAGAAGCGCAGAGAGTAGAGCTTCGGGCATTGGCACTTACACGCTATCGGAATCTCCATTGTACATCAATTTGTGTAATTCCTTCCACCCACTACTCTTCTCCCTTCCGTGGCTTTTATTTTTTCTCTCATCCGATAAATAAATGCACATGCTTGTCGCAGAATGAGACTGACAGTACGGCACAGTAGCTGCGTATTCATACGTAATAAATGTGTGTGTACAGGTTGTATTTACAAGTCATCCGATAAAAGTCCACACTGAAAGATTATTCATGCGTCATCCTGCGTCATGTAATTCTCGGTCTATACTCTTATTAGAGTATACACGAGAATTATCGTGCATTATTATCGTGAAATAGAACTATGTCCACAGAGACTTGGTTGTTGGTGTCGTCGAGGCATGCTTTATATTATATGTCTCGAGCCCAACGTCGTCGTCTGTGGACATGGCGATCTCCCCGTTCCCCGTGTTCCCCGTTCCCCCCTAGATTGCGTGTTACCTTGCATCGCCCCGGCCCAACAGAGCCAGAAAAGAGCCCACTTGGCAGTGCGAAATCTTTGGAGGCAGAAAGGTCGAAACCAGAGCCATCCGCAGCTTGTTCTCTCCACTTTATTTTTCTCCGACATTTGTCTCGTTTCTCGTTTTCTCGTTATATCGCCGAATTGCTCCGGAACCATCGATAGGCTCTCCTGCATATCTACGGCGTCGACGACTGCAACACAAGTGTACTCATTTTTATTTTCATTTCATTCAATTCATTGATTTTTGCTTCCTTACAGTGACGAAGTTTCTTTCCGTGAAATCATTATTATTATTATTATTCTGATTATTCTGATTCCGATTCTGATTTATTCACGAAACCCAAGCGCCGTGACTATATTGTCAATTGCAAAATACCAAAGAAAAATGAGTTCGACATTGTTTTCGAAAAGTTTTTCCCGCATGTCTTATAATCCTTCTCCGTTCGGCTTCCCGTATTCCATCGGAATCTCACTCCACCACCTGTGGCCAAACCATCGCAAAAGCTTCGCGCGCGCGCGTATTTATCACACGGATCTTCGAACTCCGATAATACTCACGTCAACGTCGTCTATAAGAAAAGCTTAATCCCATTTCGCACTTGTTTTCCACTTGTCAGAACGCACTTAATTCTCTCAATGCGATTGATAACGATCAACAAGATATACACAGGATCATCGTTGCCGATCCACGAACTGTTTTCCACTTGTCAAAATGCACTTAATTCTCTCAATGCGATTGATAACGATCAACAAGATATACACAAGATCATCGCTGTCGATTCACCGATATCTCGCAACCCGTACACTCTAAACATATTTTTGTCACTTTGTCATAGTTGTCGTCGTCGTCGTCGTCGTCGTCGTCGTCGTTGATCCTTATCGAAAAGCGCATCAAAATGCGCATAAATAGTACGCGACGCACAAACCGCGCGCAAACTTGGTAATTGGATACTCGAAGTGAGCAGCAGCAGCAGCAGCAGCAGCAACAGACTGCGAGGATAGGCGAAAAACAGTCCGAAGGAGAGCGCGCGTGTCACGCGACTGGTGAGAAGTGTGAATCTGACTAACGGTGGATGCGGAAGGAGAGTGCGAGCGAGGAAGAGGCGCAGAGAGCAGCGGTGGCGGCGGCGGCGGCGGCGGCGGAGCTGCTGCTGTCAGCGCATGCCGCCGGCCGCGTTTTTTCCACCACCGCCGCCACCACCTATATGCAACGACGAGTAAGTACACAGTGAACGTTTAAACGCCGTCTCGTTCTATGCTGTACCATGCAGCACACATCGACTCTTGGTGGCTCACCGACATGTGTTGTATACACGCATCGTTTCTTCTCCCTTTGGCGAGTCGCTTGCTCGGTTGGTTGCCGCCGCGTAGCTTGCTTGCTTGGTTGCGCCGCCGCCGCCGCCGCCGCCGCCGCCGCCGCCGCCGCCGCTACGTCCTCTCCCGCCCTTCTCAGTCGCTCGCGGTGCCTGCATCTGACACTCCTTTCCCGTCCTGCCTGCCTGCCTGCCTGCCTGCCTGTGCCTGTCTGGTGCCTGCTGCCGCCTGCTGCCGCCTGCCGCCCGCCACCGACTACCCCAATAGCTGCTAGAGCGACAGCTACCACTTGATACATACGTTTGTTTGGGTTGTGTAATAGCGAATTTAAAAATAACGAACGTCTAGCTGAACGATAAGCTGAAATTTGTAGTATTTCCTAGTCGTTTTATTCATCAGATAAAAACAATACAAATATTGACTACAAGTTATATTTAAGATCCGGCTTCAGCTGATTCGACGAAACCTTTACACCCCACGGTCCTTTGAAGCTCATTCCCATTCCTAATCTCGCGATCAAGTCCTCTCCGAGACGCCCGTTCAATGACTCGTATTGAGCTCGACGCTCTTTACCTTGGTTTGGATCAAAGTCCCACTCGGTGTGCTGTGTGTCGCGAAATATTCAATTATTAGCAGAGTTGCTTTCGCATCGAGTTTCGAGAAATGACGCGTCTACTACTGCTACTCACTTGATGAATCGTAGGTGTGCCTGCAACGTTGTTTTGTACAAGATCGTGAATCAAAGTCCAAACTCCAGAGGCTGCTGCCGCCGTCGACTTGGCAGTGAAAGTGTTCAGAATAACCACCTGGATAAAGCAGCCACCTATTACTAATAACGGTCAATAACGCGAGGCAACCGCAATCTTCAAATGACTAAATTAACGTTTTGAGGCGTAGGTATGTTTCGAAATGCGCGAATAGTAATAGTGCGTCGTTTTTTTTACAAGCATATCTATTTTATCATCATTTTCTTACGAAAAATATTTGACTGTGCATAAGACTTTAGGTATAATATAATTAAATGCAGAATCATTTTCCAGCAGCAGGATGCAAATGACATAAATCAAAGCCGTTTTCATACCAGTAGAATACAGTACTTGAGATCCATTGTGTGTTTGAGCACTCTTAACTTGGTAGTAGACAGCAGCGGAACACACCGCTGTTTTCAGTCACGCACGTTAATGATAAGAATTAAGCAACGACAAGAACGTTGTTATTTTATTATCAAAGAAAATATTGGTCCAAGACACGTCCTCACTCGTGCAAGATCGGAGTGAAAGTAACACGACGCTCGCGGTCGTCGTAAGCCTTGGGCATTTTATTTCTTGTTACGTGCGTCTTGACTTCCTGACGCAATATTAGCAGAAAAAGGAACCGCGAGCGCACTGATCGTGAGAGACACCGATCGAATCGCAGGAAGACCTTTATTTTTACATATTCGCCATAATACATTTTGTATTACGTCGAATCTGAAATACACGCATTCAAATAATTCATCTAATTCCCACAACAGTCAACAAGATTATTTTAGTTTTTAGTTTGACTACACGCAGTCGCATTTTATTAAAATACATCTTTACTTGGCGCCACCAAGTAAGTAGGAGGAAAGGAGTAAATCGGATGTAAGCTGCTGCTGTATTAGCTCAGGACATGAAAGCTCGCTAGAGGGCCCAAACTCTGATGTAATCAATGTTCAGTCTGACAGCTTCGTTGTTCCAAGTGCTCGCCCAGAGACTCGTGGCATTGAAGAAATCGAAGGTACTCTGTCGACAATATCGGAGAAAAATTGAAATTTCCTCTATGAGCAAGCCCAAATGGATAAACACTATTTGACAGCTCTGACCAAGCCCAAGCCAAGTCTGATAACGACTTGGACGATATGCCAAGTTTTATTTTCATTCGTTAAGAGTAAAAAAAATCCGAATTAACGTATCGAAGACAAGCAAGCGAGTTGTTTACCTTAGGGTCAACATTGCGCCAAGGTTTCGCGTAGCCGTTGCTCGTCGCCGAATCTGGAAACTCGGTATGTCCGCCAACAGCAACACCCAAATTTAAATAAAACTGTCAAAGACATTATCATGGTTCAATTAGTTATTAATGCGCACAACTTGTGAACGAGTACGAGTAACAAAAAAAACGTAGGACGTACCGGTTTGTCGAAGGGTGTCTGAGTATTGGTGCTACCGTATTCGAAACCATCGACCCTGGTTATGATCCTGTCGCGTCTCCATTCGAGCTCATAAATGTGATAATCGTCGGACCAAAGATTAGTCGCGTGTCTCTTCGGAAGCGGGGTGGTGGTTGTCACGGCTACGGATTGCAATTCAACGGGACCGCCGCGAAGAACGTGACCACTGAGGTCGGCACCACCCGGTGCGTTGAGTACCGCATTCCCAGAGGAAGAAGCGATACGTATTGACGGATACGTTGACCAGGAGCCGTAATTCGACCCGCTGTTGTCGAGCGGTTCCAGAGTCAGTACTAACGAGAGAGAGAGAGTAGCAAAGTTTTACACACTTCGCCTTGTTACAATGTACCATTTTGTATTTGGTGTCAGCTCTCAAAAGGGACGGCGCGGTGCTAGAGCTGATAAAAAAAAATAAATCTTTACGCAACAACTTACTAGGATGGATCCAATCGCCACGTGGCAATTTAGCTCGAATCTCGACCTTGCCGTAGAGGAAGGCAAAGCTGTTTTTAGTTTCCACGCGACCCGATAGGACAGGTGGAAGGATGTAAGGCCCTACGGCTCTTCGCTGACAGTCGCTAGTTCCATAATCTTCCGTGCATCTGTATTCGTTTTTTTCATAGAAAAATCAACGCATTTGCTATTAGTTGAGCTAAAGCTCAACGTTTTGTTCTTATCTCTCCTATACGTATGCCGTCTGGACTTGAAAATACCTTTCGAGAGTCAAGTTTCCGTGGCGAATAAAATCTTTGCCAAATTCTGTTTCCATTAGGGTTGGGGTAAGCCGGAGGTTTCCGTCCTCCGCGCGAACGTTACGTCGATCATTCCGGTAGGCGACGAATGCGTAATCCTAATAACAAGAACAACAACAACAACAACACCATGCTGTCGTGAATTTGACTTATACCACCGGATGTCCCGGATTTTTAAATCATCTCGCAAAAAAATACGTGCTTGCGGCACACCGCAAGTCGTAATATCGAAAATAAAAGCCACTTTTCATGCGCTCTGTTTTTCTTATCGTAAATCCTGAGAAAACGAATTCGTTAGCGTCCGAATGAAGACTTAAAATTTCTCAAAACTTACCGGAGCTCCAGTGAACTTCTCAATTTGTCTCCACAGCGTCTCGTTGAAAATGTTAAATTGATCTTCCAGAAGAAGTTGCCCGGCGCAAACGTCTTTACGCCCTCCACTTGTCATATCGTAAATTTTCGTGTCTGTTGGTGCACAATGACCAGCTGTACCTGGTTCAGTGTGACCACCACCACCACCACCACCAGAGCCACCGCTCACCTTACTACCATCAACATCAAAGAATTCTATTTTGAAAAAAAATATTCATTATTTCTATTGCAGTCGATTATTTTGTTGCCACATCATGATAAATATAACACGCCGAATTATTTATGGACGTAATGGAACATTGGTTAACGAATCAACCTTTGGAAATGTAATTTTTTACATGTTTTTTTTCCGCACTGTCCGACTTTTTTATTTTGTCAATCCGCAAATCTTACCCGGGAGATAAGATAACACAGGTCATATGAAATATTCCGTAATATGCGTGCGCGGTTGCGCGGTTGCGCGGTTGCGCGGTTGCGCGCTTGCCGGGTTTCCCGCGCCGGGTCATTAGCTCGTTATAATCCGAATGATAGATGTTCATACAAACCTGTGACTTCATGCTGCTGGTCCAAGAGGTTGTAGCCAAGACCCTCGTAAACAACGTGAACCCAATAATAAACGATATCTCCGGTACGTAGTTTAGTCGTCGAATCTTTGTATGTCCATCGTCCGTTGCGGACTTTGACTATGTCCCTCGCTATCGTGCCAGCCTCGAGACCCTCGAAATCTTCGTTGAATTTTACGTGGAAAGCCACCAATGTGATGCCGTCCTCATCTTTAATATCATTTCAATAATTGATTTCCGCACCTCCACTTCTATAAAACTTTACGTATATATCTGTATGTATGTACGAATGGGACTTAATATTTTTCGAAAAATGAAAATTGTTCAAGATTTCACAGAATTTGAAATAAGTAGCCTCGGTGCGTAAAATAAAAAACGTGAGGGGAGGAGACTCACGTGGTACCGATATCCTGATGCCCTTGGGTGAAAGAGGCTCGACCGTCGCCTTTGGCGGTTCGTAGCGGCCAACTACTACACCAGCGAATAAAATCCACGCCAGGATACACACGCAAACATGTATTTTTGCCATTTTCAAGTGCAACCACGGCAATTTTAGCTTATTATTATTATTCTCTTAGAGAAGAAAATAATTTTTAGTAGAATCAGATTTTACAGGTCACTGACAATACAAATATATATCGAGAAAATTGCAATGGTTCGGCAACGAGTGTCCAAATGGCACTGATGCGCCTGCGCGACAACTTTAATACACTGTGAGCGTGCTACTGCTGCTACTGCTGCTGCTGCTGCTGCTGCTGCTGCTGCTGCTGCGGCGCCGCTGCCGGTATAACGAGTTACAGTAGATAACTGCGGACGTGACAGCGTGTGCGCCGCTCTTGGATTTTCCCCGACAAGGAAATAACAACGCTGACGCGGCTAATGTAGTTAAAAAATCGCTGGGGTCAAAGAAAAGACGGTGTTAGTTTGAGTTTCCATTTTATTTATCAGCAGGGTAAACAAAAATACAACATGCAAGTAGTCAAGTTATGAAATATCGCTTAATTAAGAACATATCGAAGATCTGAATCCAATAAACAAGTATCGAATGTGACGAGATATCGAAAACAACAACGTAAACAGCGCACCAAAACACGGCCAAAATGCGTTAAAGGGTCAGCGCGCACGCGAAACCAAACACTTGCAGCCTCCATCACTCTTATACATACATAAGAGAGGATATATGATATTCGTAACTTCACCAATATTCAATTATTTCAATGAAATGACTTCGCAATAACGGAATGATCGAAGTAACATTATATAACAAAAATACATTGTGATAAAACATTTATAAATTTGCGCAAGAAAGTCGCTATTAATCGCAGATCCGAGTGTACAATAGTATCATTAATTGATTAATTTTTGTCTTACAATCTTTTCGTTGTTTTCTTTTTTCTTTCTTTTTTTTTGTAACTTGGTACAAAATCACCGATTGCAATATTCAATAAGAAACAGCGGAACATTAAATAAAATCGTTCTGTCCCGTGAAACGAACATGCGGCCCATAAATAACATACAAACGTGTGTAAACTTCTATGCCGTCGATTCTTACAGTGCCGTCACAAAATACAGACACATACATGTAGAGAAAGGCGTGGAACGAGAAGGTTTGTGGATTTTTTTTTTTTTTTTTTGCGATAATTATGGAAAATAAGGGACAAGGTTGACTCCTTTTCGAGTAGATTGAAAAAGTTCTTGATTATTTGGAGAGCCAGTTAAAAATGTTTCTTGAAGATGCGCCAAAAGTGGCAATTCATCTACAACTGCAACTTTAACGGTGTTCGAAACCGAGTGGAATGCACCTCATACGTTATATTTTAATTCCGATTATATCATATGTATATATTTTGATAAATATATTATATAAATAGCGTATTCTGATAATAAAATGCCTTCGCGTTTCTATTGTTTCGAGTTGAAACAGACAATGGCGATAATGATTCAACGGGGTGACTACTAATTCGCCAGTATGAAATTTTCGATTTTTTAGGTGGTTTAAGAAAACTCTTTACACATTGTACATAAAATCATTAAGCGTACTCATGCGTGGTTTTATCTTACTTTAATAAATATTCACATAGATCTAAAACAGACAAATTGTTACCCAGGCAATATATACGAAACTTAAATGGATCCTTGCATGTCTCTTTATTATATTTTTGCAATAAGATTGATGCTCGACTGACATTCTACATGTTTTGCATTGTGTCTGAAAAATTTGTAGATGTTTAGCTGAGACCTACAATGTTTCTCCGTGGCAAGTGCATCAATCGCGTAATTACGGACTTCTTTACATTAAAATAATGTATGTTTTTTTTGTTAACAAATCATTTACAACAAATCCTTTTCTCCGCTATGGAAAAAATGCCTAAATTTCACCTGGCGACACCATTCTCTACCTACTAGGTTTTCCAGAGTTCCAGATCAATTGTCGTTTGCTCGTTAAGGACATGTGCGCGCATACTTGACCGGTCATTTCTGATACTTCTCAGCAGTGACGAAGACGGCGACGACGATGATGTTAGTGATGGTGTTGGTGGTGTAGTAGTTGTAGTTATTAGTAGCAGTAGAAGAGGTGGTTGGTTGTGTTGACGGTGGTTGGTTGGTTGGTTGGTTGGTTGGTTGGTTGGTTGGTAATAGAGCAGGAGGGGCCGAAGGAAATAATTCGGAGGACGACAGAGACGTTCGCAACACGAGACACGGGGCACATGTTGCCTCCTAGACTTGCTGTGTGTTATCTTCGCCGTTTGCCAATTATATTATTACCCGCTTACTCGATTAACTTGCTCGAGCTTTTTCGGTGTCGTGACGGAGCACTTTCTGCTCTCTGTGGGAAACGTATCGTTTCGCTCATCATATTATCTCACGGCTCAAAGCCGTGTCACGATGTTTTCTTTTGCATTAGTATAAAAAATCTTTCGCGCACGTTTATTCGCCAAATGTACGTGGTTTCTCGAAATCTTGACCAGAAACAAAATGTGTATAAACGTATTAACAGCCCTTTTTCACTCTCTCTCTCTCCCCCCCCCCCCCCCCCCCCGTTTGACCACTGTTTGACTGTTTGACAGTTGAGATGTCCGCGGGACGCAATTGAAATGAAATTGTCCGATAGTGTAGAAACGGTTACAGCAGTGGTGCGGAAATGGAGCAAGAAAGAGAGCGTGAGCGAGAAAGAGAACGAGAGGGAGAGAGAGAGAGAGAGAGATCGTTATGTGTGACAAGAGAGCTATTGTGACTGACTACTCGTCACCGCGTATTTCTGTTCACTCCGTCCGAGTCTTGATCCTCTTTTCCTCGACGGACTTTAACTGTCATACAAAATCTAGCTCAGACTTACTGTAGTACCTGCTGCTGATACGCCGTCGTTCCCACTGGCGTACCAAAAATTTCTTTGCCTCGCTTATGACGAAAACACTGGACGTCAGGGCCACCAAGAATACAATGTCTGAAAGAAAATAGTTCGACGTGATAAAATGTTGAGATCGGCGCGGATGTTTAAAATGCAAAACAATTATGCTCCATTATTTTACCTCTGGGTGTGAGAGCTTCCGTCTGAAAGACTCGCTGCAACGGAGGGAAATAAATAACGAGCATTTGTCCGACGACCGAAAGTGTTACAGCCACGAGAAACATCTTGTTGCTCAACAAGCCAATAGTGAATATAGATTTGGTCTGGAAAAGAAAAGAAAAGAAAAACAACAACAAATTAGTACATGTGACAGGTCGAAATGGCATAACGTGGAACTCAACAACGTAGTCCGAATGTAAAATACCTGAGATCGACAACTGAGTGCGTTAAACATGTCGAAGAAAACAAAACAGGTGAATGTCATAGTGGTGTCCCTTGCCGTGATTCCATCGGACGTCATCTGTACGAGAAGAAAGAGAAAAAGAGTTTTTCGAAGAATTACAAACCGAGTGTGACGCTGACGCCGCAAAGGGCAAAAAATGAGCAGCCTGTACCTCTCGATTGTAAACCCAAAGCGTTCCGAGAATGATAATAGCTGCCGACGATAAAACATTAATGACGAGACTGCGCGTAATCATAGGCTCCTTTGTGTCGCGAGGCTTCTGTTTCAACACGTCCTTGTCAACGGGTTCGACTCCCAAACTCTGAGCAGGCGGGCCATCCATTATAATGTTGATCCAAAGAATTTGCATTGCGTTCAGGGGATTCGGTATACCCATTAAAGTTGCCAGAGCTATCAATGCCAGAGCCGCGATACTCGTCGACAATTGGAATCTCACGAAATTCCGGATATTATGGAAGATTCCCTTGCCCTCCTCGATTGCAGCGCTTTCGAAAATAAAATGGCAAATATAAAAATTGAAAAATGTTATACACAGGAAAAGAAACAACAAAAAAACGGGGGACTCGCTTACATGATTGTCTTGAAGTCATCGTCGACGAGAATCATGTCTGCGGCTTCTTTGCAGACGTCGGTTCCGTTCTTTCCCATTGCGATACCAATATCGGCCTTCTTCAAAGCTACCCCATCGTTTACTCCGTCGCCCGTCATTCCCACGATATTTCCGTTTCTTTGCAAAGCTTTGACGATACACAACTTGTGCTTAGGCGTAACCCGATAGAAGACACTTACGTTGTCGATCGCCTGTTCCAGCTGTACCTCCGACAGTGAGTCTATCTCTTCGCCAGACATTAGACGCATGTGGATGGTGTCGAGACCTATCAGGCTCGCTGATAAACGGGAGAGCAGATTTAACAGTTAGCCCGAGAATTAGCGAGGATGAGAGAAAAGATGTGAACCTATAGGGTAATTACCAATTGCACCAGCGGTCTCCTTTGCGTCTCCCGTAACCATCTTTACTTTAACTCCACTGTTGACGAGCGTGGAAATTGCTTCCCGAACACCTTCTCGGGGTGGATCGCAGATTCCGACGAGACCCATGTAAACGAGATCTTGCAGTGACGTTCCTCGGGCTAATCCGAGAACTAACGAACGAGAGGAGTAGTTACGTGAAAACGTTGTTATCCAAGTAATAATTATCGGGCTTAGCAATATGCGCGCGCGCGCGCGCGCTCACCTCTCAATCCCTGCTGACCGATTTCGTAAGCCTCAGCCAAAAACTCCTGGTCTTTTTTCTGATTAAGAGGGTAAAGTTGTCCGTTAGCCGAATACTTTGTGCATTGCGGTAGAATTTTCTCCACAGCTCCCTTTGCGAAAAATATTTCCTCCTTATTCTGCCGAAGAGTGAACCACAGGATAAGCACGAACCACCACCCTAATATAGGCATGTTAGAAGTGCTTTCGAAAACATACCTCCGCGTACTTTGCCGTACACTTGACAGCCATCATTTTTTGCTCCGAAGAGAACGGGTATTCTTGGAGTCTGAGATATTTATCGGCGACTCCGTACATTCCATTCTTCATCGCGACGGCTACGAGAGCACCTTCGGTCGGCTGTCCGAGAAGCGTATCGTTTTGGATAACAGCGTTGTTGCATACGCATCCAACCTAATCGACATATCATCATTTATTTAAGATACACATTGATCCGATTTTGACGATGTCATTCTTTGGCGCAGCCGAATTAACCTCAAGTAAGCCGTTGATGGCGGCCCGAGCAAGATCGATGTTGTCGCATTTTCGAATGCGCAGTTGACCTCGGTCATTGTATCCGGTTCCCGTGACATCGGCGACGTAGCCCTCCGGTGTCATGACTATAGTCGCGGTCATCTCGTTCATCGTTATCGTACCCGTTTTGTCGGAGCATATCACGTTGACGCATCCTATCGAGCGACAACGGTACTTTTAAAACAACAATTCATAATTGTAATACGATTATGACAATAATAGTAATAGTAATAATGACGACAACAACAACAACAAAAAGAACAATAACCCAAGGTCTCGACAGTCGGTAGCTTCTTTACAATGGCTTTCCTCTTGGCCATTCTCATGACTCCGAGCGCAAGTGTGACAGTCACGACGATCGGCAGCCCTTCGGGAATAGCTGCAACCGCGAGGCTCACTCCGATCGTCAGCATTTCGAGAAGTGCTTTCCCTTGGATCCAGCCAAGCAGCATTATTATACCGATTATGCAGAAGGAATAAAACGACAACTGTGTTCCCAGTATGTCCATGCTCCGCTGCAGAGGAGTTTTAGGTGCCTCTTCCGCTTGCATCATTGCGAATACTTCGCCGAACTCGCTCTTCTCACCCGTGTTGATGACGATTCCCTACCGCAATAAACATCTAAAGTTAGCAAGGTGTTTTTTGTTATTTCACTCGTGTAATTTTCGATTTACCTTGCCATTTCCGCACCGCACCAGAGTTCCCATAAAGGCAATGTTTTTCTTCGAAGTGTGCTCATTGCTCTTCAGTAGAGGAGACGTTGTTTTCTGCGAGGGCTCCGTCTCGCCTGTAAAACTGCTCTCGTCTATCGCGAGATCGATAGCTTCTAGTATTCTTATGTCGGCAGGCACTCTGTCGCCGATGTTTAAGTAAACCACATCACCGGGAACCAAATTTCGTGCGAGAAACGACTCCAGGCGGCCTTCTCGCAGGCTGTCATTATCAAAAGTGAAAGTTGTTACAAGTTGTTTGTTGCAATTCTTTGTTTGTAACGAGTCATTTTCTGCGCTAAATGTTTCTACTTACCAGTGGCACGTCGGCGGCACTAATTTATTTAATTCCTCCAAAGATTTTTCCGAACGATACTCCTGAACGAATGCTACCGTAACTACTATAATTATTGCCTAGCAAAGGAATAAGGAAATTAGTTTAGGCACTCAAAAGCCACTTACATAAGCCATGTTTGAAATATATGTTTATCCGTGTACTACTTACCACTGTAATACTGACCGCATCGTCGAATTGCCTCATACATACACTGACAAAAGCTGAGCCGAGAAGCAACAGAATGAGAGGATTTTTGAATTGCTCTATATACTTTTTCCACGTCGGTTCTTCTTCCTTTACAGTGAGCTCGTTAAAGCCTGCCAGCTGCCTTCGTTGATCCGCTTCCTCCCACCAGAGACCCGTTCTAGGGTCCACGTGCAAACGTCCCGCTACTTCCTCCGCCCCTAAACTTGCCGCCTCCGCGGTTGTCAACCACATCTCGCAAGCGCCCTTTTTTTCCTAGCAAACATATTTATTTCAGATTTTTTTCACACTTTTAACATCAGTGCGATTAAAGCCATTCTAGCTTGCTAGATTCAAATACTACCATATATCCGTTAAAACACAATATTTGGCTTTCTTTCTTTCTCTTGTTTCAAATGTTGCTACCTAAGACCTATTCGAGCACAGGACCGATAAAACGTCGACGATAAATGCAAAGAGAACCGTACGAGGCAAAAAATTGTTAATGTTGTTTTTCTTCCCCATTTGTTAGATTATTGTCGTTCCAAGTGGAGTAGATTAAAAATATGAGACGCGAGATAGAGTTGCCAAATTGATAAAAAGAGGAGTAGAAAGAAAAAAATGAAAGTGTAATTGTGAGTAAAATATCTGAGTAGACATTTAACGATCCGACGATGCAGGTTGTTAATCAAAAGCCTCCCACAATGAAGATTATGTGTGCAATATCGTAACTGCCTTTGTATTTGTATGCTCTATACATGTGTGAAATTAATGTTACCGAAAAAGGACAGATCGCGGACATACAAAGAAGAAAAACAATAAGACAAATACCTTTTTTCCCATTACAACACAGAGTTCCTGGGTAAAAACGACATGCCACGGCGAAGGCTTCAACCTTTGAGCGCAAGACTTCTATGGAATTTTACAGGTCCGTACTGACGTAAGTATCGTGCTGGATACATTGCGCTACTACGGAAATGAAAAGAAAGAACAAAAAAAGCTTGACGTATGTTTAAAAACGAAACAGAGGCAGGCGATCGACAAATATGCAGGCAACCCTCTTGCTTTCGCCCCCCCGCAAACCTCACTCTTTGCCGCGACAATCACATACAAAGCTTTTTGAACTTGTCCTAACCTCAAATTCAAG
The DNA here is from genome assembly GCA_964034905.1 of Itoplectis maculator. Lineage (NCBI taxonomy): Eukaryota > Metazoa > Arthropoda > Insecta > Hymenoptera > Ichneumonidae > Itoplectis > Itoplectis maculator. The sequence continues at coordinate 6,932,082 of OZ035867.1, read as the reverse complement.
TGTTGACAGCACTCATCGCTTCTGTCGACGCGGCTACGGATGACACAGGCACGATAACGATAACGATAACGATAATTATAGTTTTTCCAATGACTCGTAACGTGACAATATATCATTGAATATTTACTACTTCTTATTGAATTTTGTTTCAACAAAACCGCTCGCCCGCCGATGCACCGAATTAATTTGACTCACTGCAGACACTTGTCTTGTTTTTTACTATTTTCTCACAATTTCTTAGGTTCATCTCCATGTTGTGTTATTAAGCAGCAGACAAGGTAAGAAGCGGCAGCGGCGGCGGCCGGCGTCGCGGCGGCGGCGGCGGTCAAACTAGGGCTAGACACGGAGCGAGGAACGAAGGTATTGGCCAATCTGGTCCGGCAGCCAAGAGCAGCCGCGCCCAGCCAATCGTATTATCCGATGTTACGGACTACTGATGTCCAGCAGTCTCACTGCTGACCGATTACCGAGTCCTTCGTCACGGAGACCGCGGAAAGTTCGCGAAATTTTGTTAAATTCTGGCGAGGTTGAGCGCCGCTGAAGCGTATTTAAGTTGGTGGCGCCGATGGCCGATGAGAATAATGAAACGAACGGAATCCGGAGGTAATTCAAATACTTGAGACATGCGATAATTTGATAAAACTGACGGGCAATCGCGAATGAAACCCGATGTGACACGGCGTGTACCGGTTACACACCCTGCATGTACTAAAAATGGCTAAATAATTCTATCGCAGTTTTTATAAGTCAATTTTACTTACAAACTATTTTGACGAATGATGCTTCGCTCGAACGCGAATGTTACGTGTTTTTTATTATTCTCATGGTATTATTTCGCTGGAATCCCGAAGAACGGTTGTTCGTAGGAACAATGAAGATGCTGCGCTGCTGCACGACACAATGCAACGCAAGGAGCTAATCGCTTATCGAACGGTGCCTCGGTACACCGTACAAATGCTCCCCTTATCACATACGAGGAGACACACACTATCGGGTCGCAGCAGACTCAGCAGAATCGCCGAGGTTCGGGAAGGATTGACGTTGATGCGGCGACTTGTAATATTTGCAAATGAAGACGATACACGTGGCCGTGGTGGTGCTGCTGCTGCCGAAGTGTTTCACGATAATCGAGCGTCCTGCTGTTGAGACTTCGCGAGCGAGAACTGTGCGCAGGGTGGAACTTTACACGTATCGAAACGGTAGTAACACGTATGCGTAGCAGCAGCAGCAGCAGCAGCAGGTACCGTAGCGCGACTACGGCTTTTTGTAGTTGTCGAATAGAGCGGTCGATACTGGTCGCTCAGAGATTGAGTAGTACGTTTACGCGCAGTGTGTATCTTTCCGATCCGCGAACGTACACTTTGCCTCTGCTCGCGTAGTCGCTACAGGGTGGGTGGTGGCGGCGGCGGTGGCAGCAACTATGGAACAACGTTGTGCACCTACTACGCTATCTTTTTCGCAATTGGATAGAGTTATACCCCCACCACCATGATAGGAAAAGAATGCATTGAAATACAGCGAAAGATACCGTTTACCGTGCCGGTTGCAAATGACCGATCGAAGGATCCAATAATTCGAATGCACGAGTGGGTTACCCACTGGAAGCATATAACTCTGAAAACTCCTGAATCGAAATTTCGTACGTTTCTGATACAAAACCGATCGTTTGATTCTTCATCGTCCTCCGGCGTCCTAACAAACAAAATACACAAAAATCATATTTCCCTTTTTTGATTTTTATTTCTAACATTTTTTTTTTTTTTTTTTTCTTTTTTATTGAAATATATATAATTCTTCTTTCGAAAATGAATGCACAGTTGTAGCAGCCGACAGAAGTTTCCGACTGCGCCGCGCGTCTGTTCCCGAAATGCTATGTAGGGGTTGTCAGGGCGCCGGCGCCGTTCTCTATAAATAGTAGGAGGTGGCCCGCGCGCACAGCGAGCGTCGTCGTTTCGCGGTTCCTCGACGTACTAAAACATCTACAGACGGAACGAGAACGCGCATAAGTCGTCGAGATTACGAGTGACGGGTTCAGGGTGTGCGTTTCGTGCTGTTTTTAGTGATCTCTAAGCAAGAAAGGCTTTTTCAAATGTAAAGCCAACAAGTGCGACAACAGTGATAATAGCAACAACAACGACAAAGTGGCTCTGAATATGTGGAAATATAAACACAACAGAAGCAGCAGCAGCAGCAGCAGCAGCAGCAGCAGCAGCAGCAGTTCGATCGACTAAGATTTATCAATTAACAAAGTCCCGTGTGATTGACGAATCATCGGATCGTCGTGTATCATCTCGTGGTGAAGGAGAGAAGAAAAATATAGATATAATGGCTCGTGAGCGGAACACCGTACTTGTCTCGTCGCCAAGGGAAACATGGAAAACAGACGGAGTAGCATCGAGTCGATAGCACATACGACGCCACGCTGAGAAATTTATGTTGAAAAACAGGCAATCCCTCTCGAATATGCGGCTTTTCACCCGACGAAAATCAACGACCCCAAAAGTGGCAGCAGCAGCAGCGGCAGCAGCGGCAGCAGCGACGACATTACAGGAACAGGCGGAAGCTTCGGGCCGCGGGGTAGTATCGACTCGTGGAGTTTGGCAAGCTGGTCCATAGGCAAACTAGAGTCACGAAGTCGCGAGTCTTCCATTTGATGCGGTTTCGTTGGTCCTGTAATGTAAACAAAAACGGCGACGTTATCCGCAACGACCGGTGTGACAATAGGTGAGAATAAAATACGTATTTATTATTTAAACGAATCGAGAGGAAAAGCAGGGGTCGGAGGAGTACGGAGAAAACAGGCTAATGAGAAGCGGGGCTTTCGTGAGGATAAGCAGCAGCAGCAGCAGCAGCAGCAGCCGCGTTAGTTACATAACTGGGGGGGTGTCGTTGGCCGGGAGCGGGAGAGCGACGAGGACCGACGTGCTCTCGAGCGCGCGCAGTCTTCCGGGTGAAAGCTGCGCGGTGCGACGAAGACTATACACGGAGACACGATGCGATGCTAATTATAAGCGTGCACGTGGCTCCGTGCCGACTAAATACGCGGCCGCGTCGTTATCGTCGCGGTCGCTTTATTCGTTAATGGGTCATTGTAGGGAGAATGCGGCGAAAAAAGTGGAAACCCACTGGCACTGTAAAAATGATACATCTCAAAAGACATTGCATCTATTGCGATAATACACACGCATGCGCGCACACGAAGACTGCAAATATTGAAGCTAACGAAGCGATTTTTCCGGTGGTATTTTCTCCAGGGTTATTTGTTTCATCTACCGGCGTCTCGTCGAAGACGCGACCGCGCGTCTCTTGATTGCTGCTGCGAGATCTGTAACGGCTGTTGAGGCTTTGCAAAAGCGTCCCCAATGGCTCTGGTGATGCTGCCCTGTGATTTGCCCTGGTGGCCGGCGGTTGTTAAGCAGCTGAACCGCGCCGCAGCTTCGCGAAACACCAGTGACCTTCTCGATGCTATGCAAAGACTCCACGATATGTGCAAGTAAGAATACAACGACTGTCATGCAGCCTCGCTGCTTACACGAGCAATTCGACACCGTTCACCGACAATAAAAACTAGTATTTATTAATTTTTTTTTTTCTTTTTTCAACCAAGTAGGTAAAAACAATAATAGCTGTCTTGCTGTTTTACGAGCGCGCTTAGAATCAACCTTCGTTATACGGTTTATTTTCAGTTTTATTACCGTAACCAAACCGGAAAAACCGACAGAGCGTACGACAGAGTATAATTCAAAATGGGACGACACCCGCGCGGTATATACGAAGACACGTGTCCACATAGTACGTGTCGCCGCGCGACGAATGCGAGCACTTTATTTTCGGATGTTTCTTCCGTCCTTCTTTCTCGCGGTCTCTCGCGGTGGCAAACGCATAGTTCGTACTTACAACTTTGTTACTCACTATCGCGATAGCTTTTAGAATTCGTTTTTGCTCCTAAGCCAACGCTTCGTGCGCGATATTTCCGGGAAGCCTTCAAAACGATGAGACGCAATAGAAAAAAAAAAAAAAAACAACGATACACAATAATACAAGCGGTTATTAAAAATAAATCGAAATTACCAAATGTATAAATGCGACACTGAGGACAATATGATAATTGTTGCTTAATCAATTGCTAGCTCGCGTTATTTTTCTTAGATAAATCAGTTGACGCGACAAACGCTGCTGGACGTTAACATACGGACATATTTTTGAATTTAGTATAAGCCTCGATCCCGAAGAAGATGTTCAAGATCCTGATCTGTTTGTCGGTCTTGGAAAATTCGTGGACGAAGATCTCGGGCAATCGGAGCGGGAGGAATTTTTCGGAAAGACAATACCGCGGATCGTGGAGCGGGCGAAGGCTTTGAGAACGACAAAACCACCTCACGGCCTGTACTTCAGCCTACAGCAGCAAGGTGAAACAAAGCTTGCTGCCCAGCTGCACCTAGCTTTTGCCCGGCATTTTCAAAATTCTCAGTTACACATAAAAACTATCGTAATTATTCGTTTTCGCGGCTTCGCGCAGGGGACTGCGTGGAGTACAGTTACGCCTTCGCGTCATCTCTACTGGCGAACGCGTTCTTCTCGACTTACCCAAAGAGGACGATGAAAACTCATCCGACCCTCGGAGACTTCAACTTTACACATTTTTTTAAGCATTTGCACCTGTGAGTTTAATCTTAATACCCGTCACTTTTTCCACCGGCCGCACGATTCTCTTCGGCAGTCCGGGAGCCCGCAATGTATATAGTATATCCTTTAATTCTTTACAGAAACAGTCAAAAGGCTAAACTGCGCAGTATTCTACACTATTTTGATTTTCTCGAAACGGAGGCAGCTCTGGATGGGCGAATGATCGTTTCGAGACAGGTAACGATCGCATTCGTTTATCGATGCGTTTACATATGCGTTATTTGGACAAATAGAAAGCCTATTGTAAACATTTAAAAAGTACCAGATCCGTTTTTTAATTTTAACAATAGAGACTCACGTAGACATTGCGCGATCGTGTCCTCAGGTGATGACGTCAAAACAGTGGCTGACTATCGAAGACTGGCTTGAGAGCAACGCACCGCTGTGTCCACTGACAATACGTCACGGTGGACGGATGGATAGGATAGAATCAGAATCGCGGTTACTTCACGTTTGTTTTGCGAGCTCAAGATTCGGCGGCGGTGTCCTTGAGGACAGTCTCACCCAAGAAACAGTTCATGTAAGTAAGTATGTTCAGGCGTAAGAGAAATAATTAAAGACGAATGAACAAATCACACTTCTAGCGGCAAATATTACAGCATCTGTGTCTCGCGATCCTCTTAAGAGCAGTGCTGTGTCATACACTACTGGTAATATCGAGCAGTTACGGCAAGGTAGGCATTTTGCGGGCCACTGAGCCACTACCATTAGATGGCACGGTGAGCTGCTGCTGCCGCTGCCGCTGCTACCGCGTTTACATGGCTTTGGCGCAGGATTTTTTTTTTTTCAACGTACATAGAACTCTTCTGTCTCCACTGTTCGACTTATTTATATTTTAGAAAAATGTATGAAATGTATAGCTTTTTAAGGGGGAAATATATACTGTCCCGGATACACAACTTTGCGTAAAACAAGATAGTTAATTTAAAAATCGATATAATACATAATATGAGAATAAGTATTAAATTAAAAAATAGAGTTTGCAGCATCGTTTATCTTTCAGATAGCGACACATCCGGAAATCTTAGCTGCAATATTGTCAGTCGAGGCCTTAGAGGACAACGAAGTACTGATAGTCGAGGGAGCTCGTCACGTTTCCCGAATAAAAGATCCAAAGAACAGGGCTATTTACGAAAGCATACCGGAGCCGAATCCTGTAAGAGCTAAAAATTAAGTATCGACAAACTTACCGAAACTTTAATTCGCTGATTTGTAGTTTAAGAATAAAAAGTAAGATTCGGATACGCGATGAGAGACACCGAGCAGCCCTCTTGGGCGATTAATGATGATCGGACCGGATCGGTTTCTGCTAAAAACAGGTAACGGTCTGCTATATGGATCCTGAAGATTACTCGAAGCTGCCGCTAACCCAATTCGAAGAAGACAACGTTTTACGCGAAATGAACAAATCGCTACTCGGATTCCGGCAGAGACGGCCACCGGGTAGTCCTGTGGATTCTGCTAAATCAGATTCGGATGCCGACGCGGCAGGTCCTGGGACAAGAAGGCTTTCACCTATCGGTGAAAGTTTCCACAGTGTTTCGCCCGAAATCGAGACTGAAGATAAATCAATACCACAGAATACAAGCGACGAGCAGCGAGGTATCTATGTTTTACCAAATTAATACGCGTTTTAATTGGATGACGTTTTAGTTGGATGAAAAGAGCATTTGATTATCTGTCTTCCAGTAGCATCGAAAGACACGAGTGAGACGGAATCAGCCCCCGAAGTGCGCACAAGACCAAACGGACGGTCGATCCGATCACAAAGCCCTCCGAAGCTCGCGAGAGGTTCCTCCGCAGCGAGCTGTAGAAGTCGTTTCATCGTTTTAGGCTCGAGTGGCGAAGTTCTACCTGTAACTCGAAAGTCTCTCGGCCAAATGTCCGTGTACAGCAGTTGCAATAGCCAAAGTACGGAAAGTTTTCACAGCGCGAAGGAAACCATCGACGACGAACTTGGTAATAATAAAATACGACCGGTATCAGATTGAACGAATGGGTATTTTTTTTTTTTTTTTTTATTTTTGGATTATTTTATTACACAGACGAGGAGGAACAAAGATTAACGAGACAATATAGCGCACAATTGAATACACCGGAGCGAAGAGGCACATTTGCTCAGCGATTGAAAGAAGCTTTAAACCGTGAAAGCACTGCCACTGAATCTTCCGACAATATGTCCGGAGAAAGCAGTTACGCCGTTGGCATCAGCGTAACTGGAAGTCACGTTGGCGATCAGGATATAAAGTAAGTTCTTTATGATGGTGGGCATTAGTCAGTAATCTCTCGAGGCGCCTCTCGAGTGTCCTGAGACCAGAGAGATTTCTTTTTTGTCTTCAGAGTAAAAAGAGGTGGATCAAGAGGATTCGTCCTACGCGACGAAACGGTAGACGAAGATTTCCTGAAAGAGTCGCTAGAAGCGGAACAGCGGTGGTTGGGGCGCTTTCGACAAACGCAGCCGCCTGGATTGCAGAGGAGAGACACCAATGCCAGCAGCAAGTACAGCTTCGCTACTGAATACAGCTCAGGTGACGAGCCTACATTGCATATAAGAGAACGATTCGAATGGGAGAAAAGATTAGGTGACATTATTATATATAGATTGGGTGATGACAAAAATAATATTTCCGATTGTTAGTTGGACTAGCTAATAAGAGAAAATGTGTGAAATGTGTGATGGTTAACGATGATCCGTGTTGTGGAATTTTGGGCAGACTTCTGCTCCGAATTGGAGGAAGTGTACGACCAGTTGTCGAAATGGCTGGAAGACCCGGTTGTGTCGGACGAAAACAGAGAAATGGATGCGCGGGACAGAGCAGTCGTACAGTTTGCGGGTTCGTTGTTGAGACGAGCGCTCAGTGAATCGTTCGCCGGTGTTCCAGTTCAGGAGGGAGAACCTCAAGCCATGATAAGCTCGAACGACGTTCATCAAAAGCACAAACTCGCACTGGCTGTACGAAGTTTGAGCCTTGAATTAGCTCGACAGAGAAACAAACGACAACAATCGGTAAGATTGGTCCGCTTGTTTTTTTTTTTTTTTTTTTTTTTTTTCTTCCTTCAAAACGATATATAGTATTTATATTCGTGATCCTGTAATCACTAACATATCACTGAAAGATAAAACGAGAGACAGTCAAGATTCCGATCGATATCTATTATTTTGTTATCAAGATTGAAATAATGGCAATGTTATTTGTATTAACAAAATCGCGTATTACCGAGATTTCTGAGGAAAAAGATACACAGGCCTCCCAACCGGACGATGATGTTCTTTATGAAGATGCCCTCGGCGAAGATGAGATAGCCGCAAAGGACAGTAAACGTTCGCAGCGTCGAAAGCTTTGGGTTGTGACGCTTACGTCGGAGGTTCTGCAGACTTTGGCCGATGAGGAAGCTACCGTGTGTCTGCCATTACCGCCTTCGGGCGATTTTTCAGGGCGGGCAATGCATTCCGAAAATTCCTCTGACAATTGCGAAACTTCACAACTTGGGAAAACCCGAGATGATTCAGGGAGTCGCCAGAACTCGCCGCAAACTATCAAGGTGCCACAGTGCTCTCAAATCCTTTTCCCCTAACCCTTTCGAGCCAATAGAAAACACTTTTTCGATTTCATCTAAATGTTATAAATACCTAAATGTTATAATTTATGCGCTGGAGAAAAATATCCCATGATTTTATGGTAAATAAGTTTCATCTCGCACACATTATTAATCCGTAAACATTTTGTACAATAACGTATCTTTAGTGTGCCGACTAATGCCATATTTTTCTGTCTCTCGTTCTCTCTTTCCGCTATTACATAGAAAGAGTCCTTCTTTAACGCATTGTAACGTTAAGTACTCCTCTAAAATTGATCTTTTCTGCCATCTTCTCCGCTAGTCGATAAATACGTCAAAACTGTACGTATCTCGCTGTAACAAAAGTTTCATTTCGCATTTGATCGTGTTAAGCACTGGGTGGATTTCGGCGATGAAACAAATAATTGTCATTAATTAACATACAAACGCTGCGGCCGAACCGAACGCTCGTCTCTTTTCGACGAGTTCGTCGAAGTCGTGAATTTGTATTATACAATATTTACAAATTGACGTTACCCGATTTGTTAACAGTTGCCGGGAGACAGTAGTCCTCAAGGAGGTGGCCTATTACCGATCGCAACTGGCAATTGGGGCTGTGGCTCCCGTTTGAACGGGGATCCTCAATTGAAGCTGGTGATACAATGGCTGGCAGCCTCGTTAGCGGGTGTACCTAGACTCATATATTATACATCCGGTAATGCCGGCTTGTCCAAGGTAACAACGACGTATTGCCTACAACGACGCAATGCGAGACACGTGCCGTCGCTTTGTGTATGAAAAACTGATGGTTGTTCTTTAAATGGTATAAAAATATTTTCAGTTGGACACGGTGAGCCGCGTGTTGACCGATCGACGATGGTCCGTTGGCGATCTGGCCGCGGCGACAATGAAATTTGCGCTTCGCACTATCGAGGAAAAAGTGAAAGGACGCAACAGCCTATTCGAAGAATTAATTGGCATAGACAAGCCGAGCCCCTAGCGCGACGCGATGCTGTCCGCCGTTCTTGTGGACATTTTAGCCACGATTATGGAGAACAGCTTGCTGTCGACGTCGAACGTCGACTAGAGCGTCGTGCTCTCTCAACGGGCTGAGCCGCCGCCCGCAATATACATCACGAACATTTTCATGCCATTTTTTCAACACCTAATATCATAGTGTGAGCCTCGTGGTTTCGACGATTTATATGTGCTTATCGAATGAATAAAAAAAACGTCAAAGAGTCAATTTTAACCTGCTAATCACGTACGCTGGAACCTCTCAGCGCACACCCTCATAGCCACTCATAGCGTACATTGGGTGATGGAGGGCGATGGAGGGGGGGGGGGGGGGGCACGGAAAACATGGCCGCGCGGCACGAGTGTCGCGTTTTCGTTTGACAATAACAATACCACCACGACCACTAAACAAACCCAACAACTGCGAAAAGTTATGAATTTCTATGACATTAAACACGCGGGTCGATAGTTCTGCGGAAAGTCAACACCTGTGAACAATTCGTGACGCAACCGCGTGGAAATCATATAATCGGTATCGGCGAGAGAAGAGTTAGGTTAGGTGAGCGAAAAAGCAAAAATGGATTTTCCCGAGAAACGCCCGAGAGTCTCGAGGAGACGCTCGACCGGCTGAACGTGAGAAACCAGTCGCACCGATGTTCGACGTTTTCTGAGAGTCTGCACCGGCGGCCACAAAATCACGACGCAGGATGCAGAGAACACTGACGCTGGACGAGCGAAGTTTCGTTGCGGCAGAGCCGAGCGAAGAGTCCTTCTGTCTGGTGTGCAACGCAACGTTGAGCGTCGCGTCCAGCACCAACGTCTTCTACACGTCGCTGGCGCGAAACGGCGAGTCGCTGGCCAACTTCGTCCTTCGAGTACTGCGACCAGTGGCCGGCGACCTGCCAACTTCGTACATCTGCTCGCGATGCAACGAGCTGTTTCGGATGCTGGAGCAGGCGCAACGGACGGTTTCTAACATCAGATGCGAGATCCTGAAGGTTTATCGCTCCAGGGAGAGCGAGAAGCTGCCGGAGCACAAGGCCAACCTTTCCGTGGGACAAATATTGGCGGACGATTTGTTCGAAGAATCGGAGCGCAAGATTGCTCCGCACGGCGAGAGATTCGACGACATCGATGAATTCGGAGGGCTGCGTGCGAGCGAGGGCAACGAGAGCGGCGCTAGAAACGAGTCGTTCGACAATTCACCCAATGATTTCTGCAATCTGAACATTGAGATTGACAACGGCGAGAGGAAGTTTGAAATCCACCGGGACAATGTTTACGAAAGCAAAATCGACCGCCCGAAGCCTTTGGATGTAGAACACGGCGAGGACGTCGCCAGGAGCGAAACTTACGGCGATTCTCCGAATGATTTTCGTAATTTAAACATCGGGATCGACGACGACGACGAGAAGAAAATCGTTCGACACCTCGAAGTTGGGCAAAGCGGCGTCTATGAGAATAAAATTGACTGTCTGGAGACTCTGGATGTGCAACTGGATGGAAACCTCGCGAGGACCGACACTTTCGGCGATTCTCAGAATCATTTTTGTAATTTGAACATTGGCATCGGCGATTGCGACAAGCAAAGCCTCGAGTCTATCAGGTTGGAGCGAGAAAAAAAAAAACCCGTCGGCAGGATAGCCGAGAACGTTGTTTACGAGGCCAAAGTCGATTGCCCGAAGGTCGAGGAGTCGACCCAAGAACGGCCCAAGGAGCGAGAAGACGAGAGAAAGTTGGAGAATTGCTCGAGAGACGCTCAGCGGAAGGTAGTGGTCAACTTTTCGAACGATCTGTTCGACAGTTCGATCGATCGAGCCGAGAGGCCACCGAAAAACGAGAAAAAAGATGAATATACGATGCGATGCGGGGACGAGGAGATACCGGATTTCACCGGGGAGGATTGCATCGTTTCGGTGGATTCGGAGAGCAACGAGGACTCGGAGAGCAGGGGAAGGAGGCCGCCGCCCCCCAAGTCCGGGAGAATCTCCAAGTACAGCCTTAAACCACTGAAATACGCGTGCTCGAGCTGCGGGAAAAAGTGGCGGACTTCGGCGGAGCTCAAGACCCACGTAAAATCGCACTCGAATCTTCGGCCGTACATGTGCGAAAAGTGCGGTCAGGCTTACAAGCACAAGAACGCTCTCGAAATTCACGTGGGCATGCACAACGGTATAAGTCCCTATCGGTGCAACGTATGCAACAAATGTTTCACCCAGAAAGGCGCGCTCATGCGGCATCTGCCGCTGCACACGGGCGAGATGCCCTATCAGTGCGAATTGTGCGGGAAACGATTCGTTCATCATACCTCCTACAATATGCACGCACTTTCGCACACTGGGAAGAAATCTTATCAGTGCCATGTGAGTTATAGTTGCGCTCATTCCGAATATTCTATTAAACAATTCGACAATGTAAATTCATTTTTCCTTTCATTTTGTTCCACAGGTTTGCGACTTGTCTCTACTGTCGACGTCACATTTGAAGCGGCATATGCGAGTGCACACAGGTGAAAAGCCCTACAGTTGCGAGCTGTGCGGCAAGAGCTTCGCGGAGCGATACAACTTGTTCGCTCATCGGAAGATTCACGATCCCGCGGAGATAATGGCCAAAGCAGCAAAGAAAATCACGTACAAGTGAGTAATTCGTCTTTCAACGAAGAACCATTTGATTCCTAGCATTTTTTCGTGTGTCGTAATTTTTGCTTCACTTGCTTTTCCTTCCGATCAGATGCGAGCAATGCGACGAAATCTTCGACAAGAAACAGAAGCTCGACGAGCACACGAAAGAGCGTCACGGCGACGGCGACGGCGACGGCGGCGGCGCGACGAACGGAAATAAATGGATCGGCCACACGGCCACACAATCGTGGCAACATTACAATTACTCGAAACTGCAGAGCGTCGTGGCGGGCATGAAAAACCCGCAAAACGACAACGCACTCGCTGAGATATCTCACGAATCGATCGCACTCCTCGTGTCCCACGCCAATTACAGCAAAAGTCTCGCGGTCATGATTCAGCCGCCGAATTCGACGACGAACGCGGAAATCGATCAAACGCAGATATGACGATGGATGAAAATGTTGCCTAGACTGCACCTTTTTATACTTGAGTGAGATGACTACTCAGCCATACATCGATGTTTATTCATCGAAAAAAAAAAAATCAAATCTCGCTACAATATCGACTGAAGAGTAAGTTTTTAAACAGTCTGCTACTTAAAATCAAATAACGATACGAAAGTTCCTTGGAAACTATATATACATAGATGTCAACGCACGATCGGGTGTAAACAACGAATAGAAATTGTAAATTACAAGTTTTTATGTACGTTTTTTTTTTTTTTTTTTTTTTTAAAGAAGCTCGACGATATTTTCTTATCGAATGAACACACCTCTTTGTACAATGGATTGTTCGTATATATATTTATAGAAAATATATATTGTTTAAAGAAATAGCGTCGTATGGTTTTTATCAGAAAATATGATAGTTTCCTCGGTGTTTATTTTGTCACTGCCGTAGAATGTCCGTGCGATTGTTTTTTCAATTTGTCCATCGTGCTGATGGACAAGTCTGGCGAGGATTGCGCTGTTTGACTGGGCATCAGGTCTGACCACGACGTCACGCCATACGTTCTCAGCAGAGATTTTCTCTGCATTTTTGCCGTTGACAAACTTCTGCACATTTTACAATCGATGAATTCTATTATTTACTTATTTATTTAACGATAACATGGCAGCTAACTGGCTGGCATGGAACACTGTGGAATAATCGCAGGTAAAATTGTTAGCGGAAATAATCGGAAATACTTACTCTCGTAATTCCTTGACGATAGCTTGAACTTTTTCGGGTATAGCATAACGATGCAGATGCTCGATTTCCGATTGAGAGATGGGTTTCCGGTACGATTGATAGTGGTAAAGCTCGTAGATGAAATCCAGCAGGGAATCGAAAGCTTTTTTGAATTCGTCCGTGAATATCTATAATTTTAGATGATTTAATTTCCGTATTCCATTAGAGATTATTTATTAATTCTGTTCCTCACCACCAGTGAGTAGAATCCTGGCTTCGATAGATGATAATTGACGTAATTTTCTCTCGATTTCAGAACTATGTTGATGTACATATTTTTCAAGAACTCGGGATCCACGCTTTGTTTTTCCGGCTTAAGAAGCATTGGGGGAATTATATTTGAACTCTACCAAAGCTATACTTTACTCACGATCTTATCGTACGATTCCTCGCTGGTTATAGAATCGGCAAATTCCTCGTCGTCGAAAATGCCATTTCCTCTTATTTCCAGGATGCTACGTCTGAAAAGTATCCTAGCTCTTTTCCGCTTGCGCTTCGATTCCTCGTCGTCGATTATTACGTTGGAGTGTTCGTCCAGAATGACCTGCTCGAAATTTAAATCATATCATGAACATTTTCGAGCTTTCAAAAATAAAAAGAAATCACTAAAAAATCATCATGTGGAAATAAAAAAGTACCCTGAGGTCGTCGTCCCTGGGAAGCGAATCCTCCGCAGCTTCTTCGGTATTTCCCAACGTTTCACTTTCCTCATTCCTAAAGGATATGTGTCTCTTTTCCTCTACCTTCAATTCACTCCGAGTTATTGTATTTTTGCGCACAAAAATCCTGCTCTCCCGAATTATGTCAGTGGCGGTAGCTCCGGTGCCCTGTGGCCTTACGTACATACTGTACACCGGAAGTTCCAAATTCTTCACGATCTGTTCCGATTCATTTTTTGTTATCCCGCGATTTTTTTTATCCACGCATTTAATAAATAACCAAAAAAAAAAAAAAAAAAAAAAAAAAAAACAAAACTAAAATTGGCAATAAATCGTGAACCTCGTTGACGATATCAGCGATGAATTCGATTTTGCTCCTGGAATTTTCCGGACTCGCAGCAACGGCGTTTTTCCCGATCTTCACGGCCAAAAGATTCTCCACGCTGTCCTTGATCCACGTGAAAACGTGAAACTGATCCTTTATCCAACGCCTATGAATTTCCTCGTCCTTGGTGAGCACCAGAACGAGTTTGACGTTTGGATAACGAGCCGACATCTGGATGGCCGCATTGAGGTCCATCTGGGTGATGCCAATTTTATTTTCTCTCCTCAACGTGCCAATCTCGTTTGCATCTGTTATTTTATTGAACGATTAATCGCTATGAATTTACTTCTGTCGGAGGAGGATTGATTTTGTTTTTACTAACGAAAGCCATAACTATTGCCCAGCAGTTCTTGAATCGATAAGAATTCTCCTCGTCTGGCCATATCGTTAAAATCGTCTCTCTTCACGAAGTGATAAGCTTTGAATTCGTCCTCGTCCTCCGAAACTTCTCTCGTCGTGTGGCTGCGACAATATCTCACCTTTTTACGAGCAACAATCCCGAACAAATGTTGAGAAGATTTTAAGGAAAAAACGGTGTTTGTAAGAAAATAGACCGGACTAAAAACTGACTAAACTGAGTCTCTCTTATAATTAAAAAATCGGTAAAATTCAACCGAATTTCTTCAGTCTTAAAGAAAGTACCCTCTTTGACAATTTCTCGGCGACGCGCAGTCCCAGATGAACCTTTTTAACGGCGGAAGGACCGCTGAGGATTACCAAGGGTGGACTGGACTCGTCGTACGGCGTCACGCTATCATCGAACTTGGGCTCATTCAGCTGCTCCAGAAGGACCAATTTCGAGATGCTTCTCGCCGCGAGAAGTTCAACCGGTGGGTTGAATACCGTCGTAGCGGAAACCTTAAACATATTTCATTACTTTTATTTTTTTATTTTATTTTTTTGTTTTGTTCAATTGACCTTTCCATTAATCACTTCACCTTTTCACAAACGGAAACTTCACAACCGTCGACAAATTTCACACTGGGCATCGAGAAGAGAAGAACTTCCTTGTAGCTGGGCCACTTGGTGCACGGATTGCCACGCAGATCGACCTCGTAAACGAAACTCTTGAGATTCGACACTTCCAACAAATCGGCGATTTTGTTGTACTTGAGATCAATCAGTCGCAGGCCGTATGCCCCCTGCGTCAATTAAAATGATAAATAAATTGCCAGGAAAAAAAGGTTGATACAACAAAAAAATGATAGATGCAATTTACAAAAAATAATTACGCGAAAAAATTCAAGGGTACTGAGCCTGTTGTGTCCCATTATCACAGTGCGAAGGTTCGGCAAAACGTTAATCGCTAAATATTCCGTTTCAGGATCCGCCGATCTGAAGGACGTTATATAATTGTACTCCAAGTTGAGTTCTTGAAGACTGAAGAGGTTGTCGAGATTCGAGACGATTTCTATCAGATTGTGGGATAAATTCAAATACCGCAGATACCTGCGGAAAAATAAAAAATATATATTGTTCGACTTTCGTTGTTTAGACAAGACGCGGAAATGGAAATATCGAGGAACCGACTTGAGATTGTGCAATCCGCTGATCGTTTCTATCGCGTTGTGCGACAGATCGAGTCTGACGATGCTCCAAAACTCGCTCAGGTCGGACATGACTGCGATGTCGTTGTACGACAAGTCTACATAGGTCAGGTACCACGGTGGAGTGAATTTCAGAACGTCCTTGAGCTTGTTGTGAGACGCGTTGAGGTACATGAGGTAAGGAATATCGCCCAACGGTTCAACATCAGCCAGGCAATTGTACGAAAGGTCGAGGTACTGAATATATCGATGGTAACGAAGAATAGCGATATCTGTGAGTTTCTGCGGACATAGAGAGAAATAGGAACTTCGCGGGAAACAGTAAAGGGCGGGGCGGTGTTCGATGGCGTACGATGGAAAACAAAATAAATGGCAGTGGAAAAAATAAAACCGTAAGTACTACCATTCGGTTGAGGTCGCATTTACTCAGCACATATCGAGCGTTTTCCGGCGAAAGTGTGAGAAACGAGGAGCACGCCCCGACGATTCGATCCGACAGAACTCCACCGAGCTCCGAATCGTCGAACGATGCAACGATGTCGTTGCGTTCTCGGACCCTGGTCACGGGTGCATTCTCGTCGTCCCAGAGGCTCGAGTGAAGCGCGTATCCGCCCCACTTGCTGCGAATAATCCGTCTTCTCTTCTCCTCCTCGACGGTGAAACTCTTCCATCCGTACAACTCCGAGGACGTCGACGACTTTGCCAAATGATTTCGGATCTCTCAGCATTTCATTTCTCTCCGACTGCGAGAATAGATTAGCGAGAAAAAAAAATCGATTCGATATTCACGCCGATCGAGGAGGAAGATCGGGAGGAGAGACACGAATCGTCCGAGTAGTTGCTGGCTGCTGCTGCTGCCTCGTGCGCCACGAAATCGATTCCCTCGGGTTCCCAGCTCATCCGATCGTGCGATATTTTCTCCGACGACTCGATTCTATACAAACCTAATTCTCGCCTTTTCCGGCACGAATTTGCGTTCGCCACCTCGCCGTCCATCGAAACTTAGGTCGAAAAATCGTAACTGGGAAATAAAATAAAGTAATGATCTATCTTTCAAAGATGCTAAATGTATTGTTGGAATGACGCAAGATGAATCACAGCAGCTTCATCGTGACATTTTGACATCGGAAGGTCGATGACTAATGTTTCATATAGACGGAAATAGAAGAAAAGCGCGCGCGGAATCACGGTGAATCGTCGGTGGCGGCATATTTCTTGAGCGCTTCGCCGGACAAACGGTAGTGATGCCAGGCTTGCGACTTGGTGATATCGACCGCGCCTCTCCTCTTGTACATCTCCTGAGCTGGATTCCAATTAAGAACTGAAAAATCCAATCTGGCGCAGTTCTCGTTGGCGGCTTTCTGCAAAATCGAACACACAATAGGCATTACTTGACTGCAAATTGTCTTCTTTCGCGCTTAAATAAATCGCGAAAATGTATGAACTGACTTGCGCAACTATGTCGAACATTTTGCTGCCTATGCCCTTGTTTCGGTGCTCGGGAGTCAAGTAGAGCTCGTCCAGAAACATCGATTTGCCTTCCCACGAGCAATAAGTGTAGTAATAGAGAGCGTGACCGACGATTTTGCCATTGTCCACTACCACTAATCCCTTGAACCTCGGAGGATTCGTTTCAAATCCATCTCTCTCCAAATCTACAAACAGATGCATTTTTTTTTTTTTTTTTTTTTTTTTTTTTTTTTTTATAAAAAAGATGTTTAATTAACGATCAAACATGCGGCAGATTGAGTTAGCGACCGAGCGCGTCGGCTCAACGTCCGCGACGTTCTTCTCACCTCTGTGATCGAGTCTCGGGCCGTCGGGCATTTTTTCAAAGTCCGCGAGCTCCTGAATCAATTTTCGAATTTCCCGGCAATCCTCCTTCCTCGCCTCGCGGATTTCCATTATGATACTCGACCGATCGTAAATATATAAATAACTATTGTTCCATTCGCGAGAGCAACGCGAGGAATAGCAATAATCCACGCAAATAACGATGAGAAGACGTGGTACTCGCGACGATAAGAATGTATTATATTCGCTTTGTTGATAGGGCGAAGACTTCTCATTGGCTGATAAAAACGATGGACCGAAACGCGCTCGGTATACTTATATATTCTCGGGAGATAAGCGATAGATATAACGGGACATAAGCGATAAGTGCGACAAAACTATTATGCCCACGATGCAATTCACTGTGTCCCGATGGACCCGATCGGCGGCGGCGGGGTGCTATTCGCATATCAGTGTCCTGATTAGCGGTAATAGCCGGAGCGTTTTCATTCATTACAAAATCGCTGCGAGCGGCGAATTGTTATGATTATAACGGCCCGAGCCGCTTAGAGGCAGGCGGCAGAGGCGAACGACGACGACGACGAGGGCGACGAGGGCGACGACGCGCTGCGCGCCGCGTCCCATCCGCGTCCGTCAAAATAAACTCGCACACGCAACGCAAACGCGCGTTTGTCTCGGCTCGCCTCACGATTTTTCGTCGTTTTTGTTTTTTCCACAGTTTGAGGATCACGCGCGCCGAGTGCATCAACGAAATCATGAATCACCTCTGGCTCTTTGTCGTCGCGTGCAGCCTGCGTAAGTCCAGATTTTCACTTGTATCGATCGATCGAGCGGAGATCTAGGCGACCGCGACATCGATGAGGGGGTTAATTTTATTACGTGCGCGTCGCACGCTTTTTCCCTAATTCAAGATTTCGGGCAGCGACAGGCATTTATTTATCCGGGTATCTACATTCTGTTTTAATAATCATAGAAAGCCTCGGTAGCCCCTTGAAAATAAGGGTGAAGATAGTTTTTATTAATTTGCATTTGAGCAAATCATGGTAATTAATTCACTTAAATTTTTTCTCTTCCAGTGCTGGTTAACTCTGCCGAAGGCGGAGCTTCCCTAGTGAGGAGTATGGGGCTCAGAGGAAGCCAACAGTCGTTACCCGAAGGCAGCAACACGAGGGGAAACCACCAGACACCGTCTAGGGCCTCGTACCTCGGATCGCCGGGATACAACGGAGGGAAGAAGTTGGATAACTCTGGCAAAGACTCGCCAAAGCCACAAGGAAAAACAGGCCTGGGAATCTCAGCTTGGGGCATCATTGGAATTATAGTCGGAGCTATATTGTTGAGTACAACTGGCTACTACACCTTTGTGCTCTATCCTTTTCTCTGTAAAAAGCAGCAAAGTTACGATATGATAGAATTGACCAATGTCGTATGACTATGCGTGCCCTAATAGCGAAAGAACAAAAGTCTCATTGGGGTTTCGAGTGGTTCGAAGATAAAGGGAAAACCAGTGAATTCCAAGGATGGAGAAAGCAATGAAAATGCAGACTGATTATCACAATTTGTTTTCTTGAAAAATAATGCAATCTAAGATTTAACAATTAGGAATTAGTATAGCATATTCAATTGTGTTATAAGAATTTTGTAAACATTTACAAATTTTTCTACAGCCTGAAGACCGATAAAGATGTTAAGTATCCTATTCGGCAGTTTACAGTGTGTTTGAGAGTCTTGTACCAACGTTTATACTCAGCGATGTGCAATCGCAATCGGATCGTTTTTATGACTGATAGAGCTCAAGTAATTCTACTATTTTTATATGCATAATCAAATAGAAATCTAGTTTTTAGTATGCAATTTAACACCGACTGATATGCACTCTATTTTTGTTAGAGCACAATGTTGAGAAAGATCTGAGATTTGAGATTAATGATAGACAAATATATTCTCTGTATACTAAATGATATTTAGTAAAAATACATATATATATATATCTTTAAATGTAAAAAACCAATACTCACACAGTAATTTTATTGTGAAATTTTATTCAATAAAAAGAGGAAAATTATAATTACAATTGGTTAACAATTACTTTTATTAGTTAAGATGGCTGTGATATCTCTCTAAATATGAAATTACACATCCGGCGCCGAGATTCGCGTCGCTGTCTCGTCTCCGAGAAATGCGACGCTTCTGCTTTTTTTCTTTAATATACTTTTTGCGCTTGATGGAAGACGCTGTTGGGTGTGATAACACGGTATCCTTTATGCGTAATGAACGAGATCGTTGAAAAAATGCTCGTTTCCGTTGCCCCGCCTCATAACCATATCAGTGGAATGCAGAGTACGTGGAAAAAAAAGATGAAAAAAATGCTCTTAAGATAAATCGACGGGCCTGTAAGTTACATTGGAAGATTTTGTGTGTCGACGTGGACCGAGAGATAGCGATAACCGCTTCCCGCCCTCATGGAGACGATCTCCGACGCGCGGCGAACACCCACAAAATGTACAGTCTGAAAGAGTCGCAAGATTGACGGTGGAGAAAATTCAAAGCTCGTCCTTCTCGTCGAGATCGACGTCGCTGAGATCGATGTCCTCCTCCTGCGGCGGTTCGGCGTCCTTGCCGTCCCACGCCTCGGTGTCGTAGACCTTCGGCAATTCGGCGCCCTTGAGCGGCGCGATGCCACCCCGTCCGTAGCTGAGATCCCTCAGGAACTCGTTGATACCGTCGTGAGAGAAGCTGCCCTTGAGCAGCGAGTATTTCATCTTCTTGATGTTGACGACCGCGAGAGCCGGGTAACCGAAACCTCCGATCTCCAGAGCCTCCTCGACGTTCGGCTGTGCTCCGGCCTCCGACCACACCCATCCCCACATCTTCTTCTTGTACTTTTCCGCGAGGGCCTTGAGCGTCTTCAGATAGTCCGATCGGCAGGTCGACTGGCAGTCGAGAATGTGCGGCAGCACGGCGACGACGCAGAGCGGCTTGTCCTCGCACGACTTCTTCAGCGACGACTCGCTAACGATCTGCACGACGTCCGGGGCCGGGATGTTCTCGGAAAACTTGTCGAGCGCCCAGTTGACGATGTCGCTGCCGGTGCGACCGCCGTCGTATTCCTCCACCGAGTCCGCGTCCTTCGGCCCGGGCGCGAAGTATTTGATCGTCGGGTAACCGCGGATCTCGTACTGTCCGGCCTTGGCCGTGTGGACCGTCGCATCGAGCGCTCCCAGCTTCACTTTGCCCTTGAGCTCGGTTGCCGCGGTTGCCCAGTGGGGCGCCAAATTCTTGCAGTGTCCGCACCACGGAGCGTAGAACTCTACGAGCCACATGTCCTCGGACTCGAGAACGAGCTTGTCGAAATTCTCGTCCGTCAGCTCCACCACGTCCTTCGAGTCCTTCGACTTGGAGTCCGAACCACCGCCGCCGCCGCCGCTTTTCTTGCCGCCGCCCAGGGCGGCGCGGACCTTCTGCGACGCCGCGTTCAAGCCACCGTCGACCAGTCCCGCCGCTGTTCTCGCGCCCGTGTAGTCCTCCGGCTTGTTCATATTTCCGGCAAAGATCTTCAGTGTCGGGAAGCTCTTCACTCCGAAACGGCCGCCCAGCGATTTATGCTCGTCCGCGTTCACCGCTCCGACCTTCACCACACCCTGGAATGTTTTACAACGTTCTTCGTCAATTATTGTTAAATAGTCAATTGAACAAAACTCTTTTTACACCAAAACCAAATTTGCCACTGCCGAGAAGTCGTGACAAAGTAAACGGTGCTAAAAAAGATGCGACGCCAGCTGCAAAAATAAAAACAACGCGACAAACCTTGAGAGCGGTCGCCGCTTTCTCGTACTCCGGGGTCAGCTGCTTGCAGTATCCGCACCAGGGTGCGTAGAATTCCACGATCCAGACATGGTCGCTGTTGGTGACGAGTTTGTCAAAGTTAGCGGGCGTCAATTGGACGACGTCGGACGTGGACGAGTAGAGGCAGTTCGCCCCGGCGACCAGCAGCAATAACCCTGTTTACAAAATAAAAACGACCGTTAACAAAAATCAAAACAGAAATTCGGATCGATAGCCGCGAAAAATGATTTCTCATCTCGACTATCAACGCGCGCGAGTCGACGTGAAAACGGCGGAAATTTCAACAGGTGCGCGAGATTTCGACGTCTTCGTCCGTCTCGGCGCGATTAGCCGGCATCGCCGACGAGCGACTCCGCGATCGAATTTTCGGAGCGCAAAGCGGAGCGAAAAAGCCGGAAATCAAAAGACGCGAGTCGTACTCACCGAGAAAGGTCTGCATTTTGTTTCACGGCTGTGACGTCGACGTAAACGACGCTCGGCAGTACCAAACGAAAAATGTATCCTCCGCGCGCGCGTTTAGCGTAACATTCGCTTTCGGCACTCGACTCGCCGACGGACTCAGCGAAACTTCGCCAAATATAGCGCAGCCGCTCGGTGGTCGTTCACGCCGCCCCGATGATACACCGGAACAACGCACGCAACGTTGCGCGAGAGCTTTTTCGTGGATCGCCGCGATTGGTCCACGCAGGGCGAACGGCGGCCGGCGCGACGCCCACGCGGCCGCCGCAGCCATCCGCGCGATTCCGATTCGCCGCCTCGAATTCGTGTGTTCGGAAACGCGAACGCTGATACGACGACAGCGCCTTCCGAACGCGAATCGCCGCGCGCAGCGGAGACTCGGCGGGACCATTTCTCGGCTGATAAGGAAGACTGTAATCTGCATTATCGACCGCGTAAACTTTCGGGGGGTGTGCTGCTGCTGCTGCTGCTTGTCTCGACGATACGACAGATGTCGCGACAACGCAATTCTAGGTTATCTTTTCCCCCGGCTTTGTGACCCTCGCACGAAACGGATTTCTCGGGTCTGCTGCCGAGTGTCAGATTCGCAGCAATTGGCAGAGGCCACAGCGCGACGACGCTGGGCGCACCACCGCGCGAATCGCGATTAGTCCGCTCGAACAACGCTCGTCGGCACAATTTCCGTGCAGCACAGCGCGGAACATCGAATTATCGATTAGCCTGCGTGCAGAGTGACTCACGTTGCGCGCTAATCGCGCGACGCGCTACCGCACTTTTCCGGTAGGGTACACGCGAAGCATGTTATTAATTATTACGAAAGTGTGCTAACGTCTACTTTGCACTTTCGCGTGTAACCGTGCGCTGTCGTGTCTCTCCGCGGGGCACGCGGCCTCTATTGTATTCAGATTTTTCGTGCGACTCGATTGTAACGTATGCGCGATGACAACTCGCACCCAAAATTGTTCCCAGTGCTGCTGCATCGCGCCGCCGCGATGAGCTATCGCGACGACTGTTCCGAGAATTCGTGAGTCGCTTAGCGAATAATCGATCGAAAAATCACTGCGATCGTCGAAACGGTGAGTGAGCAAATGTTGCTGTCGCGTTCCCATAGAAACGCGTTTTTTAAACGAGAATCATTGTCGATGCTCAAGCACCGCACTTGTAATATCGCTAAATTCGATGACATTTGTTTTATCGTTCGTCATTGTCAATCGAAAACTAGCAACGATTGCGGAATTTTCGTTCAACGCTTGCCTATTTTTAGGCACTTATTTTTGCACATTTTGGCATTAACATTTGGTCTTGCATAATATTTATTATTGCCAGCTGAGCACCGGGCATTTACTTTTGTGTAGATTTGTTTTTCGAATGGCATTTCTCGTTTACGTCAACAGCGTCGAATTTTCTGTCTTTTGACTTCAGTGAGATTCAAAGATCGAAGGTCCCAAGGACTATCATTTTTTTCTTTTGTCGTTGAGATTGATTAATTAAATTTTTTACGTTAAAAACGTTAATTGATTAATTAACGTTTTTTATTCTCCGTTCGCAGATTCCAAAGGTGCTTTATCTAAGTGCCGGACGATAGAGAGACGACAGGTTCGCTAGTGACGGACGACTAATCGACAATGGGGGAAAACCTGAGGATCTTCAAGCTTCTCATGTACAAGAACTTCACCGTTCGCAAGAAACACTGGAAATTGGTGCTGTTCGTTGAGATAGCAATTCCCTTGGCTCTGTTCCTTCTGGGGCAGACAGTGCGAATGCTCTCTGGTTCGGAGCCTATTAAGATCGATCATGATACTGTCTATGAACCCAAATACCAAACAGCGATGACAGGAAGACGAGGAGGGCTCGACTTGCGATATACTCCAAATAACAGCCGCACCTTTGACATTATGGAAAAGACACGGGAGTGCATGGATCTTCTGCCTAATCGTAAGACAATTTGCTTACCGCTTTGGTCATACAAATTGTACATTTATTTGCTTTAATTTACTTTACGTAAATGACATTTAAACGAGTCGATGAATTTCTTCTCAAAAGCTTTGATACAAAGGCAACACAGTCTACGGCCCAATTGTGAGCAATAAATATAGTTTTACAATCGTTGAATATTTCAACATCTGTTCTGGGTTTTCGGGGTTTTCCTAGTAAAATGATTTGCTAGGAAAACCCCGATATCGCCATCGTGATGCGCTATCTTATCGGAGAATATAAATTGTTGAAACTCCGTTATATCCGAAGCGTTCTTTTTGTATAGCAGAAGCGGGAGTAATTTTGTGTAGAGCAATTGACTAATTTATTGTAAACAATTAAGTTTCAACAGTTCCAATGCACAATTAAGAAGTATGAATCAAAGGAGTGTGTGTTTGACTTGTTAGAGAAACGACGCGTTTACAGTGCTCCTATTGATAAGCTAGAACAGTTCCGGAAACTGTTCGCGTTTATATCGTTATGAACAAGTATTGTCGTCGGCACGTGTCTCGCACTAAAGTGCGATATGGACCGTAGAATTTCCGTCTCGCTTCCTGGAACGAATATACGATAATACACAGCGCAGATAAAATCGCGAGACTGACGAGATATATTATCAAAATTGATTCCACGACACGAGTCATGAGAGTCAACTCAAACCGATATCTTGATTGTCAATCGATCTTGAGTACCATTAGTCACGCGAAATGATATCAAAGATACGTCTGTAAAAAAGAATACGATTGTTCATCGCGACGATAAGTCGTCTAATCATTAAAAAATTGACCTCAATTGACCACGTGTGAAACTCGGTAAAGATGACAAATCTCAATAATCGCATTTTTGCAATATTGTCGCGATGTCCACGGTATCGGGAATTTCCATTATTTTGATAATCGATATCAGACAGATTTATAAGTGAGTATGAAAAGGCTTGATAAATTGTCGCTTCGTCGTTGTCGATTCTTGGTAAAAGCGAAAAGAAAAACATGATATTCGACATGAAAAAAGATTATCGCGATGACAACGTTTTTCCAGTTGAAAAGTTGTAATAAAAGAGTTTATTTGAAAATAAAAAATGTTCACGATTGCAGAGTTACACGGTTCCGTCACCGAGGAGATGATGCTGGCAGAGTTCACTAACGTTCAATCGGAGGAGCCCTATATGGAATGCATCGGCATTGTTTTTACCGATATCTGGGAAAACGCGAGTCTCCCGAAGAATTTCGACTACAAAGTTCGATTGTCCCTGAAACTGCCGACAGATTTGTACGAAGAAGTGGAGAACGGACACAAAGCGGTAGACGCGTTCTCGTACGTTCCTGATTTTCCACTGATACAGATGTGCCTGGACCAGACGTACATCAAACTCACAAGCGGCGATCAGAAAAATATTACGGTACAACTTCTTTAAATCAATTCAACAATCAACGAGACTGAGAAACCCAATCGGTTGAACATCGATAATTTAATAATTTAACTGGTTATTTCATAATGTGCGTATATCAACTATCCATTCGTCGGCAGATGTCATTTCAACAAATGCCTTATCCACCGTACATCGAGGTCTCCGATGCTGCTCGAATAGCCGGACAGGCTTTCAGCGAACTCGCGAGGCTCGCGTTTCTCGTTATTCTGTGCGTCGAAGTGACTTTTCCGACGAACGAGAAATATATCGGCATCAACGTGAGTGACGGATTTTACCCGATTAATTTCAGCTGAAAGATTAAACGAATTTATCGGGAGAACGAAGTAACAAAATAACGCCATGTAACGCGTCTTTTTCCTTCATTCGCAGATACTTATGTCAGTGAACGGCGTGAAGAATCACCAGAACTTATGCAGCTGGCTGATAAGCGGCGCGATCTTCAGTATTATTTATCTCGCACCGATCGTCCTACTGCTCAAATACTTCCTTCCGCCATCAGTAATACCGTACTTGTTGCACGGCAATAGCTTTATATTATGGATCGTCCTTACCATTCATGCTTGTCACGTTATTGCATTCGGTATGCATCTCACGGCTTACCTATGGAAACGTGAGTGCCATCATCGATCCACGATATCAGTCAGATAAACCGCAATCTATATATATATACTATATATTTTTATAGTCTTTGCCTGGTTTAATACAACGCGCTTATCGCGGATTTGCAACGCGGATGGTGCTGAAACTTCGCGTTTTTTTGCTGGACCCTCGACGGTTACGTCAATGATAGAGGATTATGAAACAGAAAAAAGGCAGCGAACAAGGCTGCACAAGGCGCTTATGAGACAATAGCAGTACAATAATTTCTCACTGACATTATAATCGTTGCGTATAAATGAATTGATAAAGGTTGTCATCCGATATGGTCATACGTACGGTCCAGCGAAACACGCAATTTTTCATCACGCGCGGCGGTTCCACTTTGCTTGCCGCAATAGGGGAGCGGGGAATAATCTGCTCTACGCTTTTTCCAGCTTCCCACGGAGTTTTCGTTGCGTTGATGGTCACAATGCTGATGGATATACTGAATAAATATACGACCGGAGCGGGTGTCAGACGATTTCTTATATACTTGGGAGTGTTGAGCCCAAACTTCTTGCTCAGTCGCATATTTGACGAAGTTAATGCTTACGAAACCAGACGTAGGTTCATGAAAATATAAGACACGAGTACGATATGAAAATATGGGTGATAATAAAAAGGAGATTTTCTCTCAGTGATTGGTATCCAGTGGAGCAACATGTTCAACGTCGGAAACGTCGTAGCACCGGGCGAAAGTTGCATAGGTGTTTTGCTGATATTCTCGCTCATCGGAATTGTTTTGCACTTTTTACTGGCGACATACGTGTATGCAGTCCGACCGGGAAAGTACGGAGTAGCGCAGAATCCTCTCTTCTTTCTGCAGGTAAACTTCTCTTCGTATATGTGTATGTTTAATCGGTAAACACAATCTCATACGTATTGAAAAAAAAAAAAAAATAATAAAAAATCTGTCGATCCCAGAAGGGCAACAAAGTGTTCCACGATACGTTGAAGGCGGAGAACATGGATTACAGCGAGCAGGACGAATTCGAAAGTGTACCAGAGGGATCGCTGACGCCTGGTATACAGATTCGCAATCTGAAGAAAGCTTACATGACCGATTGGTTCCGACGCGTGACCGTTCAGGCGCTCAAGGGAATCAACGTAGATTTCTACAAAGGCCAAATAACCGCTCTGCTTGGTCACAACGGGGCCGGAAAAACAACGATGATGTCGATTCTCGCGGGCCTCACGAGTTCCAGCGAGGGAATGGTTTGTATCAACGGTAAAAATGTGCAGTACGAGCTCGACGCTGTTCGCGGAAATCTGGGGCTTTGCCCTCAGGAGAATATGGTCTTTCCCGATCTTAACGTCTACGAGCAAGTTCTATTCTTCGGGATGGTATGTATCGTGATCGAATCTAAGATATTGATTGATCGATCGATTATCGAGGTGGACATCCGCGACTTTGTTATCTGCAACGAAATTTGCTTCTTTTCAGCTGAAAGCGAAAGACAAAACGAAAAAGCAATTGGAGGAAGAAGTCAATGTATTGTTGTCAAAGGTGAATTTGACGGACAAGAAAAATTCGTTGGCGAAACAACTGTCGGGCGGACAGAAGCGACGTATGTGTCTTGCGATGGCGGTGATTGGCGACGCTAGCGTGAGTGTTCACCCGTTCTTTTGTCGCAATAATATCTTGAATTTGATCCAAACTGACTGTTGTTATTCAATGGATATAAACAGGTTTTGATTCTGGATGAACCGACCTCGGGCATGGACGCCGAGAGTAAACGAGAAGTTTGGGATATCATACTGGTAATTACAGGATTCAAATGTCTATCAGCAGCGCTACCTTAACTTTGGATCTTTTCATTCATCTTTATTACTCAATCAACAATATTTTCTTTTTCTAGAAACTGCGGGGTGAAAAGACGATTTTGATCAGCACCCACGATATGGAAGAAGCCGACATTCTTGGCGACAGAATTGCGATTATTCATTCTGGAAAGATGCGAAGTTACGGTACTTCGATGTTTTTGAAGAAGCTCTATGGTAAGTTTCTTTAAAATATACGTACAATTAACAAGTGTAAATAATTGTAATGGAATCGAAGGAATTTTGAGCGGATTTGATCGAAGTATTCTGGTAATCTATTAATAAAAATTGCATATACTTGGTCGTTTAGGGGATGGACAAGTCGAAGTGACACTGTCGACGGAGCCGTCGTGCGACCCGAGTCGCATAGTCGCGGAAATTGGGCTGAACGCGCAGATTCTGAGCCAAGACGAGGGAAAAGCCGTTCTCGCGATTCCATTGGCAGACAACTTGCCCGAGGCTCTCGACAGATTGGAAGCGCAAAAGAGGAAGCTCGGCGTCACTGGACTCAGTGTATCGGTCATCACTCTCGAACAAGTATTCCTCAGGTGAATTAAGAAGATGTGTGCCTGACACATCGATAGTCCTATGCGACTAAGAATAATGTGATAATAACAATAATATGCGCGACATATGAGCGACGAAGAGGTCGATTGTTTAATTTTCGAAAATGTTGACGTTGGCGTTCGCAGAGTAACGCGAGAACAAGGCGACGAGACTGATTCGATGGGTCAAGCAGCCAAAACATTCATAAAAGTCACGGGATTCCCTTACCTCGTGCAAACATGTTACGCCTACGTCGTCAAGAAATTAGCCTTCACTCGAAAAAATCCGTGGAACTTCTTCCTCAGCGTAAGTTTCGTCGACAAAAATGCACTTTCGATCCATGGCTCTTCAGTTTGATTCTAATCGTGTCGCGTTTTCACAGATGTTTTTGCCTTGTCTATCGGCGATCTTGTTGGTGCTGAATCACGGTGGCTCCTCCACGGTACCCGACCCAATCTCAGTCACTTTGGACGCCTACTCGCGAACCCAATCTTTGTCCTACGCGGTCGAAGCGATCTACGGCGAGAAGTACGAGAAAAGCGCCATTAGCTTCGGAGGAACTTCAAGATACATTGGACCGGATGCAAACATGACCGATGGTGTGCAATTGCTGTTAATCTTTGGCAAATTCCATTTCTTACAGATCAATCATTTTTTCGATGCTTCTTCAAATATTAAATTGACGAAATATCTGATAAATCCTATAAAACCATGTTAATTTTGATTTTCACAGCTTTACTGAAAGTAGCGAGGGAAGACCTGGGAACGTATCGCAACAAGTACATCACATCCGGCGAATTCTTCACAAACGTCACTACAACGTATGCAAATGGTTTCTTCTCGGGTACAGCACTTCTGGGCGTCCCGGCAACGATAAACATGCTGTCGAATACGCTTATCAAGGCTAGAACAGGCGATGACAGTTATAAAATAACAATAAGAGCCCAGGAGCTGCCGGAATCGTTTTCCGCGACGCTTCTCAACCCAGCCGACGTTTTCGGTCTCACAATGTCCCTTATCGTGTTTCTCGCTCCGGCTGTCGCGCTGTACGTGTCGCAACCGCTGCAAGAAAATTTGTCTGGCGTCAAGCAGTTGCAATTCATGACCGGAGCGTCGAGTTTGTCCTACTGGATTTCCATCTATCTTTTCGATCTCTTTCAATACATGGTTTCCGTAGTTCTGCTCATCTGCATGTTCGTCATCGCCGACGCTGCCTACGGAACGAGTTACTATCACGGAAAGGAGATAAGTAAGTGGAACCTTAAAAGAAAAAAAAAAACAAGCTTTAGACCGAAGACGGAGAAAAATGTTACGATGACTATACGTTTACCGTCTCCTTGCAGTGATTTTTTTGCTGCTCCTATTCATGTTCGGAGCGAGCGTTCTCCCGCTTGTTTACATATTCAGTTTCTGGAAAAAGTCCCAGAACACGTGCGTCAACTTGCTGAGTCTAACGCCCCTAATACTGAGTAAGTCGAGTCACATATCGTTTGCATCTGGATAGATAACAGCTCAATTCCACCTGAATTGTCATTAAACAAAAATTGTTATTTTCTAGTTTTCGTAGTTTTTCTTACGTTTAATTGTTCGCCGCAGGCTTCATCGAGTTACTCCTGGACACCCTAGCAACGACACTGGATAGCAAAATATACGACGGTTTTCGCGAGGTACAGAGTCGTCTTTTCATGCTCTTTCCTCATCTGAGTCTGATTAATGGTCACGCATCGTTCTTCGACATCGTGGTAAAGAACGGCAGATGTCGAAGTATGCCCAATAGACTTCTCGATGTCGCTTGTGTGAGTGGCGATATTTGCTGCGGTAAGAGAGACGTTCTTTTCGACCATTCATTTGTCCGCTAGCCGCGACAAAGTCGATGCTATTTATGCAACGTTTTTTCCCGGTTAATTCGTTCTTCCAGGCCTCGAATGCCGAGACGGATGGTGCAAGAAACCTCTTCCCTATTTCGTCGACAGTCTGTACTGGACCAGTTTGCGGGACAGTCTTCTGTGGATGACGGGTTCATTCGTCGTGTTCTTCGCGATTATATTCGTGCTCGAGCAGAATTTATTGTTCAAACTGTGGGCACGCATACACCGTCCACCACTCAAGGGAAACACCTCGACAATGGACGAACTCGTTCAGAAAGAGGAACATGTTGTGTCTGCGGAAGTCACCAAGTGGCTCTTGAAAGGTGAGCCAATCACAGACGATGCGTTATGTAGAATATTGCCGTTGTATTTGCGGTAATTTTACGTTTAAATGACTTGAAGTAATTAAAAAAAAAAAAAGATGCTCTTTCCGGATCCATGTTTATAATTGATTATCGAACGTTTCAGACGGTAGTAATCAGAGCTTAGGAAGGGAGAACATATTCCTCGTTCACGAATTGAGCAAGTGTTACGGAAATCTCGAGGTCGTGAAGGGAATAAGTTTCCGTGTAAAACAGGGCGAGTGCTTCGGTCTGCTCGGCGTGAACGGAGCTGGCAAAAGTACGACTTTCCGAATGTTGACTGGCGCGGAAATACCGCACAGTGGATCGATGTTCCTAAAGGATCACAGCCTCGGCACTGACCGTAAGAAGGTAACGTGTTTCGCTGCCGAAATATTGAAGAAAAAAAAATGTAAAGTCGTTAGAAAAATACAAAAAGAAGATTTCTCGATCCTAACGAATTATTAATCGATATTTGTATTGCAGTATCTTTCGGAAATGGGTTACTGTCCGCAACAGGACGCTATAATCGATAACCTCACTGCTTACGACCATCTCTACCTCTTCGCGAGGCTGCGGGGTATCCCAAACTCCGAAGTAAAGTTCGCGGTCGAAAAGTGGATTCACAAATTGAGTAAGACCGAAAAAAAAGCGCTGTGACTCGAAGTCTTTGCCGACGACTTGTAAACAAATGGAGTTTATGTATCGTTGCATTTTTCTCGCAGATTTGACGCGCTGCGCGGCACAGCCGAGTGGAACTTACAGTGGCGGTAACAAGCGTAGATTGAACATCGCAATGGCACTGATAGGAAATCCTTCGTTGGTGTTGATGGACGAACCGACGACCGGCGTCGATCCGGCTGCGCGAAGATCGCTCTGGAACACACTTAAAACTTGTCAGGAGGGCGGACAGTCTATAATCCTCACGTCCCACAGGTGATGTCGCACACGCACACACACTTCTTGTCTTCTTTTTCGATTGCCAGACTCGTATTTTTAATCGGTTCTTCAATGCCGCAGTATGGAAGAGTGCGAGGCGTTGTGCAACCGTCTGGTGATAATGGTGAAGGGTCAGCTGGTCTGCATCGGCGCTAGCCAAGAATTGAAGCAACGCTTCGGAGCTGGTTACAATATTCACGTGAAGATGAATCCAGGATCCGACAGGACGGACGTCGAAAAGATAAAGCATCGAATAGAATCCACGCTGACCTGCAAGCTCAGCGACGAGAACACGGTTTCTATTTTATTTATCATTTATCGCTTATCACTGATGATTCATTCAATTTATATTGTCTTTCGTGTTTCACAGGGATTCATCGGCTACCACGTAACCGACCCCAATGCCACTTGGACAATAATGTACACAATGATGAACGAGCTCAAGAACGATTATCCGTGTCTGGAAGATTTCGCAGTATTATCGTCGACGCTCGAGCAGCTCTTCATTCAATTCGCCCGCGCGCCGGGCGATACCGTTGACACGACTGCCGAGGACAATCGTAAAAAACGTTGGTGGTGGCAGAAGAGGACCACTGGATCGCCTGTATAATTAAGGTCTCTCTATAGTCACTCTGCCTATGTCAAACTTTCAGTACCTTTTTCTCCTCCTACTGCAAATTAGATAGACAATTGTTTTTTTTTTTTTTTTTTTTTTTCTTTTCGGCCGCCGCGAGTCTGACTAGGCAATCGAATCAAAATATGAGTATTGTATAATTTATTACTGTATGCATTTACGTCCCAACGAATAATCTGTATTACCAGTCAATCGCCGCGCCCGTTATTTATGCCTAAGAACGACGTATACGCTATTTTATATATACATATATATTGTACGTATATATAGGATGTATATGAATTGATGAAACGTACTTTTACATACCGTGAACACGGCGTCGTGTTCACTGCAGCTCAATCTCATAGGCAGCTGTTTTTTCGCCTTCGATGAGATTACTTAACGTGAAACGTGAGATTTGATTAGCAGGAATGCGCCCACCTAAATGCGTCCACCTAAATGAAGCAGGAGATCAAATTCCACGATTATCGAACTTCTAGGCTGGCAAACGAGTCGAAAATATGTCGGAGCAACAAAATTTCTTTCTGCGGCGAGACCAATATAGAGATTAATTGAAAATTTCGAATTTGTGGATTCACGAACAGGACCACAACGAGCTGACAGTGCCTATGCTGCTATATTTGAAGCGCTTGAAACGGGCAAACCAATGGCTCAATATATTTTCTACTGTGATATGACGCTTATTACAAAGAATTGTCGAAACAGCGCGAACAACTACGCTGCCCTCCGAGCGCAACGAAATTTCGCGGCACTTTTTCCAGCAACAAAAAAAATATATATATGTATATGTGTAAGATAAAAACAAGTTTTTTTTTGCGAGCGTAATGAGGCTGGGCTTCAGCGACAAGAGCGCTCTTTGCAAAAGTTCTATGTCTAATATTTATATTTTTTAAATACGTGTGCAACATAGTCACTGAATGCGTGATTTATTATATTTTTTATTACAAATATTCGTATATATATTGTTATATACCATTGTAGAAAGATGTCAATTGACACGGGCAAAGTAGCAGCTTTGCATTTTTGCGGCGCGAGAAATAACGAAAGTCGACATCGGAAGTGTATAATGGAAGTATTCTAAAGAGAAAAAGAAATATATAAATATTATATATATGTAGATCTGTGTCTCCTGTTAATCATGAAATTCATTCGGTCCCCGGCCCTTCACATTTTCGCTTTGAGAGTCGAAGAATTAACACACACGCACCAGAAAATTCTCGACATCTGAGACGGTTGATATCTTAAGCGGTAAAAGTGGAGGTGCGTAAGAAAAAAAAGTCGTGTTCGTTTTTCCAGTTTTCTTGTATAAATAATTAAAAAAATCTTGTATCGCACAAAG
Organism: Itoplectis maculator; assembly: GCA_964034905.1. Taxonomy (NCBI): domain Eukaryota; kingdom Metazoa; phylum Arthropoda; class Insecta; order Hymenoptera; family Ichneumonidae; genus Itoplectis; species Itoplectis maculator. The sequence goes on along the minus strand of OZ035867.1, from coordinate 6,898,747 downwards.
CCGCATATCGTTATGTACATAATAAGTCTGCAGTTATGTCGGATATTAAACTGTAAACATAGTAATATAAAAATACGTGTTGTAGCATGGAAGGGGCGAATCTGCTGCTGCTGCTGCATGAGGTGTCAATGGCTGTCTTTATCGTCGTGTTCGCTCGAACGGCGTCTAGTACTGATATCCACCGTTCCCGCTGGTCTGGTAGGAGTTCGGGCCTTGGTAGGCCGAGCCGCCGCCACCACCGCCGCCGGCTCCTCCGCGACCACCGCCGCCGCCTCCGCGACCGCCGCCTTTCAGAAAAGAAAACATTTCTTGTATGACCACTGATCCTTACCGAAAATGATCAATCTCCAAAAATCATTATTTTTCATATCAACGATTTTTATGTTTTGCTTTTTAATCTATTGGATTTCAAATGGCGTGAAAAATCCTTCAGCTTACCGCCACCCTGACCACCTCCGTAACCACCGCCGCCGCCGCCGCCTCCCGATGATCCTCCGTCCTGGTTCTCGCCGCGCGCCTCAGCCGCCAGGGAGAGCTCGACGCCTCGCTGAATCTCCGGAGGAATTGGCGGCGGGGTCGGCAGATGAGCTCCCTGGGGATGGAAACCGTCGGCGTCCGCAGTGTACGTCACCGTGTACTGAACTCCGTCGGGTCCGGTGTACGAGTAAGAGCCGCTCACCGCCTCGGTATCGCCTTCGAAACATTCAGATGCGTTATTTCTTTAAAAAATTCTACTTCCACGAACGAACAGTTACGAATTTTAAAAGTCGCTTTCAAACCTCAGCCAAATGTTTAATAGACTTTCAATTAGCTTCTCAGGCAACATTTAATTAATATGCTTTGCGTATTCTGAAAATGAAGCTATAAATGACTAAGAAATTATAAAAAATGAATGGACAAGGGGATGTTGCAAATTCTTGCGTTGTAATAAGAGAGCAGCTCACCTTGCGCTTGGCCGGACTCCTGGGCGGTGATACCGTTTCCTGTTTCATAGCTGAACTGATAGTTGCCGTCACCATTGTTTTCGCTGTTGAAGGAGACAATGGGAATCGCGGGGCCGCCCGGACCACCCCCTTGACCGCCACCGCCGCCGCCGCCGCCTCCTCGACCACCTCCGCCTGCGGCGCCGCCACCTGGCGAAAAAGATTCCGTTCGGTCGTTGCGAAAAAACTCGTCGGGAGTCGGCGAGTCGAATATCGACGCAGAACTCACCACCGCCGTATCCACCAGCACCGCCGGGTCTTCCGGGTCCGCCGCCGCCACCGCCGAATCCTCCGGGTGCACCGCCGCCGCCGCCGAATCCTCCGGGTCTACCGCCGCCGCCGCCGCCGCCGAAGCCTCCGGGTCGGCCGGGACCACCGCCGCCACCGCCTCCGGGCCTCGGTCCTGGTATCAGACCCGCTCCGCCGGCGCCGCCGGCACCGCCGGGCGGCAGATAAGTGCTGTCCAGCCTCGCCGCGTAGCAGGTGCCCATCACCGCCAGCAACGTCACCGCGAATCGCTGCAAACATATTTAGGAATTAGAATCTGTTTTTTATTTTTTATTTTTTTATATTATAGAAAAGATTCGTTAATATAAGTTTTCCAATTCGTAGTCGAGTCAACTCGCAGTTTCTATAGTTTCGAGACCATTTATATTTGAACAAAAAAATTCAAACGTTTTCGAAGCAATCCTACCGCTCTCATCTCGAAGTCCAGGACGTTCAGCGGAAAAAGCTCAACTCTCGGCCACTTGCACTGTGAGATCTTCCCAACTCAAAATATATATCCCAGTGCGGTGAACACGTCGGATGGTAATTGTGAATCTATCGCCGAGGACCGGGATCTTATATAGCGAGAGAAGAAGAGTTCGCACGGATCGTCTTCCTCCCACCAAGTTGGTGAGGCCACGTGCGGCGGCTGCTGCTGCTGCTGCTGCTGCTGCTGCTGCTGCTGCTGCTGCTGCTGCTGCTGCTGCTGCTGCTGCTGCTGCTGCTGCTGCTGCTGCTGCTGCTGCTGCTGCTGCTGCTCGGTATATTTTCTGCGAGACGTTCGGTAAGTCGAGCGCGTGCGGCGCCGCCTCCGTCTCAGAGACGATGAAAAACTGCGAAGGTGAAAGAAGACGAAGAAAATGAAAAATTAAAAAAAATTGTTACTATCGTAATCGACGGTCGAATTTGCAGTCGTGAGCTGCTTAAAACATTAAATTAAATTAAAAAAAAACACCTAAACTTAAGTTTTACTTAACAGAATAGTAAAGCATTGGATTTTCAACATTAAATCTCGAAAAAAATTCTCTTTGTTGAAAAATTTCGAAATTCACCTATCTTTCAAAAACTAATTAAATATCAACACAAACTCGTCTTCTGTGCCCACAAATTCGCGCTACAGTTTTTTCTGGAGTCTAAAGTTGCAACTGCACCGAAAAAAAAAAAAAAAAAAAAAAAAAGAAAAAGAAAAAGAAAGAAAAAGCCAGAAGAAAATAAGAAAAGAGAAGATGATGACGAGAGCATCTCTGGCTGCGAGAGGCGCGCGCGCGTGGGTTCGTAACACTTGCGTAACACGCAGGTGATACAGATCGGCGGGCAAAAGCCGTTGCCGCGTGAAGGTCGGGCAATCGGGTCACATGAAAGTGAACCGTGAAGTGCGGATTCGCCGCTGTCTCTCGGTGCACCGCTAAGTCTTCGGCGCCTCGGGACGCATCTCCCCGCCGTCGATTATGGCTTATGGATCTTAAACGCTTCGCGCCTTAATTACGCGTCGAAGATGTTACGGCTCGGGTACTTGAAACATATAACGCATCTTTAGCGCGGCGACACGCGGCGAAGCGCGCGGCTCTGCGTAAGCGCATTCATTGCGCAACCAGTCCACGTCAGTCCGAGCTATCGGGAGAATTATACGACGCGACGCGCACGCGTTATGCTCCGAAATTGGTTGCTCGCCGATGAAAGCGCACATTGTTCGAGACGCGACACGTCGAAGCCAAAAGGTCTCTTCTTCGCTCGGCAACAATACAGGTGCAGACAAGAGAGCACCGTGCACCGAGAACTAGTCACCGGAACCGCATTGCGCGCGCGCTCGGCGTTTGGGACCGCTGACCTTATCGTCGGGGGGAATCGCATTGTTGTGGCTTCTGATCTTAAAGGTCCGGACGATTTGTACTTCATTCATAGAAATTTCCCTCCTGCATTGTGTCCGATCGCCGAGGCTCCTCCGGTAAATCTGGAATGAAATTTAAAGCATTTCAAAAATGTCAAGTAATTTTCTTGTTGAGAATGAAACGTGATGTGTAATTGGTACAATGTGTTTCGGAATATTAATAGGGTCTAATGAAATTTGAGCAGTGTTTCCCTGTGTGAGATTACAGTGATTGAGAAAAGGTTTTTTTCCCACAAGATCCTGTCCCTTGCTGAGAATCTATTGAGCCTGGAAAAATGCTGTTTAAAAACTGAGCCTGAGGATACTGCGGACCGGAGACCAATAATGTATTTGCTCTTCAATTACTCATTCTTCGGGAAAGAGTACATTCTAAATGAACGAGCATTCGTAGGTCAGTACTCAAAAGGTTCTTTCGTGCCTCAAGTCCGATCCCGATTCCTCGAACACTTGAACCGAGTTGAACTCTCGGGCTGCGTCTTGCGTTGAACCCAACGCGAATGGGAACACCTCGGCGGCCTGCGAGCGGCGCTGCTACAAAGGCGAAAAGTTGGGCAACTGGGTCCGCAACTGGGCGATGCTAACGAGACGCTCTCGCGGCGTAAACCTGGCGTTCCGGCGAACGGGGTCATCGTCGTCACGGAGTCGTTTTCGGCCCCCCCGGGTTCTCGCGGCGGCGGCGGCGGCGGAGGCAGGCGGTGGCCTCTCCAGGGTGGCTCCCACAGCGAGGAGGACGGAGAGGCGAGGCGGAGAACAGGTGAAAAAAACACACACCATCGGCCCGGACTCGATCGTGACGAGACGCGAAGGAGAGCGAGAGCGCGAGGCTACCGATAATAGGATTCTACACACAATGCACGTTGTGCTTTCTAAACGTTCTAATGCTGCTTCGGAGCGCAAAGAGAGAGAGACAGAGACAGAGAGAGATCGAGAGGAAGAAGGACTGCGCCCGACGAAGAGGAGGACGAAGAGACGAGGAGAAGACGCGCCCGGCCCTTCGGCGGCCTCCGCGCGACTCTATATCCGAGCATTGATCTCGCGCGTTTCGCAGCAACCGACGTTGCTCGTGTTATGCCAGAGGTGAAATAATGCACGCGAAGCGTAATGCGCGTCGGGGTTAACGCGAGAATTCTGAACGCGATTCGCGTTCGCAACGTACGTCGCGAAAAATGTTCGCGAAAAAAAAATAAAACGACGGACCGCGCGTACCGCGCGCGCGACGGGGATTAGCTCTTAAGGCGATTTACTCAACGACTCACTGGACGAATCGACCGCGTTGCCATCTTCAACCTCCTCGCGATGATTTACGTGGAAAAGCGGACCGTCGGCCGTTAATTAGTTATTGCAAAAGTGAAATCTTTTCGGTGACTCGAAAATCCTTGCCCTATCTTTCCCATCTTTCTTTTTCGATTGAAATTTAGGAAATGTATACTTTTACCAGCCCCAATATAGACCGAGCGAATATTCCCAGGGGATGAAGACGAGGCGTCCGAGACACACAGTATTTTCTCCAGTTCGACAGCCGAGAGACACGCGCTCACGATTCTTGTTTATAGAACGTAAATTTGTTTTATTGACCGTCATCGGTTCGGAGCATAAAATCCTCGTTTCCACGCGTCCTCTTCGCGGAAAATGCGCAGGCACATAATGAATTCAGCGTGCGCCTGTGTCGAAGATCGACAGGCTCTCTCTCTCTCTCTCGCGCTCAAGCGCTCTCCGTCGGGAACACAGACTTTCGAAAGAGGATCTCGACGATTCGTTTTACGTAATACGAACGCGGGATCATATTGGAATTACTCGTAGTATCACCTTATCGTCTCGAGATCTGCCCTCTGAGCGAGTTATGGAAGCTTGCACCATACTCGATGAATCGGTAAACCGAAGACGCGCTCCGGTCTATCGCCTAGTGGAGCAACAGCGGATCCTGCGGCTCTGGTTCATCCAATTTTTCGCGATTTCCGGCATATTTTCCTGGCCTTAACGATACGAATTCGCGTTACAATTATTCGCGATGAAAAAAAAAAAAAAAAAAACGCGGTGTGTTTCGCGATGGCCGTAACGAGTCATTGCGTCCGTGCTCTTTGACGAACGCAGAGACTGTCGATCTACGCGCGTTGTGTGCAACCGCGATGCATCGCTCGCGCGGTTACAGAATAGGGCCGCGGCGGCGGCGGCGGCGGCGAGTGCGCGAGCGAGTGAGCTATCGAGAATGCACCTTCCATCGTCCGCGCGTGCATAAACGCAATTGCGGAAGCATTTCACTCATCTCGTTGCGAGAGAGACGCGTGGTGTGCACACGCCGCGCGAACGACGCATCGTCGAGTGGGGTCCGACGGTCCCGCCGGGCGCACGAATCGCTCGAATCTCTCGGGTCTTCTTACCCGAGTAGCAGAAGCAGGGGGGGAATTTATTGATTTCACTCTCACGTCGACGTCCAGACGGGCCAACGGGGCATCTTCGTTATCGCGGATGCTCTCTCGCGGCGCGCCGGCCGAGGCGCGTGGACTGCATACTGCGTGCCTGCTCCTCGCGGGATCTTTCGCAAAGAGATGCCGCAACTGTGTCTGGCGATGTTCGCGAGCCTCTCTGGAAAACAAGAAGAAAAAGATTGTGAAAAAAAAAAAAAAGAACAGAAAATGTTGGAAAAAATCGGAATTGACGAGAAGAAAGAGGGATAGAGGAGAGAAAAAAAAACCGAAGCAGATTGCTGCGGTCTCGCGTTGGCGCGGCGATCCGTCGCGCGTTCCTTCTGCGCCTTGATGCAACGCAGGCATCGAGGACGATCCGGCGATCTCGAGGATTAGCCGGTGCATCGCCAGCCACCAGGCCTCCTCGCGCGGATTACGTTGACGCAACGCGAATACCTCGCGAGATGTCTCATAACGGAATTCGCAATAATTCTCCGCTGATACCTTCTCGCTCGCTCGCTCTCTCTCTCCCGGCTCACGCAGTTTGGCGACAGCGTCGGCGCCGCGGGACAATGCGGCTCGCTCCGGACGACTTTGGACGTGTGCGACATCGTCGGCACGAAGAAGTCACTACTGGACGGGCAAACGAAAAAAAAAGAAATGATAGCTTCTATAAAAATGTACAGTTACGACAGATAATCCGAATTACATTTTGGATAGAATAAATGTCGAGCTGATATTTCTCACGAAGAAATTGAAACATTTCAAAAAGGACATTAGAGGAATTTCACTGGCACTGATTGAGAATTTTTCGTTGTCAAAAGTTTTGATCATTAGCCTCGATAACGATAAATGTATCGAAAGAATGTGCGCAGAAGAGACCGGTAGCTTTTTCGCAGCGATAAAACTATGTTTAACAGAAATGAAACGCTGTCAATTAAAAAATTCCACGTTCCGAGCGCCGCGATTATTATGAAACCATCGTGCGCGAGAGAACGTATTATTATCGACTTCGCGGAGGCTCCGCAAGTGACTCGCATTACCTCGCGGCATCCTCGAGGCGGCACAATTTCACCGTCGCGTCGTAGATGCGCTCGGCGGGCGCGGCTGATATGTGTCGCAGACCCGGACGACAATAGCTCGCGCGGCGTCGTCATCGTCGCCGGCGACGACGACGACACGGGTCCCTTCCCCGGGGGCTGGATGACCCCTGCGGCGGAGTCGAATCTCCCCAGAGGCTGGTGCACTCAGTCACGGTGAACGGCACAGTCGATGCGAAGGGCGGGGGAGGGGGCGGTGAGAGGAGGGCTTCCCGGACTCTCTGGAAACAGAAAAAAATCAGAGTGGAAAATATATAGTGCACCGTCGGTTTATAAGGCTCGACAAGTCGGGAATTGCATAATGCGAATGGGTGCATCTCGGCGAGTATAGTAGTAGCGGAACCGCATTATAGCCAAGAGAAAAGAAAGACAGCGCGAATAGCGGCTCGCCGCGGTGGCGGAGAAGCGCGGATGCTGTCCTCCAATTCACTCGTCGTGACCTTTGCAAGACGCGAGATAGTTTTAAACCGCCGGTGTCGTGTATTATATAGACGTCGTACCGTCGCGGAATTGCGGTGGTGTTGGTAACCCGCGCATCTCGCGCTCTGCTCTATAATAGCCGCACCGCACCGCGCCGCGCCGCGCCGCTCTATCTACTTATGCATAAATCGACGGCGCGAGAGCCGAGAAAACGCATCCGAGGATTCTCCGGACGATCCAATTTCACGCGTCGCAAACAGCAGCGCGTCCGAGCTACGGCTTCACCTCGTTTGCCTTGGATCTTCGCACGATATAAGGGAAGATCCCGGCGAAGAAGCGACTCGACCGACGTCGCCGAGCTTCTCGACGAGGCAGTGGGACTCGGCGTTCTGCCCCGATCGTCCAACATTTTCTCGCATTTTTTTTTTCCACGAGCGCGCCACAATTTCGTAATATCTCGGGGATATTATCGCACTCTTCTCGCGATGACAACGCCGACCCTGAGGCCCCCGTGACTCGACGTCGCGCTTATTGGAAACTCAATCGAGAAATCTCGTCATTATTATCCGTCGGTGAAAGATCCGTTATTGCGTATATCAGGAAACGCGAGCGTAGCCTCGGGCAACGGTGACGGCGATGATCCGTCGAGTGACAGATAAAAATGTATAATTAAGATATTTTATTATTAAAAAAATATGCGGTATGATACAAGTGTGAACAATGACGTACGCCTGCGGCGGATACGGCTCACATATCAGGGAACTCCATCTCGTCGATCTCGTCCATCTGTCCGTCGTCGAGCATTTCCTCGATGCTCGCCGGCTCCAAGCTGATCGCGAGTCTCTTGGCGCTCGGGGCGCCCATTGTTCGCGACGCCGTCGGCGTGCCGAAGTTTCGCGACGGTGTACCGACGCTTCGGGACGGTGTGCCGACACTTTGGCTCGGTGTTCCGACGCTTCGGGACGGTGTGCCCGGTGTCCTGGCGCCTCTCAGTTTTTCGCCGTTTCTCTGCGAACTCTGCGTGCTCTGCGAGCTCTGCGACGCGTTGGCCATAGATTTTTCGATAATATCCCGACTCTGAACAAAATACGAGTTGGGATGGACGAACGGTCGCTCCGGAAGGCGTTTGTGCACCACTTCGAAGTACTTTGTGCACGCCAGGAGATAGGCACCGCTCTTTGCCAGATCCATGGCTTCGCTGACACCTTTGAACATATTTTTTTTTCAATAACTCGTTTAATTGAAAAATGATAAAAAGCGTATAACAGTTTGAAATTGATAGGCGAGAAAAATATAAAATGACATTATTTTTGTTGCGTACCGGAGGGAGGAAGGCCGTAATTGAGAAGTGTTTGCTTCAATAAGTCAGGGCCCATGTGTTTGAATGGACATCCGTGAGTGTCGCCGGTTCCGAGTCCGCCGGTGATAATCTTCTGGCAACCGAAGGGCGTGTAATTCGTCTGCCTACCCTCCTTGCCGAAGTAGTGCCTGATGTCGTAGGAATATTTCTTATCGAAGGTCTCGAGATCGATTTTCTTCGTGAATTCCGTTCGCCAGAATCGCAAAGCATCCTCGAGGGTCACGCCGATTCCCTTGAGGAACAGACCGTACTGCATTCTACCGCCGTTCTTGAGGTGATGCTCGGCTTTCAAAACCTCGTGCAAATGTCTCATGCACACTGGATACGATATCTTCGAGAGCTCGTCGAGACTCTCGATCGGCACTGTTGCCGTCGACCAAACGGCTTTTGTCATTCCCTCGAAAACATTCGGCAAGTTCCTCAGAAACCTACTGAGCCGCTCGTCGTCCTCCAACATTTTGAAATTCAGCGTCGCTCTCTGTGTACATCGAGAAAATTATATCGCATCGTTTTTCAAGTCATTTCATTTTGTCCAATTAACTGTATTAAAAATTGTCAAAAATTAATTTTTTATAACAAAAAAACGTCAATGTTCGATTTTCGATTAAATTAATTTAACGAATAAGTAACGAAAGGAAAGTGGCTCACCTCGAGTTCTTTGTACATGAAAGTCTTGAACTCATTAATGAAAAGGGAAATAAGCTCGGATTGCGGTATATATGCCAATCCCTTGTGAACATAGACCCTTCTTCCTTTGACTAAATCGGAAACCTTTTGAAAGGGAACCTTATAAAAGTCGACGGTATCTACAGAAGCAATTCTGGCGGTAGAAATGTGGAGATATTCCCTAAGATCTTCCTTCTCCTCCGGAGAAATCTGCGGCATATTCATTTTCTCGGTAAAACCAATCCTGATCGCGCAAAAAAATATTTTCTATTAAATTTTTAGTAACAAAACTTACAGGCACATAGTCAAACTTATTAAGGCTCAGTAGCTTGATAATCCCTTCTTTGTTCAAAGAGGTAAATCTCAGCTTGAAATACTCCGTTTCCATTTGAACGAACCATTTTCTCAGTTCAAAATTTTGGCTGTAAGCGAGACGGAGTATATAATGCGATATGTGGTCCCTTCTCCTTGCCTGCAACTCGACCTCCGAGTGCGCAGCGCAGCCATGACCATTGAGCAATTTCGCGGCATAAGTGTAGCCGTCTTTTCTCAATAAATTCATCAGATTAGCTTTCTTTTCTTCCAGAGTTTTCAGATCGCTCCTTTGAAGCGTCGACTCGAGTAAATGGAGAACTGCAAATGGTTCATTTTTTTATCCGTGTTATACAGAATATTTCATTCTTGAAACTTAGTTTGCTACAAAAATAGGAAATCTGATTTTTAATACAGAAATATAATTTTAAGCTAATCGTACCTAAATCCGTGAAAAATCAGAAACTGAATTCAAAGGAAAAAAAATGTATCGATCCTTAGTCAATATGTATCAATTTTCGTAACGTTACAGTTGAGTGATTGAAAAATCTAACCTTGACGTCTCTCAAGTCCAAGATCCTGAAATTCTTTGAGGCTGATTTCGCCTGTCGGCGGTTCGGTATAGAAAGTCATATCATGAGGATACAATTCGAGCAGAGCCGGGTCTTCCTGTTTGACGATGCAACGCTTGCGTCTCGTGTACTCCATTGTCGCTGTGTTTCCGAAGATTCGTCACGTTTTTTCGCAAAACAATTGACAATCAAGCTGACCAGAAGTGGCCCGAATTCCCGCCAAAACAACTGTTGCCGGTGTCAGAAACAGTTGCGAAACGGCGACGGTGGCGGCGCTACCTGCCGAGTGTCATCTCCCAGCGAAATTATTTAAAAAAAATCCTGCAGGAATCTGCATGACCGGTAATCGCAACTTGTTGCGCGAGAGACGCGCGCGGCGGCGGCGCCACCGGTCGCCCCCAAGTGGCGCCATCTTCTCGAAAATCCCGCGAAACCCATGCCCGCTTTGCGTTCTGGCGGGGCGACGAATCGGCGAGCGGCGTTCGCGTCGGTGATCGTAACCGTTATAGGCCGCGTGCTTTTATCTCGCTGACAACAAAGAAAACGTTTTCGCGCCGGGCGTTCTCGCGGCGCGCACGCATTGCCTGCCGTCCGTCTCGTCTCTCGCACTTCGCCCGCGGAAATCCCGTCGGGAGTACAAAGGATTTTTCGGGAACCGCAGCAGCAACAGCAGCAGCGACGACGACGACGACGCCGACGCCGACGGATGAGACCGTCGTGCGACTCGCAAATTATCCTCGCGTTCTCCGTGCGTAAACAGCGCGTCCGCGTTTCGTTGGCTCGCCCGATCGGCCGCGACCGGAAAAATGGCCCAAAACGCGAGCACCGCCGAGAGCGTCGAGACGAACAACGTGGCCCTCTTCCGCACCGCCGTCACCAACTGTTTCAAGAACATCGCCGAGTCCGTGAGGTAAGAAACGCACGACTGTGCAATCGTCCTTTTGGCTTTTAGCTTCTGGCTGTTATCGCGAACTCGACTCTGCGTGACAACGCGGTCACTTGTCTTTCGTCTTTGTGCTTTCCTTTTTTTTTTTTACTTCTTTGCCGGACTGTACAGGAGCAGGAAGCTACGTTAATTAATATCCGTCGGGGTAAATCGATTTGAATTCCGGGTGGCAAAAGAAAAAAAAACGGCCCAACCGGAAATTGGATTTGATTTCGGATTACAATGTAAAACATTGTAACGACACTTCTCCGTGTCTCGCGTTGGTCCATTCTGCGAGTTTTCCTCGTGCAAGTCGGGAATTCGGATCCCATCGGCGACTTATTTTCTCGCTGCGTGGAAGCTGCTTCGCAAATCGGCCGATAGGAATGAGGAAGCGACGTGGAGAAGGTTCGCGCCGTCTTCTCTTCCCCGTGGCGTTTCCCTCCTGACTCTCATTACGATTCACACTCTCCCGAGGAGTTCTCCGGGTCTACGAGGGAGATTCGATCGGGAGGTCGCGAGGCGGTGGAAACGGTACGAACGTCGGGCGGCTGCCGAGCTGCTGCTGCTGCTGCTGCCCGACACAAACACACACACGCGCGGGGACCAAAGACCAAACGATGGTGTCACTCGATGTCATTGGCCTCCGCGGTTTGCATACTAATGTATCTTTCTCCTCGTTCGCTCTCCCGACTCGAGCGTTGATCGCGCGCGCGCGCGCGCCTTATTTTTTCTTTCTCTCGCTCTTGGCGCTCGTCGCTGCCGCCGCCGAGTCCGCCGGTCAGTGTGTAGCGGTCGGTCTACGGACGCGCGAGAGCCTCACGTGGCCGGTCAAATCGGGGGGCCCCGAGTTACGGCGGTCCCCTCGTTTCTCTTCCTTATTCAACTGTTGCAACCTTCCCCGACTCGATTTTAATATCGCGGAATCTACGATCGCCCGATCGACGAGAGACCCGCGCGCCCGGCGGTTCGACCGCGCTTTATCCGCTATTCTCACGATTTCGGGCTGGTATCCTTGACCTTCGGCTAATCCAATTTGTGTTCTTTGTTTCGATTTTTTTTCCTCGCTTCGAAGAAAACCGAAAAGGTTTTTCTCTCTCTCTTTAATATATATATAAAAAAAATCGTAATCGGATATTTCACCCGGCTAGAAAACGTATGAAAAAATGTTTGTGTATCACTCTACACAGCCAAAAAAGTAATTTCCATTGTTATCGCGCCAGTTGCTAATTTCTCAATTTCCAATTCCGCCACCGTCCTTTCGTGTTTCTATTTCAACCGTCTTTTTTCGTTACAAGAGAGGATCCCCCCTCCGTTCGTCATATTCCCAGTATCCGACGTCTCAATTTTCTGCGGCCCCGTGGGCCGAAATCGTCCTCGGAACTTCTCGAGTCTGTTCCCGTTCTCGAGAAGCAGTTTTGCCGCCGGTTCGTACCAAATGCTCGGTCCCTTCTTCCGCACGGCTAAGTTTTCGACCCATTGTCCTTGACGGTTGTGTGTGCGACGGTCGGTCGGTCGGTCGGTCGGTCGGTTGCCGCTAACGCCACAGCGAAAACCGTCGTGTGTGCCGCGCTCGTTCGCTCGTTCGCTCGTCGCTCGCGCGTTCGTGGGCCACGGGAGCAGAGCCGGAGAAGCCGGAGAGAAAGATCCTTTGAATTCTTTTCGAGACAAAGGGGCAACCGCTCCGGGGCCCGGTTTCTCTGTGCCGCCGCTGCTCGTTGCTGCTCCCTTCGCGTTCGGCGTTGCTCCCGCTTCTGCTGCTGCTGCTGCTGCCCTACGCAGTCGTTCGTGGGCCAACACGCAGCTCTCATTCCCCGAGCGTCACTCGTGACCGTCGCTCGTCCTGCCACCACCTTTTCTGGTTATTAATTTTTTTTTTATTTTCATTGTCCCCCGATTTTTGTTCGAACATCAGGAACGACAACGATAACAACAGTGGTGAAAAAAATTCGACGAGACGACGAGTGACACCGGCGAATTACCATAGCAACTTTTCCTCCTCTCGCGACGAGAGCCGAAGAAGAAGAGGAGATCGCGGGAGATGTTGCCGCTGGTTCGCCGTTGCCGCCGTTGCCGCCGCTGTGTGTTGTCCCGGTTTTCGTTGCCTCGAACGGGTTCTCACGAAGCTCCGTTAGCTCGCGACTCCTGCCGGAAATCGAATATCCGTACTCTCGAATATACGGCGCACGCCGGGCCCCCGACGGTTATCAATCGCGACTGGGATTAAAAGAACGATCGTCGAGGAAACCGAAGCTTCGGCCGAATTTCGCGAGGTGAGTTCGTTCCGAATAGTCGAGCCGCGTTCGACTTTCCAATTTCGACAACGGATTTTTTTATTTTTTTTTATTTCAGTGACAATTGTTTAATTGGAAAATTAAAACATTTCTTTGGGCAATTTTCCTGAGGAATTTCCATTGGAATTTATTCAAATTTGTTGCACAAGTTTTTTGAACTTGTCAGAATTTCCGAGCGAAAAATCGTTCGATAATAGTCATAGCGAATAGATTGTATTATCGATCGAACGATTTTTCATACGCCGCTGATTTAACATAATTCTGTTCTACGCCGTATTGCGTGATCGATGATGATGATGATGTAATGCGGAATATTATTTATTTTCCGTATTATTCCGAGAAACCCAATAGCTGCGAAGGAACGTCGAGCGACGCGGGAAGCGCGCGTATAATATATGTGTTTATATATCAGCGGAGCGTAGAGCAAAACCTCACGAGCGAGTGAACGCCGCGAGGAATGAATTTCTTCGCATAAATTAAGACTCTGATGCAACGACATTTAATTTCTTCAGCGTGGTTCGACTTAGCCTCCTCGCGATGCGCGACACCCCTGACGAAAAACGTGCTTTCAAAATGTCATTTTTATTACAGATCCATCGAGTTTAATCGAAGACGAGCACATTACGAAAAAGGACTTATCACAAAAAAACAGCAGAAAAAAAAATTAAAAGGACATTCATCGACCGGTGTGCATGACTAGGTCTGGACAAATGCAAATTTGTTGTTTTACCTATCAAATTGCACCTGTCCCGGCCTGATTGCGTACGCCGTGTTCATCGCAATCGTCGAGCAGAGTTCCAAAAAAGGAAATAAGAAAGAAAAAATGATTCTCACAGCCATAAAAAAAAACGGGAAGTGGGAGAATAATAATAATCGTAAAAACTCCTGAGATTCCCGGCGGCCGGGCGCGAGAATATTTTATTATAAATATACGCGAAATAATAAAAAAAAAAAAGGCAAAAGGGAAGAAAGGAGGAGAGATGATGAAAAGGTACGACCGGCCGTGCACGCAGCCGGGCGATGGTTCGCAGAGAAAGAGTGAGAGAGAGAGAGAGGAACGGGGGGCATGAGCGCTTTGTTTGCATTTAGGGACAAAGAAAAATTCGATACCCGGCGATAGTATTACGCCACGCACATGCACACAGGAAACTTACACGCGTGAGCGTCGCGCTCGTTCCTCTCCGTCTCTCTCTCCCGTTTTACCGAGCCTATTCACCTCCGACCACATAAAGACCCGAGCGACGACGCGTCGTGCCGGTCGCTCTGTGTGTGAGCGCGCGCGCGCGCGAGGGCCACGAGGAGAGTGGGAACAACACACGCGACCTCGTGCGTCCCGAACCCTCGCGGATTTCGCTTCGTGTGCGTTAAACTGTGCCGGGTTTATTCCGCTTTTTTTTCCCTCTATTTGGAAAGATTTTTTCGAACGATTCCCAATAACCATTTACCGATACCTTCGGTCCCGAATCCAGTGGAAGGCTGCGCAGAGCGATTCGCGGCTGACGCTCACATTCGGACCAGCAAAGGCGGAAACCTGCGGTTGAAATCCATGCATCGAATACAATATTCGGAATATTTTTCTACCAACGCATTTTGTACATTATAGGAGATGGAAAGTACCTGTTGAAAATGTTTAATTTCGTGGCCCGATGATTAGATTACTGTTCAATTGTATTAACGAAGCATTCTGCAATCGTCGCAAGTGATTTCGCATAGGTCTATCTGCCACGCGTATTATCGTCGTCACGCGCTGACTGAGCCTTCCGGATAAAAGCTACCGCCGGACTATAAGATTACAAAGTAAACAACCTGCAACCCGTCTGCCGTACGTTCGCTTTGCACGCTCAACTTCCTGTACTCTTTTTTTTTAAATTGCAAATCGATCGTAATAATTGTTGTTCTTTCTCTTTTCAGCGAAGACGAGTTTATCAATACCATGACGATATTGAAATCAAATCCGTCGGTGGCGAAGAAACTGCACAAGGCAATGGAGAAGCAACTGTACGACAGCATGTGCGCGGATTTGGTCGATATATTGGCAGAAGGAAGTCTCTCGAGCGCCCTTGCAAAAGTCGCCGAATTGGCGGAGAAATCGTCAAACCGACGTGACGAAATTGCGTGGTAAATCACTCAGTGTGATCCGACTGATGAATTATCAATTTTCATAGTATATGATTATATTATATTTATCATGTTTTTCCTGTTGTTAAAGGCGGCCACCGGGAGACGTGAAACTACATCTCCAAAAGCCAGACGCCCGGAAGATCCTCGAGGAAAGTGAGAAGCTGGAGAAGCAAGTGGAGCAACTGGAGGCCGAGAATGATCGTCTAATGAAGGAAATATCGGAGAAGCGAGCGAGCGCCAGACTCGCCGAAGAACAGGTGAACCGGGCGTCCAAGAGATGGCCAGCTGCGATCCCGCGGGCCGAAAAAACGCTGAAACAGCTGCAGGAAATGGCAGAATCGCTGGATTCACTCGACGGAGAGTGAAATAAAAATCGAGCGACTCTTCGATCAATTTGCTCTGTAAAACGCGACTTGCTATTCCAATGGAATACAATTTAAAACAAATGGCTTCTGTGAAGCTCGTGTAATTAACCATAATAAATAACGATAAAATGAGACGCGGTGATCTTACTTTTGCTAAAATGACATGACCATAAAATTCGTTGATATTACCGACGAATGACATCTCGTACCAAAAACTGTTTTACCGACCGAAATATTAGCTTTTATCAAAGCGCCGCAAGGGCGCCAAACTGCCGGCGAAAGCCTATTTTCATTTTTATTGCTGAGGGGGCGATAAAATCGAGAAAAGCGGTGCTCAACCCAAATGAAATTAATCTACGGAAGAATCGAATAAGAATAAGAAGAAGGAGAAGAAGAACGCACAACCTGCTGACGCGCTGACAGACTCGCGCGCCGCAATCGGAACAGAGGTTATGTCACGTCGGGTCTTCATTCTGAGTTCAGTCTCCACCCGATGAGTTTGATGTCGACGCAGGAAGCATGGTTCAAGATAAGCCATGTCGAACATGCACGGATTTCAAGACTTGGGCGGCTATACAGAAGCGAACTTACGACTCGGAAAAGGTTTCAATCGCGACAGTAAAAAATTTCATCATCCCTCTTGATTATGATTATTATTGTTGTTGTTATTGTCATCGTTATCGTATGCCAAACAAACGATTATTATACATTTTCAATTTTGTCAGAGCTCCGAAAAAGAACACGACAAAAGTGCGGCGTTAGGATCGTCGTCGGACATCCCACGAGTCGATTGTCCCCTCGACAAGGATGAGCTGGGTTCGAAGACCTGGGCTTTTCTCCACACCATGGCGGCGTACTATCCGGAGCATCCGACGAATGCTCAGAAGTCGGACATGAAAACTTTCTTCGACGTTTTCTCAAAGTTCTATCCGTGCAACACGTGCGCCGAGGATTTGCAGGAGCAACTGAAGAAGACGCCGCCTAAGACAGATTCGCAATACCAGCTCAGCCAGTGGCTGTGCTCGGTGCACAACGAAGTTAATAAGAAGGTGGGCAAGCCTGTTTTCGACTGCTCTCTGGTCAACCAGAGGTGGCGAGACGGCTGGCTCGACGGTTCCTGCGATTAACGTTTACTTCGCAAAGCCGAAGGACATTCGCAACTTTTCAACATAGAGACGTTTTTAATACCGGACGAGCAGTTGTATCGGGAGTGATATTTGTGTATCAAACTCAACCCGCTACTGTTCCACATTTGTGTAAATAATAAAAGTTTATAATGAATATACAGGTGTACGAATATACAGGACACTTAAGAAGAACGAAACCCTAGGCACAAAAAAGTGTTCATCTCTGTACACAAATATAAATTACTAGTATTAAATTATTTATACGTCGAAGAGAATTTATTCCAAGTTTTTTTGACATGCATATAGTAAATAAATCCAATTGTTTTATCGTTAATTTGAATAATTTTCAAGTTAAGGGGTGCGTTACTGGGTCTCGGCGTCACGTGCGTATACAGCGTCAGCTGTACGACCAGAAATCGCGCAGGTGGTGATCGCGCCGTTGTCAAGACGACCATCCTCGCGCAACGCAAACAAAATTGTTTTTCGAAGCAACCCCGCTACATGTAACGCACGAGAAATGTGCGTCTTGTGCGTCAAACGTATCGTCTTTTTTTCTTGTTTTTTATTGTCATCGACGATACGACACGGCGTTCGTAGCGGCGACGCCGAAAATCAAATTCTAGAATGGCGAGAACCAAAAAGTTGTGGAAAATACGAGTACTTTGACACTAATTCGTTGAGATGCATCAAATGCCCAAGTACATTAGTTTCATCCGCTGATGGTAAGTGAAAGTTACAGAAATACTCGAGTTATCCGATTTCGGGGATTTTATTGGTAATAATTGACTCTTTACGATACAGGACTCGAATGCGTTTGCGGCGAAAACAGCAGAATCATCGACATCAAAGAGGGAAATCCAATATGCGAAAGATGCGGGTCGGGAAAAATCGTCACAAGCGACGGACGCGAATGTATATCCTGCAGGAAATTCGGTGCCTGCGGATGCTCGGAAAATGAGATAAGAGGTCATTTATTACATAAAGCAGAATTGGAAATGTACGTTTTGGTGTTGTTGTTGTTATAAACAACGTTTTGAATTTGCAGTTGAAAGAAGTTGGAACGGCAGTCTTCTCGATAGTCTGCAGTGCCTTTCGTGCCCGGAGAATGAGTACCCGTCGAGCGGTGACCGAACGCGATGTCTTCCTTGCGGTCATTCAACCTCCGAGGTTGACGCCAATTGTGGCTATTACACAACGTCTCGCGAGGACCTGCGAAAATACTGCCGGTCGACTGACGTTCCCGCAAGTTGGCCGGACGTGCGGAATACGTATCTCATTAAATTCAAAACTATGAATATCGATAGTTACTACTTCAGAGCAGAATTGAGATTTACCATGGATTTGTGTCAGGTGCGGTTGCTCATTTTATCTAATTACCGCCGTTAGTGCAATGAAATAAAGAATGAGATACAGGATGAAGAGAATTCAAAGTAACACATTGTTGAAATATTTTTCAGAAAAAGGATCGAAAATCCTGTCGGCATCTAGCAAACATGTGTGCTCTCAGTCTCTTTGCCGACAGTAGTCGCGCTTGTCAGCTCTTTTTAAGCGACAGCGAAGATAATCCGATAAAAGTATTCTACCGCAAAGCCGAGACGCGCAGTGTTTTGAGCCAGCGAACGATTGGACAACGTTACACGCTTGACCCGGCTAATCCGGTAAGCTGGATCAATGTAATTTGTTAATTTTATATTTCGCCACATTGCGAAAGTGATAAATAAGAATTTTCCATCTGAATTCAGAACAGCAGAATAAAATTAGTAGTAGCGGAGTTCGCGCTGCGAGGCGGCTTGGAAACGATAGGCGAGCCGAGCCTCTCGTGCCCTTTCTTCAGCAACGTTCGATTCGGAGTAAATTTGCGCAAAAGTTGCAAAATTTCGGCGATAGAACTGCTGAACGAAAAAATTACATTTCTCGTTCCGTACTTATCCTACACGGAGAGAAATAATTCCAAGAGACTTTTGCACGCGTTGCCGGTTCTTGTGAAAAGCAACGACGATAAAACGGTGAGGCTCGCGCCTGTCTGTAATAAAAGAAATAGATCTTTGTGCCTCGTCGCTACTTTATGCATCTATTTCGACAGGACATACATCATTTGGAGGCGTCGCAATTGGTGCGCAATTTTTTCTTAATAGACAGAATAACTGGCTACAAGGCGATACCGAATTCACGAAAAAATTCGACTTTCACGAGGGATCCTCAGCTCCAAGTTCTACGCTACATAAAATCGCTGCATCTTGTGTCAGTATTTCTGAGATAAGGTACCCCTTTCGTTGTTACGATCCTGAGCCTGGTCATTTCTAAGATCCATTCGCTTTTCAGTGTTAAACTGCAGGAGAGAAAAGAATGGGGTAAAATATTTCCACCACTTCTGATTGTCGATTATGATGAATTGACGAGTGGTGAAATAGCGAGAAACGTGGAGGTTTCAGTTGAGTACAAAGTAACATATAGTTTCGATGACGATGAAATAAGTAACGCCGTTGAGGTGAGTTTTTCGAAATACGTATTTCCACGAATAATAAACGTACTTTCAATTCCGGCCGTACATCATTATTCGGTAATCGCCGGTTTTTGAATTCAATTCTAGGTATGCGTTGGAGTATTTGGCGCATTCGCCATAGCCTTCGCGGCCACAAAAGCGTGGAGCAATTCTCGAAGAAACGGCGAAAGTTTTTTCAATTTCTCCACGTTTGCGCGGTTCATCGTCTACTCGTGTGGCTCCGTCGGAAGCGCATTTCTCGTTGTATCTTCGGTTGCTTGTATATATACATTGATATTTTACAAAGGTCAAAAAGTCGTTCATATTTTGCTTCCAAGCGATGCCAACGAGGTTACCATCAGAATTTGTACGATATTGGCGTTCGCTTTTAAAGTAAGGAACATTTCGTGTCTACCATTTTTTTAAGAATGTTATCAAGACTGATTATGTTGGAATTTATGGTGGATATTTAGGTCGTAGAAATACTGGGACTGATCTATCATCACCGAAGGGTCAATATTTTTTTCATCGACTGGGAGCAGCCGAAAAAAATGCCAGGAGACCCAGCTGTGAAATACGATTCGCCACGGACTTCCCTGAAAAAATCTTATACCGGCCGATTCTCCGGGGAAACGCGACGCGCAGCGGCGCAAAGCGCGTCCGAAACGATTTCGGCGCGTAGACAAAAAAGTTCTTCCAGTCGATCGAGCCAAGCGAGTACACCGAGCCGCCAATCGACCAGCGGCATCCGAAATCCCGACGCCGATGTCGCGGCGGCGATCACCGGTGATTACACCGCAGTTAACCGCGGTTGTCTCGAGTCGATATTTTCCATAGACGATCACGATGTCTCGCTGCAGAACAGCTGCGGTACAGTCAGCATTTGGCGAACTTGCGTGGTGGCGAACGAGTGGCTCAAGATCAAAACCAAGAGAAGAGTCAATGTGTTGCTGCAAATGCTCGCTGCGATATTCATCTTGGAGGTGAGTTGACTAAGTTTAACCGATTTCGAATTTGGCAAAATTACATAAATACTATTCAATTTAAGATTATAGGAGTGAAATATTGGTCAATGCCAGTTCCAGAATGGAATCTCGAGCAGGAAAAAGGGTTGACGGTTCAGGAGAGTTTTACTTTGCAATATGCGGTCGGGTGCTTGGTGTACGCGATTCTATATTTCGTCCAGTGGTGGCTCACGGTTTTTATTTACGAAAAATATGTTAAGAACCAACTGCAGGAATTTATCGATCTTAGCTCGATGGCGAATATCAGTACTTTCATACTGTCACACGATTATTACGGTTACTACATTCACGGAAGGTAGATACATTTTTTTTTCATTTCGTCAAGTTAAACGAATCGCAGGGAAGTGCATTTCTAAAAAATTCAATTGATTTTTATTTCTTCAAGATCGGTTCATGGATACGCGGACACGGATCTTCTGACTCTGATCAACGATTTGAAGCGAGAGGAAAATAATTTATGCGCTCACAGAGGACTCATTCCCGGCACGACCGAACAAACTTTTGTCATTTCCGTGTCTCAAGCGTTTCGAATTTTTTACGACTCGCTCTTAGGTTCACGGAATTCCGTAAGAATAATTTTATATCGGTGATACGAATTTTTTATATTACAAAGGCATCGTAATTACTTAGTATTGCGAAATGATCGCAGAACGATGGCAGGTTTCTCAGACGAAACGCTTCAAAAATTCCCGACTGGGACGAACGATGGAACACCCATTTGAAGCTAAGAAAATTTCTCACCGGATTTCTGGATCATTGCTACAAAAACGTGGATTACGCGGTTAAGGAAAGACACTTGATCGAAAAATTGTGCGACGTCGATTTGTCGGAGGTCAACGAAAAATCCCTCTTCTACATTGGTAACCGAACCCACAATTTTACTAACAAATACGTAACAACGAGACACTTACGTTTTTGTAACTTTTTATTTCAGACAACAATCACTCGTTCAATCGGATTATTTTCTACGGTAACGAGTGGACGCTCGGTACTTTCGAGATAACGGTATTTCTCTTTGTACTAGTTATCGGAGGCAATTACATCGTCGCGTCCCTGGTCACGGCGTTGACGGCAAAGGCCGTCAACGCCATCGCGAGATTCGACGAAAAACGTATTCTCGCCGGCAAAACGCTCATCGACGAAAGATTTCTACTTTCCTGATTATTATTATTTATTTTTTTCATCGATTCAAGGTAACCAATGATCTCCGGATACGGTCGATACGTGTTTCGATCCTATTAAAATTTATTCATATTGATATAATATAACAATTCCTACTAAAGAACTGGCAGTATTGATAGTACGCACATCTTTCTTCGGTAAACATTCTCAGTGATGTCCACCCTCTCCGTGATCCTCGTGATGACCGTGCCCATAATCGATGCCCAGTGCCTTTTCGACCGCAATAGTGAGCAGAAAGGCGGGAATGCCGACTTTCATGCCTCTGGTCATGAATTTGAACCAGCGAGATGCCTCCGTTCCATATTTGGGATCATAGCGCCAGACGTGATTTCTCAGCCACGGATCTTTGAGTCCCTTTTTGGCGAGACTCTCCTGGAGCTTCTTCAACTGCGGCGCATCCTCTATTTTGTAAATATCCGCGCTCGGTATTTTCAAGCCATGGTGTCCTTCGTGTCCGTGACCCATGTTTCCTCTAAAACCCAAACAAAATCTTTACAGATGCAACTTTCTCCAAGACACAAGCATTATATTTGGTACATTGAGAAATCGCCAGGCCAATCAGCGATCATCTGTCAACAATCCGAAAAACCGTCTTACATAACCTCAAAAGACACGGAAATCGAAAGAACCCCCGGCAGCTGCGTTTTCGCAGACTCAATTCACCCCGAGTGTCAAATTCAAGAAAAGCCACCCGAAATCCCAACCGACCCTTCCACCCTCGTTGTTACCGAAGAAACAATTGATTACATAATATTGCACCTCGAGTAGCGAAACCGACGTCCAGAGTGCTTCGCGTTTTTCTTGTGTCGGTGTGCGTGCGGATATCGCGCAAATGATCGTCGACGGCAGCGCAAACGCGACCGATCGATTATTAAACGGCTTCAGAATTGGCAGTGGTGGGGATTCGACGAGACGAGAAGAAGGAGAAGCGGCGGCGATGAGCACCGGAAAGTCAGGTCAGAAGACCGTTAAAGCACCGGTCAAATGACGGTAATTATAAGATCATTCGACGGGCCGACTAGATGATCGTCATCTCGTATCGCCAGTCTCGTGTGCTTTAAGTCGATACACGAGACGGCGACTGGAAAGAAACGAAAAGACCCCCTGACGCACCTCCTACGCTCTGCGGGTCATTCGCGGCGGACGAAGGTCGAGCAGCAGCAGCAGCAGCAGCAGCAGCAGCCGCGGCGGTGCATCGAGCCAATGAGTGGCTCGTATGTCCGTAAAAAAGAGTTGCGCGAGCCGCCGCCGCGAGGCCGCAAGGTGTACGCGTGAAAGCACCCGAAAGCACCGAGTGAGGTGTATATCCGGTGGGCGAGCAACTGGCAGCAGCAGCAGCAGCAGCAGCAGCGACGACGGTGATCGCACCTGATCGTCGCGCGCGCGACGTTCGTCATCGTGTCCCGTTGAGCCGTCGTGGCCGTCTCGTCGCATACGCGTAGCGCGCACTGGAGCTCCGGTCGTATTGTCGTCGAGGCGCAATGTGATATGGGGTCCTCGTCCTCCGTCCTCGAATCTACGACGCTGAACCGCAAATTTGTGCGAGTGAATTCCGTGGTGGCGATTCTCGCCGCAGAGGAAACAACGATAAAAGGAGAAGGAAGCAGCGTCAGCCACGGCAACAGCGGCGGCGTCAGCAGCAGCAGCTGAAACGGCAACAGACGTGAGGACGACGACGACGACGACGACGACGACGCGAATTCTCGTCCGCGGCAGCGAGAATGGCCACGACTGGCGGGGAGACCTCGGCGAGCGAGCTTCGCGCCGAGATCGAGAGACTCGCCCAGGAATTGGATCTCGCGTCCACCGAGAAGGTCCAGTCGGCGCAGTACGGGCTCGCCCTTCTCGAGGAGAAATCCGCCCTCGAGCAGCGCTGCAACGACCTCGAGGGTCTCTACGAGAACGCGCGACACGAGCTCGAGATCACGCAGGAGGTTAGTCGTCGGCCGCCGCCTCTGTGTCCTACATAGTCCGTCGGATCCGCTGAAAACGCGGTTCGATTATCGATTTTTTTCCCGATTTTTCAACATAGTCGCGAAAGCAACGTTAACAAATGTGTCTGAATTTTCAATATCATAGCTTGAATATTGAGCATTTTTTAGATATGTTACCGGATATCGAAAAGAGTAAATAAACTTTTAAACGTAGCGTATCGTACATAGCTACGTGCTTTCTACGTTCGAACGTGCAAATTATAACGACTTTTTGCTTCAGGCGCTAGCAAAATTCCAAACAACCACAAAGCTCACGACAAAAAGTGGTATCGAGCAAGAGGAAAGTTTGCTGTCCGAGAGCGCAGCTAGAGAAACTTATCTGCAGGCGCAGATATTGGATCTGGAGAATGAGACAAAACAGGTAAACACGAAACGTCAGAGCCGACATGGATTTTTGGTGTAATCGATCGGCCAAATTTTCCATTTCAATGTTAACAGCTGCGTCACGAGTTGGAGCGCGTGCAAGCGGAGCGCGATCACGCGCTGCAGGATCGCGAGGACGTGGGCAAGGATCACCTGCAGGCGGAATCGGAGCGCAAGAGTCTGCGAACGGAACTGCGCGAGTGTCGATTCCGGGAGACGAGATTGCTGCAGGACTACTCGGAATTGGAGGACGAGAATATATCGTTGCAGAAGCAAGTTTCGGGCCTGCGATCGAGTCAGGTGGAGTTCGAGGGTGCGAAGCACGAGATTCGACGATTGACCGAGGAAGTCGAGCTGCTCAACAGTCAAGTGGAGGAGCTGACGAATCTGAAGAAGATCGCCGAGAAGCAAATGGAGGAGGCGCTCGAGTCGCTGCAGGCGGAACGCGAGGCGAAATACGCGCTGAAGAAGGAGCTCGATCAGCGCATGAACAGCGAGTCGATCTACAATCTGAGCAACTTGGCGCTCTCGATACGCGGGATCACCGACGATCAGACTATCTGCAGCGACGGCGAGGACGACTCGCCGGCGTTGCGGAGAATCGAGGCGGATCTCAAGACCCAAGAGCCCGGCACCTCGACGGCCGGCAAGCAGGTCGATCTCTTCTCGGAGATCCATCTCAACGAGCTGAAGAAACTGGAGAAACAACTCGAGCTCGCCGAGTCCGACAAGTCCCTGCTGACGATGAATCTCCGAGACTCTCAGCACGCGGTTGAGAAGAGCCAGGGAGAGCTACAGTCGTTCGTCGCCCGAATAGTCCAGCTCGCTGCTCACGTCGACTCGCTTCACCATCTTCACTCGAAGCTGCCGGCCAATCAGACCGAGGAAACGGCGCTCGACAAACTTTCGCAGGTCCGTCATCTACTGATTTATCGGATTCGATAGACATCACATTTTCATTTCGACAAAGACGTTTAATTCTTTTCGATTCTTTTGTTCCATGCATCTCACAGACCGTCGGTCAATATCACCAATGGAGCAAGATGTCGGCGCGCCAAGTTGAACAACTGCAAAACGATTTGGCCGAACTGGAACAGGGTTTGGCAGTTTCCGACACGACGCAGCAGCTGAGAACGGAACTCACCAACATCAGAAACAAGGTATCGCCGTTTCTCTGTCGTTTAACCCTCGTCGTTCTTCCGCACGAGCGACGGAACGGAATCGCCCACCCCCAATTAATGAATTATGTATTTTACCGACACGGATAAACGCGAACCAGGACGTAATCGTAATGCAATGACAATGTGTTATTCGCGATGAAATCGCGCGATAGAACTAAGCGTTTGGAAAATCGTTCGCCACTGACCGGCGTGAAATGCGGATTTGAAAATTGTTGAAAGGAAATTGTGCCGTTTCAGATCCCAGTGTCGGAGAAGAGCCTCCGGGAAAAGGTTGGAGCGTGTGGCCCCCGTTTTACATTTTTACGTATTTACCGCATACACTTTTCTTTATTATCGAAACAAAATAATTCATTTACTTGCGTTTTTTTTTATTTTCGCCTCTCTAATGTTATGTAAAACACGTTGGCTTTCTCCGATGTCCTAACAGCGTCTACTAGGTGCCGCTTCCATCTACTCATGATTTTCTTGTCTCTCTCACTCTCTCTCTCTGTCTTTCTCTAGCTTGTCGCAACCATAAACCGTAAACAATTGAATATGCGATACGAGGAATTAATAATGAGACTCTCTTCGTATCGACGATTGGTTGAAATCTTCCAAATCGATGGACTCCGACGATCCGCCAATATTGGTCTTTCGATGCAAAAGAACGATACGTACGATCGTTATTACGAATGTGCACGGTTCGTAGTCGCGCTGTGCTTTTAAGATAGAATGCGCTTACGAACGCCGCGGGGAAACGATCCACTGACCCGTCTGCCACTGACCCTGATCGTCAACCGTCCGTAATTAACTCGTATGGCATGAATCTCGAAACCCTGAGGAACCGCTGCACGAAGGTCTGATGGCGAATAACTAAAAAGAAAAAAAAAAAAAAAAAAAAAAAAAAAACCCAGCAGCAAAGATATCCGAAAGCTGGAGGGCGGGACAGCCGAGAAAGGAGACGTTGAAACAATGCGAACGATTATTATCGTTCCAGCCCCCCCTCCGACGAGTCTCGTGCTCGAATTTTCCGGATGATAATTTTTTATCCGTGCTGTCAGAGAGAGCATGTCAACTTGGCGAATTTCATTTTCGTCTCGGAATGTTTGTCCGAATAGCGCGTATACGTGCGTATATGGCGCGCCATCGAATGTCTTCAAAAAGTCTTTTTCATCTCACGCAAACACATTCCCTTGCAACTACAATTTAATCGAGCGGTCGCTCCCGACAAGTGTACGGTCTAACGATACGGTTGAAATGTTTTGCAGTTGCTGGACACCGAGCACAAGAACACGCAGCTCGAGTCGGACATCGAGATACTGTCGAAACTCGCCTCGGAAGCCGGTGGCTCGCTGGACTCGGCGCAGAACGATCTGCAGAACATGTCCGACGAGCTGGCGCAGCTCTATCACCACGTGTGCACGGTTAACGGCGAAACGCCGTCCAGGGTGGTTCTCGATCATGAGAAAATCGTGCCCGAGAAGGAGGAGGAGGAGGAGGCCAACAACAGCGGCAAGATCGAGTGGTTCAGGACGCTCTCGAAGACCGATTTGCCGATCAAGGACCTCGAGGGCCTGAGCAAGGCCAAAGAGATCAGCAAGCACATCGAGACGGCGATGGATCAGATAAAACATCTGAGAAACGCGGTGGAACACACGATCGACATGTCGAAGCTGAAGGGAGCTCAGGGCGTCGCGAGCAACGACTGCGAGTGTGAGTATTCGGCCTGCGAAAAATTTGAAAAAATCATTTATTCTATTTCATTTATCGATTCTTCGCATTGGTGATTACAGCCTCGGGCAGCGAGAACAAAGCGGACGAGACGGATCTGCAGGAGCAGGTGATCAAGCTGAAAGCTCTGTTGTCGGCGAAACGCGAGCAGATAGCGACTCTGCGAACGGTACTCAAATCAAACAAGAATACCGCCGAGGTGGCGCTGACGAATTTGAAGAGCAAATACGCCAGCGAAAAGAGCATCATCAGCGAGACTATCTCGAAGCTGAGAAACGAACTCAGGAGATTGAAGGAAAACGCCGCGACCTTCTCGAGTGAGTACACGTTTCCAACTAGCGGCGATTTCTCGCCCAACACTTTTGTTTTGTTTTTTTTTTTATTTCGTCTCTCGATCTATCGTAATTTATCGATATTTTGTTCGTTCGTTTCTTCCTCTTCTTCCACTAACCGTCGCATCGTTAACACCGCATTGACGCCTGATAATTCGTGTCTATATTCGCGATCCTTCGCAGTATTAATGTACATCGTGATGATAATGTCGAGCACGTTCACCATTGACATTGCCGTTGCTCTTGGCGTCTGTAGACGCAACTGTTGTTGCCCGTGACGATTCTTCTAACACAGAGCGCACTAACCTGATGTTCTGTTATAAATGTACATAATTAATAATCCAATCGTAACGAGAAAAATTCGCTGTATATTCGCGGGTGCTCCGACGATTAACCTGTAAAAAAGTATTTGTACATTATTCCGTATGAATCATTTATATGGTGTTTGAGATGAATTTCGCAAAGTTCGCAGATAGGGAATAGTGGTGTTTCCTTCTCCTCGCTGTTGTCATTCATCGTCTCCTTCGCCTATTCCTCCGATATTTTTTCTCTCTCTTTCTCTGTCTCGTGTTATTACCATCTAACAATGGAATCCTCAGGTTTGCGCGCCATGTTCGCCGCTCGCTGCGAGGAGTACGTGACGCAGGTGGACGAGCTGCAGCGACAGCTCGCGATCGCCGAGGACGACAGAAAAACCCTGAATCACCTTCTCCGTTTGGCTGTGCAACAAAAACTCGGTCTGACGATGAAGCTCGAGGAATTGGAGGTCGATCGAGAATTGAGGAACTCCAGACGACACGCGTCCGGCGGCAACGGACGGGGTAGCAGAGCGCGCATGCCCCAACAGACTAACCGTCCTCACATGGGACGAGAGTTCTTCTAGAAAATGGTCAAGATGTGGAGCAAGGTTTTTTGAAGCGTCCGAACGAAAAGAATAGCAACAGCAACCCCGACGTTCCGAGATTTTCCGATCTCTCGAGCGTCGGCGTCGGTTATCCAGCATCGCCGCCGTACGCTCGACTCGAACGAGTCGCGAGTCAACGAGTCCGCTTGACGAGCCGCTGCTTTCAAATTGACTCGATAGAATCCGTCGCCGTCAGAGATATTTTTGACCAAACTCGCGCTTTCCTTTTCTTTCGTCGATTCGCCAAGGTCACTCGAGAGATCGAAATGTCGCGCGCGACGTCGGGCGTGTGCGATTCTTTCCGCGTGTTACGCGCGTCGAACCTCGGCTCCATGTCTCGGGCGCTCCGTTTTCGGAGAAGAAATCTCGGACGTTTGTTATGAAAATTGGATTGTTCGAGAGACTAGAATCCGGCGGCCGTTAGGGAGAAAGCATTCTCGCGTGTGTTTCGTATTTATCGGCGGCGGCGGCGGCGGCGGCGGCGGCAGCGACGAACGAACGCGACACGAACTCTCGGGGCCACTTCCGTGGAATTGACGTGGGCGCGCGGTTTAGCGTCGCTCGATGCTTTCGTCCGCGGTTGTCCGCCGGTCCGACGAGAGTTCGCGAGAGTGACACGCAATTCGTAGTCCTAGACGAGAAGCTTCATACTTTGTTTCGCTATTTTACGCGTAGGGACTATATTTACTATCATATACGGATGGAAAAAAAAATAAATAAATGAATAGGGCGCGTAGTCAACGTAGAAGGGACGCCGCGAGGGGCGCGCACGATGACGAACGTTGAAGGAAGAAGGAAACGTGATAGAAGTAGAAAGAATCGAGCGACTAGCGAGCGACTCGATTCCGGTTCGTCCATTATATAGAATTTTAGAACTTTTATATACTTAAAGCAAAAACAAACTCGTAGAATTTTCGTCCACCTGACCCTACCGATTGTCAGTCGAGTGTACTTTCCGACGAATCGTTCTGTGCCCCTCGATTTTTTTTTATTAATCTTATGATTATCATTGTTATTATTATTAATTTTTAGAAAGTCGGTGAACGAAGTATGAAAATAGGCAACTCGAGACACCCTTGAAATTGTATATCATACGTCGTGTCTGTTGTGTGGACAAGTATTAATAACTATTCTTCTCCTTTCTCGACGTTTTGTCAACGTCATTTTTTGTTTTTTTTTTAACTATTCGGACGACGATACAGAGTTTCTTGACTGTAATCAAATGGATTCGGCCTAAGCGGGCCTTAAAGAAAAAAAATTTAACGCGGCGGCAGTTTCATGTGTATTATCGCGATTTATACATTTTATTATTCACGTTAGTATTATTACGGTTTTAATTCGCTATTTTAAATCAAGTTTTTTTTAACATTTCGATCGGCAGCTCTTGCTTTTTGCGATTAAATAATGCGCCCGTCACCGTCACGCAAATGTATTTTCGTTCCTCTTTTTTTGTTTATATTTAAACGCAAAGACGAACCACGATCTTCGTTAAACGAAAAAAGCAGCTTAGTTATTGCTACGGTAACGTCCATTTTCAATGGCCTTGCGGGACAAAGTCGAGCAGGGCTCGAGTATTAGAGAAACGTTAAAGAATCATAATAAATTTTATAGAGTGTGCGCATCGACGAGTTTTTCGTTTCACTCGTTGTCAAACGCCTCGTTTTCCGCGATCCGAAAAGTCGCGCGGAAGCGCGTTTCGCGCGGCCTGGATTGAGCGTGCAAAAATGTTCGATGATCGCATCGATTATCAATGTGTCGTTGTGCATAATTATTGTGAAAAAAAGAAAAAAAATCAGGTAACCGTGTTCGTGTGTGCTCATCGAAAGAAAGAAAAAAAAACCGTGTCGTTGTCGCAATTCGCTTGGAAATAAAGTTTGTTATTCTTATTATTAACATCAACGCTGAATTGTATATTCAAATTATTTACATAATTGTATCTATATCAATTGATCAGTGCGATTGCCACGATTTTTGTGCCTCGACGCGAGAGGCAAGAGGCAAGAGCGAGAGAGTTAGAGAGAAAGAGCGAGGATAGGAGAAATTCACTGATCGCTCTATTGATTGATCAGCAGACACGTCTCTATTATTATATTTACATCATTACGATTATTATATTCTGCCCGTGTCTATTGACGAGGTGATGTAATTTAAGAGCGAGAAGTTTTTGTTATCACGTTTTTTAATTCGTTCCTGCGACCTCGTGCATTTTCATTGCACGATTTTTTCTGGTAGCTATAAAAAAAAAACACACTTTCCGAATAAAGCACGTTAACGACATTTATTTCTTGTTACGTTTTTATAATTTAATCGTTGCCTCTGGTGTCACGGTTAACTTTTCGCATGGTTAACATTCGATTTGACTTTTGGATTATGACCGCGCGATGGACACGGGCGAACTTACTTTTTATATCCAAGAACCGAGCCAGTTTCAGACCACCGTCCCTTCCCTTCCTCTCACATCACCATCGCTGAGAACGTGACGCTAGCGTGTTTGCACTTTCGTTTGATATTTCGCGTAAACCAACAAGGCCAAATCGAGAATCAGGGTTTTTCGCTCGAATTTTCATTCGAATCCTCGTATTTTTGCCGTCCGCGATCGCGCGCGCGCTCCGTCGCGATCACAGCGACTCGGAAAATGGACTTGCTACCGATAAAACGCGATCGTATTACTTACGTCCTTTTGCTCTGTCGACGCACGTCACATTTTTTTTCTCTTCACGGGTACATTTTCATTGTTATCGAGAGAAATAAAATGAGGAGCAATTACTGCCGAATTATCGTGACGATCTGCCTTGTAAATTCGCCAAATAAACTCTGCACAGTTGTCCTACTATCGGTTGTCCGAGATTAAAGGAGCTTCACAGAATCATGCTTTTCTTTCGGTAATTGTGGTGAAATTGAAAAATCGTATCGGCTTCTTTGGCGGTCCGGGAAGATATCGCTGTAGAGAATGTTGAAAAAAAGAAACGAAAACGAGACCATTAAAGCGTGCTGCTGGTCGTTGGCTCAAGGCTTCTCAAAAAGCTCCAATTGCGTCCCTAAGGCGTACACGTCTCTTTGCCGGTGGTGTGTGTGTTTGGCTTAGATAACGATAATAAAGAGAAGAAAAAAAAAAACAAGAAAAATGAAAAATAAATTAACGATTATTTACTCCATTATTTATGTACATATACGTATAAAGTAAGTGAGCGAAACGCGAATTTTGGAAAGTTTGGAATTTCACGTCGAATTCCGCGTTTCGATCTGTTCCATATTTGCCTCACTTACTATATATTTATATAAACACACGCGTATACATATTATATATAGGTGTAGCGATAAGCGAAATATTGAATTACAATTGATTGTAACGAAACTGGATGAATTTTTGATGGAACTAATCGTTGTGCCGGGAATGTGTTTGTAACTCCGTGATGACAATGGTTGAATGTTAAAATGCACTCTACGGGATCCATGTTCATTGGTAGCGAGTAGCAGAAACGGGTTAGAAGGTTGTTTTTTTCCGCCTAACCCCGCTCCAATCGGTAGTCTTGAATTTTATCACAAAAAGGTGAAAAAAAAAAAAAATCGAACATTTAACCGGGTTCCGTGAGATAGAAACGAGAAAAAAAATCCACTGTTGTCCACGCGCATGGATCCGATTTGTATATACTGTAAATGCACATGAGCGTTGTAACATTACGAATTATCCTATAGTACCAAATTGTATTTTAAACGATTTAATCGAAAGGACATTTCTCTACTCTAGACATGTAATTGGGCGACGCGAGCCGCATACCAGATACACGGTAGCCGATAAAATTTGTAAGCTAACGACGTTTCACACAGACTAACTAGAACTGGATTATTAATCAAATTGCGTACAGCATAATTTCGATATGGGATTTCAAGTTGAGCGCCCCCGGAATCGCCACTGTAGTGCGTAACTCGCGTTTCGAGTTGTTTGGCGTCTAGTTCTACTCCTCCCGATGTTCCACTAGTGATTCGTATCTCCTTTTCCACACATATATATGATATGATATATATATGTACAATTTTTTTCATCATCGATCGAAGACGGTATAACATTGTAGTACCTATATTTCATTGCTACAGCTAGAGCAATTCATTTTGTAACATAAACAAACGATAATATAACCATTTGTAACAGCAAAGGAGGTGCAACTTTTTTTTTTCGCTCGATACCGTCGCTCAGCTTCGAGAGAGCTCGCAAGATTATTGTCGGCACACGCAACAATAATAATAATAATGATAACCAAGGGAAGAATCGGTGACGCTCGGGAGCCGGAGGAATTCGCGAGTTTTGGATTTTTGCCAACGGTGACCGTATAGCCCCCCCGCCCCCGCCCCGCCCCCTCGAGAACACGCGGCCGCGCAATTTGCCCGCGTGTCCGTCCTCTTCTCGAATATACTCTGCATAATTGCCTATAGATTTATATCCGCGTACAAAATGCTCGAGACTCTCGAGAGTAAATCAAAATTAAGTACTTCTTATTCCCAGCAATAATAATATATAACGATCCTCTTGTGTCACCGATTGTACATAGACACATTACTTTTATTATTGTTATTATTGGGAAAACCTTAGAGAAAGAAATTTGACAAACAGGTTCGGACGCGGAGAGACGGATAACCAGCGAAAGCCAATGGAAAGAGCGCGCATATAGGGAAAAGCTCTTGAATGCCCGTCGAATCAATTGTTATATAGGTGGTGCACTTGTCGGTGCTGAGGGCGACTGAGAGGATAACGCGCAGACCGACGGTGCGGCGGTCGGGGCACAAAAGTCGCAGTTTCTTTGTCGCGAGGCGGCACGAGGAGAGAGAGCTGCTGCTGCGATGCTTTGCTCGGGCCACTTATGCCGCATTAGCTGCGTCTCCGGAGTCTCGAGATGAAAAATACTCGAGACGAGGACTCGAGTCGCGCTCGAAAAACCGATACAGATAGTTACCTATATACATACAGCTACCACGGCGAAGTTATTTCATCGTCGGTGATGCGCATTCGCCATCGTCTTTGCGTCTTTGCCGCTTCGATAAATGTGCATCGCGTGACTGACACCGAAACGCCTCGTATCTTCGGCGGGACTTTTGCTGCGAGCGGCAGACGAGCGCGATTTTCTCGATTTTCTCGGTTCAGTCGAGCGACGGGAGATGTGCGCGACGTATACGCAGAACGCGATACACCAATCGGCGTCCTTCGACTGTGAACGCGTTTTTTCCCGATGGAAAAGCGATAAATCCAAAAATATATTGGACCTACGGAACGCTCGGTTTTATACATGGGAAAACGATCACGTTTTCGGTGTATTTATTTCCATCGCTTCTCATATATATTTCCACTGGCCCGTAACTCGGCGCGTATCTGCCAAAGAAGCAGCAGAGGTCGTTCCCCGGGCAACTGCCGCGTCGAGCAGTGCGTAGACCCTGGAGCTTCGGTGTTTAGGGTCGCAATCCGGCGGCGCGGCGAAACCTTTTCCGTCTGTACGTGTCGAGACTCGCGCGCGGCGGTTAGGAGTGGGAGGGGGCGAGTGATTCGCCGCGCGGCGCAAGGACAACGCAGTTTAGTCACCGCCGGCGGGCGATACAGCCGCGCGGGATTCTTTTTTCATCCGCCGTTTTTCGCACTTTCCATCTTTCTCTATCGTCGTCGTTGTCGTCCGCTCGTCCGCTTGTATCTCCGCTCGTCGCGAGCGAGCTTCGCGTAGGACGCGTCGTCACCCGGCAATTCGTATAGTGAGTTAGACCTATTTATAAGTTCGAGGGTCGCCGGTTAACCTTGCCCGCGCGCGCGCGCGCGCGCGACGTTTGGATCGCGAGCCGACGGACCGGATGCCCTCGTATCCCGGCGCTCGTCCGCCGAGTGGGGGGGGGATTATCTTTTCTCGCTCTGCACATACCTATGTCGCATCTGCTGGTGTTACGCGCAGGACTAGACCGGTCGCGCCTGGCGCTTTCTCAGGGAATTGCGTAACAAACGCCGGGGTAGGTTGAGTATAATTAGGATCGGCGATCGGCCGGCGGAATAAGCCGATTATCGATAACGCATGTGTCTCGAGACACACCGAATCGCGCGTCCGTTGCGGAGAATCCCGCCGACGAGGGCCAAAGATAGAAAATAGCGGAGGAACATAATGATAACAATTGA
This sequence comes from Itoplectis maculator, assembly GCA_964034905.1. NCBI lineage: Eukaryota > Metazoa > Arthropoda > Insecta > Hymenoptera > Ichneumonidae > Itoplectis > Itoplectis maculator. The sequence goes on along the minus strand of OZ035867.1, from coordinate 6,864,624 downwards.
GGATAATAATGTTGCCGCGGCGGCGACGGTGAAACGGAATATAGAAGGCCAGTTGCCAGAAAAAGGGGATTCTAATTTTCTTGAAACTCTTGGTCGACGGCCCAGAATACCCCACTCGACCACTCGGCTTTTCGGTGTAATATCTATAGAGGGGGTACAGCCGCATAGATATAGGTACAGCACGTCGACGCATCAGCAGCGCGCTAGGCAGTCGCGCCCGACGAATATATATTCGACTAGACTACCGGCCACCGTATATAAAGAAAACGCCGCGAGACTTTATATACGCGCGCACGTTTAACACGATGCTGCTGCTGCTGCGATATACACGTTCCCTCCCCGAACACTCGATGACGACGACTGCGCCTCGTTTTAAGCTCTAAACCACGGCTCAGCGATCTATCACGTAGACATTTTCGACCGAGATCCGATGGAAATTAAAATTCAAACTCCAGCCAGGGTAAAGATTTTTTCGAAATTTTTCTTCTCGCCAGAGCGCGTGGAATCGGCGGGAATGCATTGTCCAGCGACTATCAGCCGATAGCACGACAATTCATTGGGTGCGAGAAGAAAAAGAATGAAACAGTCGATCGTCGCACGTGCGCCGAGCACATACACACGAGGGGGGAGGGGCGAGTACGTGAATAAACCGGCGTAAAGCCTCTGTGTCAAGCTCTGCTTACTTTAATTACCGCGAGCACAGCCCGAGGTGCATTGCGAAAAAGAAAGCAAACCCCGCGCGCGAGGACAGTGGGATTGCGAAACGGAGACGTGTCTATATATATATGTGTACATACACACGGCGCGGAGAGCGAGAGCGAGAGAGAGAGAGAGGGAGACAGCCGGAAGTCTCGTAAATTCCTGACCGCGTCACGAGGGAGCGCGCGTCAGGAGTACTACATAAATCTTGTTCCTGTGCTGCTGCTGCTGCTGCTGCTGCTGCTGCTCGCACTGTAGCTTGTGTAAGCGGAGAGAGAACGGGAGACAGAGAGAGAGAGAGAATGAGGGACTAGGCAACAGAGGGAGAATTGCACGGGAGCTCTGTATATATAGCGATTATTTATTTTTCGTGACCGAACCGCGCGTTACTCGTGTATCGTGCGGACGTTTTCCGCGCGTGCGCGCGGCGCGCTCGTCACTCGTGTGTCAATCCACCCCCGAAACAACGTTCGCGATGCTTCAATGTGTTCTTTTTTATTTTTTTTATTTAAAATATATACGTATACACCAAAGCGATACAAAATCACTTATGAAACAAATAAAAAACGCAGCCGCGTCGAAAAAAAGGAGTCCCCCGGTAGCCGATCGACAAATCACGGAAAATCGATGCCCCCGACCCTCCCAGCCGCTCCCGCCCGGTCGGTGAATTCCACCGGCCGAAGAGGAGCGTGAGTTATCTCGCGCACAGACCCAATGACCCACTGGGTAGCCCTGAGTCCATGACCCTGGTCAAAATTCCCTTCCGCTCGCCGACGGATCAGCTGCCGCGCTATTAATCGCGTTCGCGCCCGCGGCGCGCGCGCCACACACGCGCGCGCTGCTCGCTGCAGGCTCTGCAGCAGGGACACCGCCTAATTCGCATCATTAACGTGCCAGATAGCGCGTGCATCGCCGCGCCGGGCGCGCGCTCGTCGCGATCCTAAAACCCCGCGCGGCGCTCACATCCGTCTCGCCGCGAATTCTCCTACCGAGATTATCGTCATCGGCCGCCGCGTCGCACCGGCTCTCGCGAAGCTTTTCACCCTCCCCCCTCCCATCCGGAGAGAAAGAGAGCGACGACGATCACTCGGCTATTGCAATAATAGTCCCGACGACGACGACGACGACGACGACGACACGAGAGGGAGAGACGAAAAGAGCGGGGCCAAACGCAGCCGGAGCCAGAGGGCCACGCCCTCGCGAGGAAAACCGGCGTCGGCGCTGCTGCTGCTGCTGCCGCCACCGCCGAGCCACCGAGAAGCCACCCATCGGGCGTTCGGGCGGGCGGCATCCACGAACGGCGGAGTTCGCGCGACGCGCGCGGCTGCTGCTGCTGCTCGGTTATTCGGCGCGGCCCGAAGTACCGAGCCGTCAGTATCCCACCGACCCCAGCGGCAATAGTACGTACTGCGAAACGCGTCGTTCCCTCGGCCAGCACGCGCTCACACTACGCTCTCGCTCTCTCTCTCTCTCTTCACCCCTCGCTCTATCTCTCTCTCTTTCTCCGTCTCACGGCGTATTCCTACTTTCGAATTCACGTCGCGCGCGCTCGTAGTGGGGGTAGAGAGAGGGGAGGAGAGGTTGTGATGCTCGCTTGCTCTCCCGCCGACGCCTGTGTTGCCCTCTGTCCACCCCCTCCCCGCGTATCTCTCTCTCGCTCCCACCGCCACCTGTGTCGCTCTTCATCCCCTCCCCTCCACTCGCCGCGTCGAGCTTTCTCGCTCCCACCGCCTCCACCGGCGCTCCGTGTGTGCATGTGTGTGTCAGTGTCCGTGCGCATCTCGCGCGCGCGGGCGTCTCTGTGTGTTTTCTATCTGTTTACCCAACAAGCCGCGCCGCGCGCGTCGCTGATCGCGTCCCACACCGAGCGCCCGTCGGCGTCGTCGGAACAACCGCCGCCGCGCGATCTCGCTGCGAGCGCGCGCGCAGCGCTCTCTCGCTCGGTGAGAGGAGAGCAGCAGCGCGCCCACCCGGCCCAACCCCTTCTTTCGCTACACTTCTTTTTTTTTACTCCTCCTCCTCCTCTCGTCCTCTCCTCGACGTCTTTTCGCTCATTCATCGTCTACGCGTTACATCGAACACGCCGGGCTCGTCGTTGTTGTTTTGTTTTTTACGCGAGGGCGCGTTGTCATCTCGTGGCCAAAGTTACAACTCAGTCTTATGATTGCAGCTAACGTCGAGGCACACACAACGAACCGGAAAGAAGAGAGAGAGAGGTTTTCGTTGGGACTCGTGGTTTACGCGGTGCGGCGCAAGTCGGGGAATCGCCCGGCGGCGGCAACGGACACGGCCCGCGAACGCGGGTGTCGCACGATCGAGAGTGGAAACAGTGGGATTTTTCACTCGGAGAAGCGAAGCTCGCAAGCTCGACGTTCTCGGCGCTCGAATCTCGGGCGGGACACCGCCGAAATATTATATTACGTAAAGGATAGTCGACGAGGGCGAGGATAGACGACTAGTGGCGAGTCGTGGGCATCGCGCGCCGGGGCCGCCACCACAGCTGTAGCTCGACGTGTCGGGCGGGAGAGCTATAGAACGCGGGGCTCGTGTGCCGCCAGTGTGATTATTGACATCGCGATCAGTGCAACGAACTCGCGGGCCGCGCACACACGACCGGCCACCACCACGACGACCACAACGACGACGACGACGACCGAGTGAGTGTCTACGATTTATATTCGACGTAAGCGGATACAGGGAAACGCGATTTTGCTATTTTGTGCTTTTGTTCGGTCTCGACGGGTTCGCCCCGACAGTGAATCGAGTGAGTTTCTTCGAAACGAAGGTGCCGCCGCCGCTGCCGCCGTCTTCGCGCGAGACGACTGCGATTACGGGAAGAATTTTCGTTCTCTTCTTTCGGTTGTGTCACGTCGACCGGTGGGAGCCGATGGACCGGTGAAAATCGTCAACGTCGAATAAAACGGTGAGTTTGTGGTTCGATGATTTTTACGTTTGTACGTTGTACGTTGTAACAAGTAATTTCGCATTGAACGCGACTTTCGAAACTTTCCATCTCATCAATGTTTGCATAATTCATGCAATATGCCAGATGCATGTAAAAGTTTCCAGCAGCGCCGGTTGATATTGAATTTTTAGGCAAATTTGTGCGAACGTTTTTCCGAAGAATTGGTATTTTTGTTATTTTTCGTTCTCCCGTGAATTTAATTAGCATTGGGGGAAAAATGAATTTTCCGCGTTGATGGAAACGGGTCGTTTGATCGAGTGGACGTATCGGTCGAGCTGTCGATGTGTGTCGCGCGTGAGCGCGCGACGAGTTCGGGGTGCGCGCGTGTTCCCCCGAGTGACACGTGTGAACTGTCGTCGACCTCGATCCGGTTGGTTTTTCTTATATGATAGTCAAGAGCTTAGCGGCGGCCGCCGCCGTCGCCGCGTGCGATATCGAGCGACTTGCCGTCGGCGGCCGCGTAGATTGCGAGGAGATTGTGTCAGAGTCGCCGGTGAAACGCGATCCGACTCCGCGATTGGCGTTTATTACCGCCCGCGACGACTGTACATTGTCCAACCACCGGAAATTCGAGCGAACTGCCTGCCGCGGGTTTGTTAATGCGGTAAACGTACCATTTACGGGTCTCGCATCGTCGGGGAAATTTTTCAAAAAAATTGCGACCTTTTACCGCAGTTTTATTTCTAATTTTTTGTACCGGTTATACCAACGGATATTATCGTTCGCGGTCTCGTTCCGTTTGAGAGTTAATTTCCGTTGCGAGTATCGAAAGTCAGAATGCACCGAGGAATCTGAACGGAACGCGATGTGCAATTCGGATAGAGTGTTAACAAAGCAAAAGTTCGTCCGCGCCTCGAAATTGAATAGGCGTCAATAAGAATTTTTTCCACGATTCCGTTGTGTCGCAACTGCGGGGTTAGTTCCTCGGGTCGAGGTTGATGATAAACATTGGACGACGGGAAAACGCAGTTCGGCTGGAAAATGCATTTTCTCCGTATTTCCATAAACGTCGGAGACGCCGCGATGTGCGGCGGCGTCGTCCTTGCGCGGAGTTCGCCGGTTCGCCAGTACGTAAGATAAGATTGTGTCGAGCCCAGGGGGGAGGGTGCGGAGGGTCGGAGTGGAGCAGCTAGGTCGAGTGCGGCTGGCGCGGGAGACCGATGTCGCCTGCTTTCTCGTCGCCGGACGAGCCACGAGAAAGGAGAGGAAAATAAAAACGCGCGAGACAACGGAACCTCGAGAATCAGTTGTCAGTTATTTTTTCGATCATTAAATTGGCAATAATTGCAATGATTTATTTTTATCCGTCATTGATTCCACACTGTTAAAAATCCAGATTTGTAACAGTTGAAAATTCAGAGAATAAATTCGTTGAGCGAGCGAAAGAGATCGCGAGTGAGAAAGAGGGTGAAAGAGAGAATTTGGAGGTCTCGACACGAGGCGCCTGCCCGCGGTCGTTAACCGACCTCGGGAGTCTAAGGCCGTCGTGCGGCAAGAGTCATTCGCTGACAAAACACCAAAGAGCGGAGAGGGTGTTTCTTTTTCTCGTTTTTTCGTTTTTTTTTAAATAACCTTTACGATCACTCTCGGCCCTCGGGGTGCGCGACCCGGAAACCTTGGAAGCTTTTCTCACAGTCCCCTTCCACCTCGTCTTCGCCTCTCTCTACTATTTCCGTCTTGCGCTTTAAAACCGGCACTTTTTTCCCTCTCTCTCTCTCGCTCTCGACGCGCAGCGTCTCGTCGCTTAAACGTGGACGTCGGCCGCCTCGGTATCAGCTTTTCGTTACGTGCTTTCCGGGAGCCTCTGACACTCGCTCCGCGCGTTGGCGGCGGCTCCGGACTCGCCTCTCTCGTTGGGCTATTTTCCCACGTTCCATACATCGGGCGTACTATTAAATTCATTGCAGTCGGCGCAGGATTCGCAGCCTCCGAAGTGTCCCGGAGAGTACGAATAATTATTTAGGCGTCGCGAGAGTTTTGTCCTGGTCCCTATTTCTCCCCCCTCTCCGACGGCCTATCCATAATTTATTTTCCCTCTTGTACCCGTCTATTTCGGACCTCGCCTGACATTCACGCGCGCGATCTTCCAATTACTGATTTTTCACCTCGTCATTGAGGAGAATCTCGCGCGGCGGTAAATCAGAATTTCCTATCGCGATTGACACGTCGATATGAAACGTGGAATATATTACGAACGAAGTCCCGCGAGTGACGTTCGTGTATACGCTGTGCGTGATTCTAAAGAATAATTCGCAGGCGAATCAGATTTTCATGAGATTTTGCCAATTAGAGGCGTTAATTATTTTCGCAGTGGAAGATGAATGACGTTGATTGCTTTGAACGCGATGTCGGTGAACGAGGAGGCTTCTTCTGTAATTAGCGAAACTGCGCGCGTTGACCATTAAAGAGGAGCCGGGCATTATATTTATTTTACAGAGCTATAGTAAACGTGCAGCACTGAGATAGAAAAAGTTTCATTGATTCAGAGAGAAATTGCTTTGATTTTCCAACCAACGAAACATTTCTGTGAATTCAATGAAATAATATACTCGAGATAATATTATCTTTTCTTCGCGTGTGGCTTCGAATGTGCGCGCACGACGAAAGGACCCCGCCAATGTTTTCGTCGAATATAAATTCTTGGATCGGAGGCCAAAAACACTTTGGCAACTCGCGAACTTGTCGTTCTCGGTCGAGCCCGAGACTTTTCCCGCCTCTATCGTCGTCGTCGTCGTATTGCGCGTCGGTGGCTCGCAAAATTTGTGAGGGAAAGAGAGCGCGAATTTTCTCATTGGACGCGCCGAGTTCGGCTTTCGTCAGTTTCCAACAGCGATCGCGCGAATTATTATTATTATTATTGTGTATACTCGCAACGAGCGAACCGAATAACTTATAGATGTGATTTCCATTTAGCTCTTTGGCCAGCACGCACGACGCGTATAATGAGTGAGATTCAACCTCCCCCCTCCCGCACTACCGCAACTGTGTTGTTTGCCATCGTCACGCAACTCTCCGAGTATTATTTAAACTCGAAACAAATTTTACGACGTGCCATAAATCACAATTCTCTGGCCTATATAGCTCAGGTTATTATCATTATTATCGCTATTATTGTGTCGCATCGCGGCTGTTCGTGACGAGATGAGGAGCCACTTGGAAAAATGTTCGCCGCGCGAAAAACCCACGAGACGAATAATTGAATTAGCCGCACATTTTTTTCATTGCCTGTTTGCAGTTTCGCGGAATAATTGAGGAGGGGCGAAGAGAAGGAAAAAAGGGAAAGAAATGTCTTCGCTACGGACACAGTCGACCGGGGGTGGAGTCGTCGGGATAAGCAGCGTGGCGTCCGACCGGACGGGGGCGACTTCGACCGCGGCGGGTTCGCACACTCACTCGCACTCCCACAGAAAGCACCATCATCACCACAGGAGCCGGAGCGCCCCGCGAACGCCCGAGAAACCCCCGAGAAAGCGTCACCTCAATCCGGGCCAGAGTCTCGCCTCGATTCCCAGCCAGATCAAACTCTCGATGCTCAACAGCGGTCTCATATCCTTCGGTGAGTATCCACAGATACATAATTACATATACGACAGAGTCACTGAATTGAATTAACGCGGTTATTAAAGTCAAAGAGGTGCTGTTCATTCACTGCGGTGACCGCGTCCAATTACCGGTGCATTCACCCTGCTTTGTGTGTGTGCGGTACTTGACTTTTGTGCATCGCCTTGGCGCAAACAACGCCGGATGAACCGCCGCGTGTCTATTGTTTACCGATCCGCGCGTATATAGCGCAGTCTCATCGCTACTCGTGTGTATTAGCACTTGCGCGGCGGATTTACAGCGCCGCGGCGATATGCCGGCCGCCGGGCGCCCTGTGCACACCGAGTGTCCGTCGACGTGACACCTATCGACCCGGCTTCAATTTTCATCGTGTGCACTCGGCGATATCGCCCACCCCTGTTGTTTAGGTGCTAACCAATAATTGGTCCTCCTTTTTCGTTTTTTTTTTCATTGCGTCAATCAATTGACTGTTTTATTTAATTTGTGTTTTGGTAACGACGACGTGTATCTGTTACTTTGGGGCGAATAGTTTTGTTAGGTCGGAAAATTCTGTGAAAAGTGCACAGCCAAGCGAAAAAGATTCGAATTAATTAGTAGGTGTAACTAATTAATGTTTGGCGAGATAAGAGTGAATTGCATTTGCCACTAGTTTTCCGCTTGAAAACGAGAACTGTAAAATATAAACGTTCCGTGCTCGCTTAGCCGGTGAGGTCGATGTCCCAGTTGCCGGGCATGTAAATTGCCTCGAGTAATTTTTTTCTCGGTGCTACGTGCTGTAAATTCTAAGAATCACTTGTGCGCCTCTTGTGTGATTTTTTTATTTTTATTCCGCGACCTGCATTAATAAGCGTCGGTCACTACGTGCCGAGTATTCGGTACGATGAAATAATTCCTCGAAAAGTAAAACATGTATAAAAAACGAGCCAAACATGTTTATGAAAATAAAGTTGCAAAGGAGAAGTAGAGACGGAGAACGCGCGGCGAGAGTTAGGTGTGGAACACGCGTTTTACCAGCTATGCATTCTCCACGTTTCAATGGGCGACGACGATAGAGGGACTCGCGCGGGCGGCGGCAATCGAATCAAGATTTGAATGGCAAATTTGACGCTATTAGCAAGTCAATATATGCGGGCATTGGTAATTTGCGCGCCGGATCCTGGCGTTTCCATTGCCTTCCAGTCTTATGCCTTCGGCGTTCTTGGGTCAAAGGCTCGTCCTATATATATATCCGCCTATCCGTCTCTCGGACTTCCGAATCGAGACTTCGCCTCAGAGGCAACTGAGAAGACGAATTAAAAAATGCGAAAAATCAGCCCAAATCCACCCAATTTCATATTCGCCGGCAAATCAGATAACCGATTGTCATATCACAGAATTCAAGATGACAATGTTTTTTAAATTTATTAAACATGCAGAATAATAATGCGTCTCGGTCTCTTTGTGTGGCTTCGATTCCGCGTGGCCTTAAGGGCGCCGCATCCGACTCGCGGCGCAGCCGTATTTTTAGGTAGCCGCGCGGACTTTTCGACCCGGCTGTGCAATTCGTCGGCACTGTAACGCCGCGTCGAGGTCGAATTAGTTAATCTGCCTCGAAGAAACGCTCTTCACCTTCTCTTTCTTCCGTCCAAAGCCCCCCCCCTCCCTTTTCCTTCCGCACCCTGGCACTAAGTTTACCCACCTTGAGAGTAGCGTTGATCTTGACACGAATCTCGGTGCGCGCCACTGACCCAGCGGCTCGCGCTCGGAGCTCTTCGGTCTCGAACGACACATTCTTATATACATATCTGCCGGTGCCTCGCGCGCTGCGACGCGAAGAAACCCTGGGCTTTTAGCTCGCGCCGCGCGCATCGCTCGCCGAAAGACGAATCTCTCGGCGTTTCGGCTGTGGCCGAAGAAACCACCGCGAATACGATCGTCGAGAAATAAAATGAACTTCTGCTGATAATTACTCGGCACTTTGTTTGAAAATTGATTATTTCGCTTTAGCTCGAAGGAATTTCGAAAAGCCGAGCTTAGCGCACTCAATATTTGAGAAAGCTTCTAATTACTCGGATAAACAGCCTCGTTACTGTCTATCTCGGAGCGAGCAGCCGCGTTGCACAAAGCCGCGAGTGGATTGGGCGCGGGAATCCTCACCTTCGGTCTTTCTCGCGAGCGAAGCTTTATGAAAGGATGAAAATAATGAGGAAGCAATGTGCACGGTGGTGGTGGTGGTTGTATTATCCACGGATAAAGGGGAAACGTCCGGCTGACTGGCGTGCCAAATTTCAGTCCGATAGTTCAAGCGCCTTCTCGAGAGCTCCGCGCGGCGAGAGATATTTAAGGGCGAGACCCTCGACACACACACCCACGCCACGAGACGCGACGCGACGACGTTTTTTTTTCGACCACTTTTCCCCGGACGTTTCAGACGACTCTAAGTACCTTGTCATTAAAAACTCGAATCTTTCTTTTTCCCTTTTTCCTTTCACGAAAACAAATATCCCTTCAACGAGAGGACGCGCCAAAGACGCAACCATTGACCGTCTAACCTAGAATCGCGGAATACCTACAGTAGCTTGGGAATTTCCGGCTGCATTTTTGCGCAGCGAGAAAGTTGACACCAGAGCGTAGAAAATATTCGTATTATAAACAGAACGTTATAACGAATAAACAGAAAAAAAATTGAGACATTTGTAGCTCGCGTATCAATCTATCTTCGGCTCTGAATAAGATGTTCCTCGATTCGCTGATTGCACGCTGTAATCACGCTAAGACGTCCCGGTCTCACCTGTAACTGTATCTCCATGCCGTTCGTTATGCCGTAAGTCATTCGACTAACGAGTTTTGCCCTGTAATTCACCGTCGCGCACGGATTTCCTTGAGCGTACGCACTGTATCCGCTCGGGTATATACCGTGTCAATAAAATATATATACAAAACGCCTACGATGAGCAAATTACAACAGCTCGACGCTTCGCGACCTACAACGCGCGTTTCATCGGAGCAGCCATTCAATTTCCACGCTTCGGACGTCCCACTTGCGGGGGAATCCCCACTTTTTTTTTTTACATTTTTTCTTCTCGTATTCTCTCGCCGTCGAATGCATTTGCGGCGAGAGAAATATTTCGAGGGTTCGACGGGATTCTCAGCACGTGCCTGAATCAGCGGGTGCGAAATTAAAAATAGACCCCGCCGATTGATTTCTCGACTGGCACACGCGGTGCTGCTGCTGCTGCCTAACGCGCGCGCGACGTGCGCGTGTGTGGCGCCTGTAGCTTCGGGGGAAGGGGGGGAAGGGGGGGCACACGCCCCGCCGCGTCGTCTTTCCGTGTATTCGCATCTGCCGCCGAGTCGCGTTTGACTGACGGACCGCTGCCCGACCGATCTGCCGGACTTGGACCTATACCCGCACTGTATATATGTCTGACTTGCCAGCGGTTTCTACCACTTGGCGGATATATATCGAACGCCTGGAGGTTTTTCCGGGACATCGGGGCTAATGAGCGAGTCGGAGGGATACGCGAGGGTTCGGGAAAAGTAGGCGAAAAGGAGGCCGATGTGTAGGGACGTGCGGATGGGGGTATTGAGAGAATTACGAGGTATCGCGCGCGCGAGCAGAGCGAGGGTGAGGAGCAGCTATGGGGAGGAGGGAGGCGGAGTCGAGTCGACGAGAGAGCGACGCGGCGGGCGCGTCAGACAGGCGCCTCGATTGCGGCCGATAATTGTATTTCCCCCCGCGGGCAACAGGGCTTCCCAGCAGCATCAGAGCCGCACACATAGGCCGCGCGAGCGAGCGAGCGAACGTCTCCTCTTTGCCGTATGCCGCTCGCGCTGTGGGCGACGTAATTTCGCGGCGATCAATGCAGCCAATACACAGAGCCGCACACTCGCTCGCCGTCGACCTCGTATCGGCTCCTCTCGATATCGATTACTCAACTTTCGGGCGGATATATTAACCCTAAGTGAGCGCAGCGAGATCTTAGCCTCCGGCTACGCAGCCAAACGGCTGCTCAAGGACAAGCGAGGGAAAATCCCGGGAAACGCGTGGACAGCCGACCGCGTCCGTTACACTTTTTTCTAGCTCTCATAACTTCAACTTTTTTTGACAAACATCGATAGGAAACCTACGATTCGAGTTGTTATAAAACTATACTTTGCTGTCTGGCGGGCGTACAGGGCTCAAAGTGATTCGTGGCAGACGATCCATTCCCCTCATTCATAACTGCGAGTGCCAATCCATTAGTCGCGTCTGCGGCGCTCGAAGTAGCCGGGCAACCATTTTTCATTGCCCTTTCAAAAATGCTTAAAACTGTTGAAAGACATTTTTTTTCAGTAATTTCACAAAATTATTTTTCAATATTAGGTGAAGCGTTTGTAAAAAAAATCTACTAAAAATCTACTACTTGGTAACTAGTTTTGAAAAAGACTTTTCTCTGCACAATTTATGCGAAAAACTTTTCCTCGTCGTCAACGTTCGTTATTGAGCGAAAAAAAACAATCTCCACAAAACTCGCCGCTATAATTTGAAAAGACAAATACATGTTTCATCGTCAATTTTAAAGCTAGACAAAGCGCTTGACGATAAAAAAAATCCACAAAAAACGTTGAACGGGCCGCTCGACGTCCACTATTTTCTCGGCAAACTAGTTTTTAAAAAAGATTTCCATCGCGTAATTTATGCCTCAAACTTTTTCCTCGTCGCCGCCCGTTCGTTCTACAGTTTCGCCGAGGAGAACAAAATGCTTCGTCCCAGCGATTCAGCTGCCACGTAGTTGTTCGCTTACACGGTTGGAATTTTGACAGTTACGCGAGCACGCTATGTATATGCATGTACCGCACATTTTCGGTATATTCGAATTTCCGTCATGCCTCCCTCGTCATTATTGCGTAACCGCAAATCACTGGAAATTACATGAAATCTCGGCAGCTCAAAACTATGGCCGCGAGGGATCCGAACACCCGCGAACTATACACAGGGAAACTGTATCCCTCCCTGCGGAGTCAAGACCGGAAGTGCATGTTGCATATACCGTTGGTAGTTAGTTATTGAAAAATCGCTGGTCCGTGATTCGATGGTTCCTCATTATCGACTACGTTCCGGTACAATATATGCACACAGACCCACACACACAGACCCACACAGACACACCATAGGATGCATGGAGTGTGCGAGCCTCTCATCCCCAGTGCAATCTTCGAGCGTTTCAAGTGCTGCTGATGGAGAGTAGTATCGATTACCGTAGCTATCCCGGCGTCCCATCAGCCCGCGGAAATCGGGGCAAAGGGTACAGCGAGAGATAGGAGAAAGGTTCGAAGGTCGGTGGTGTAGCGTACACCGTACACGTAGATTTACCTATACACTCTCCGATCCCCCGGCCCCGTGAATTTCGCCTTCTATCTCTCGCGGAATATCATTATTTTCACAATATCGTTATTGCGAAAAGTTCGTTCTTTTTTTTTCTCGCCCGCCCTCGAATGTAGTTTTCCTTTTACACCGCGGTGTCGGGGCTCCAGCGACGGCAAAACTGCCGGCGAATTTTTCGAACCGGAACATATTGAGAAAGTTGAGTGCTGCACTTAGCTCGTGCCTCGCGCCTGCTCCAGACGTTATACGACTGATGGAATTTTTCGCGGGGGTGGAAAAAGTGTGAAAAATTTGAACAAAAGTACCAAAGTACCCACCCGAGTGTCATATTTCAACGGCGATGGCGTTTGCCGTCGATGTTCGTTATATCTACGAAGTACTGACGAATTGACTTTGCAGACAGGAAGCAGCCTCGCAGCAAAGCTGCAATAAGGCTAAGTACTTTGATCACCGGATTCTTGGGGCAAACAGGAGGAGACAACCAGCCCTATATAACACACGTCGTATATACAGATATAGTACGCGCGTGCACCTACATATAGCGGATTCGGTTGAGGCTGAGGCAAAGCGAACGGGGAACAGACGAGATAGATGGAGAAAAAGTGTCGAGAAGCAAGAAGGGTCTCTAATTAGGTTCCGCGCTTGTTTTTCGAGTGGCCAGCTAGCCAGCAGCGTCGCGCGCGCGCGCGACTTCGAACATTATACGCTTGTGGAGACCCAGGTCGGGGGGGGGGGGGGGGGGATAGCTGGCTTATAGCAGCCGAAACCACTACCTTCCTCACACCCGTTGATCGAATGCACGTGTTGGAGGGTGCCCAAGCACAACTATGTCAAGGCGGCTTTTACGCTTTCCGAGAACTACTCTCCGCCCTAACCCTCGGTTCAAAGTCAGCGCTGCATAAATACCGGTTAAACGACCTGAGCGATCTATCCCTCTCTCTCTCCCTCTCTTTGCAGATGCGGACGCGTCAGCGGCGACCGTTTACCCGAGACGCTTCCCGTTTACAATACTTTTTCGCTTTCGCGAAATCCGCATTTACTTCGAGCTTGCGAACTTTCGGTTGCCGGTTCGATTGCACCCTTCGCTCTTCGCAGTGAATATGTCTTTTTAATTCAATTTAATTTAGGGAATTTTGCGAGGTTCTACTTTGCAGATTTTATTTTTTTGGTAAATTATTTTAGGACTGTTTATATCTTTACGAAAAATCTGTTTCTCGTTTCATCGTCCCATGTGGATTTTGTGTGTTTACAGCGACCGAGGAGCTCGGAGGGATCGGAACGACGCTGCCCTCGACACCTACGGAGCTCTCGCAATACCCAAAGCTCTGCGAACTCCGCAGAAAGTTTCCGGTTCTCTACCGCGTCGAGTTTCAGGTAAGCCAACGCGATTCGTGAGTGAAATTCGCCAGAGAGAGTATTTCGAAAATACGCCTCTGGCTTTCACAATCGTTGATTATTAATCGTAAACTTCAAAATTACGATTACAATTTTACCAGTTTTTTGTTCGTGCCTTCGACATTTTTTAAATTTCCGTAAATACACAAAATGAGTCACCTTGAATTTATGCGGCTGTGCCGGGATTTTTCCGCGCGTGCCGCGCCCGCATGCAACGTGAGAAAAGGGCTGTTCGGTTGAGCGAAGCTCTGGAAGCGAATACGAGAAGCGACGCGTACGCGGCGAAAGCACTCGGGGCGCTCGCTGCCGCGCTACATGGTTAACGCCCTGCGCGCCCGACGACAGACATCGAGCTGCTGCTGCTGCTACTGCTGCCGGTGCAGCCAGGCTTCCACTCCGATGCTCGATATGCCAAAGTCACCAATCGCTTTGCATGGCTGCACCGTTGCACCGCTGTCTTAGGCCAACAAGCTATGTGCGTTGCCGTCGCCTGCCTGCGAGCGCAACACAAATGAATAACATCCCACGCGCTTCGGTGCTCCTAGCTGCTGGAGCCGCCGTTTCAGCTACACGAAGCGCAAAGTCATTACCTGACTTTCGACCGTGATCTTTGCTCCCGATGTGCAGTTATTTAATCATTATTACGTGTAATTTATTTAACGGATTTCATCTTGACACATACAGTTACAATTTGTCAATCGAAAACACGAATCGATAAATTCGATTCCAAACAAATTCTCCACATTCCGCCCTAAAATTATTGCGCTCTAACGAATTTTTTTTTCTCGAAGGAAAGCTCGCATTCACCGCAAGTTTCAATTACATTTTCGCGCAAAAACATCACGTGCCTCCCTCTCCCCCTTCTCTCTTGTCCGTTTATTTCCGAAGGTCCGTTTTAGCCAGCGAGCGCGCGCCCATTGTTTGTACAATATTGCGCTGTTCGTGATATAATCGCGAGCCACTCAAGCCGACCTTATTGTTCCCCACGTCGTCATTGTCGTTTTCCACCGAGCGCGCGCGCGCTCCTCTCTCTCTCCCTCCCTCCCTCTTTCGTTCTATGTGCGATCGCTCGTCCACTTGCTCGTTGCGGTCTCTTGTCCCTTTGTGCTACGCGCGCTCTTCGTGTCTCTCGCGCGCGAAGAATTCGGCGAGCGACGGAAGCGAACGAACGAGTCCTTTTTGTCTCGTTGCGCGCACGACGAGACCCTCGGAATTTTTTCTCGCAGCGAATGGACGCACTCGGAAATCGCCCTATACGCTCCGAGTCTAAGCGCAGCCGCCGGATTCTCCGCCGCCTGTTTTCGTCCGGTCCCTCTTCATTTATTTTTAGACGCACCGAGAGCGCGAGCGGAATGTCTTATTGATTCCATCGCAATCGGAAAAGCCATTCGCTCGCAGCTCAAAATAATATCGACCGAACGGCAAACTACTTCGAGCCTTTTAACGACTTCGCCGTACACATTTTTGGTCTTCTTTTTTTTTTTAGTCATTCGCAAAAAGTCACGTTTCCACGGACACGCAGAGTCGTCGTCGTCGTACTCGCGACTCCGGAAAAAAAATATACTCAAATCCTTAACGCACGTGGATAAAAAAAAGGAAGAAAGGAAGAGAAAAAAATCGTTTAGTACGAAAATTTAGAGCGGTCGTTAAACGCTCTCGCGAATGAGACTATAAAGTCAGCCGGACCGCGAGAGGCGGACGATTCGTTCTCCGGGAGTTCCTGCAAAATGAATAGACGCACTTAATGTCACCCACATTGGCCGGAAAAAAGAAGAAAAAAAAATGAGAATTTTCAACGCGCGCCATATTTTAAACTCGCGTTCGCGAAACTTTTTAGATGCAATCATTTCGGACTTTTTTCCCCCCGCCGCGACGATTCGGTAACGCGCGCTGCTCGAGGAGAAAAAAAATTGTATTTGTTTTTTCCTCTATTCCGGGCTTTGATTGCGGTGCGTATAATTCTTTACGGCCGCGTCATCCGAGGTTTTACGTGGCCCGAGAATATTGTCGCCACGTATACCGTAATACCCCGAGTACATGGGGCGGTGTTTACAGTTTACCTATATAGAAAATATGTATACGTATAGATATTTTTTTTTGCGCCGCGTCCGCGAGCTTCGTGTTTACATTGGAAGGTGGAGGCTCGCAATATTTATGAGCTTTCGCCTGTTTCCACACAGCGGGTCATCCTTCGCCTCTCGTTACCAGCGCATCACTCTTATTCCCCCGCTTTTGTTGTCTCTATTCTTGTCTTTTTTTTCTTCTTCCTTATCCCTTTATTTTTTTCGTTTTTTTTTTTTTTTTTTTTTCATTAATCCCCTTTTGATGTATCTCGCTCGCCTACACTTGCGTATTCTTCGGCGGAAAAATCGCTGTATGGACGCTTTTGTGCGATAAAAATGCATCGTGGAAGACGCATAATAGCGCGCGGAGACCGTCGGGGTCTCGATAACCGCGGGGAGGACAAAAAAATCGAGGTCGAGCGAGAGGCGAGGTCGGGGCGACTGAATTTCCTTGGGAAATCGAAATTTCGTTGGCAAAATTGTTATCACATTTACCAGCTCGAAAGAAAAAAAATTGTCTCGAGAATTGTCTCCTCTCTAATCTACTGATATTGTTTCTTTACAGACGGCGTGCAAGATCGAGACTCACTCGTGCAGACACGCGCTGAAGGCCGCGAACAAGGAGAAGAATCAGAACCAACGTTGCATCCCATGTGAGTCAAATCCCACACAATTTCTCCGCCTACGACCGTCAATATAATGTTGCGCTATTTCCAAGCAAAAATAACGGCGCCGGAACTTTCGCGCGGGTCGCGTCTTATTTCGTACAAGTGCAAATAAAACGGCCAAGAACAATTGGAATTTCAGTGCTACTGCGCTGCGAGTAGCAGCAGTAGCGGTCGCATTGTGCCACTTTGCGCAGCTCGAATTGCACAAGTGGAGAGGAAAAGGAAGAAAGAAACGTTGTCGCGAGGGACAGAGCCAAGATTACGAGGAGCCGGGCGGCGGAGAGGAAACTCGGGAGCGAATAAATAAACGAAATTCATATCGCTTTCGGGGTGCGCGAGCGAGCGAGCGGGCTTTGGGTTAGGGAATGTCGGTCGCCGCGTGACAGTTCTGGGTCGCGCGCACTCCCAACTACCGCTACATTATTTTTACAAGTAAATCACATCTCAACCGACCGCGAACGCGAGTTTTATCTCGACCGACAGCGATACGACAAAAACTATATTTTTTCGATGATGTTGATGATTCCCGATGAATAATTTTATTTTTTATTCCACTACAGATGACTACAACAGAGTCGTGCTCGAGACGATAGAGGGGCAACCCGACTCGGACTACGTCAACGCGTCCTACGTAGACGTGAGTACGAAAATTGATCTAACACTGGCAAAAAAATATCAGATTTTAGGCGATTTTACTGATGGAAACAGGATGCTTCAAATTGACTCGTCAATCGATGATGAACATTCGTTAATTATTTTTTCTCTTTTGTTGCGGCAGAGTATATTAAAACCAAACGCCTACATCGTGACTCAGGGACCCATAGAGACGACGGTAACGGAATTCTGGCGAATGGTGTGGCAGGAACGAGCGTCGTGCATAGTCATGCTGACGAAAACCTTCGATTTTATAAAGGTGCGTGCGGCCGAGGAGAGTTGGGAATTGAAGTTCGTCCCGCTCTCTCTATCTCTCGAGTGTCTCTCGAGTTTTGTCGTCGATGCTAGGATATTTGCGCGCGCTCTCGTCGCCGAGTTATGCGCCGAGTCGAACTGCATACACGAACCACCTATCGCGGCATGTCCGACCGCCAGTCCCGATTCTCAGTGCGCTACTAATTCCGGCATTCCGGCGGTGCTCTCTCTTGCCCCTGTTCAACGAGAAACTCCACAATTTGCGCTGAATTCGGGACTCGGGCAGCTCGTAAAATCAATTAACAGCGGCATTGAAACATTTCCGTGGGAAAATAATCAGTGGGGATTATTCAACGTGAAATTTCGTTTACAGGTGATGTGCGTGCAATATTGGCCGGCGAACAAAGACAAGGACGAGGAATACGGAGGCATCGGAGTGTCGGTGCTCAAAGAGGAGGAACTCGCCAACTTTCACATACGAACGATAAGACTGTACAAGAAGAACGAGGCCGGTGTACGTTATTTATTTTATCGGGGATGACGCTTTGTATATATATGTGGCGTAGGATATAAACAAATCGATCGAAAGTCGTTGGATTTTCGATTGTATTTTCATTGGATTATTATCCGCAACGGAAATTCAATAACTTTATTGACGGTTTATCGACTTACCGTCGAGCAGGAAGTAAGCGAGGAGAGGACTTTGCTCCAGTTTCACTACACCGAGTGGCACTCGCATACGTGCCCTTTCGGAAATGCGGTTCTCGAGTTTCGCCGACGCGTCAGGGCGGTTGTTGGCTCAACAATCAAGAACGAATCCGGTCCCATGATTGTGCATTGCAAGTGAGTCGTCCGCTCGTAATTCTCGATGGTTTCGCCCCCCTCCGGAATGACAACCGCGACTCGATAAACATATTGAAAATTATTTGCAGCGACGGAGGCGGACGTTCCGGGGTTTACTTGGCAATCGACGCGAACATGGAGCTCGCGGAGGAGGAGGACGCTTTCGACGTGTTCGGATACTTCAAGAAACTACGACAGAGTCGTCGAGGACTCATAGAATCATTGGTAAAGAGAGAAGGGCGACAAGCGTATCCTCTTTCGCAATTGCTTTTGTAACTCAACGATTTGTAGAATCAATGAATCGTATAAAATCATACAAGCAATATAATCAAACTTCAACGACGAATCTTTTTGATCGACAGGATCAGTACAAATTCGTGTACGACACCCTCGAGGAGTTCGTGATATGCGGCGCCTCGTGGTTTCCCGTTTCCGAGCTGTCGCTGCGACTGAAGCAGAAGAGCGTGAAGAATCCAATAACAAAGATGAACGAGTACCAGCGCGAGTATCAGCAAATCTGCAAGCAAACACCGCGCTTCACGATCGGCGACTGCGCGGGCGGCCACCGGGCGGACAATAGGGAGAAGAACCGAGACGTTCTCGTCGTGCCGCGTAAGTGCTCGCGGGGAGGTTGAACCCGCGATACGTGACTTTCCGCGAATACGGTCGATGAGGGCGGAGTACACGAGCAAAGACGTCTCTCGCGACGAGTGTGAATTTTTACAATTATACTTCAATCAATCGATGCATAATTCGTTTTCTCGTTTTCAGCCGACAACTTCCGGCCGTACCTAACGAGCTTTCAGGGCAACAGCTTCACGGATTACATAAACGCCGTGTTCGTCGACGTGAGTTTGCCCAGCATGTTGAACAGACTGCGTTGTCCACTTGACGTCGGTCGCGAATTTGGCCGCACGAAGTTTAGCCCCCCCCCCCACCCCACGAGGTCTAATGCCGCCCCCCGCTTTATTCGTTAACAGGGTTACACGAAACCTCGCGAGTACATAGTTACGGAGTGGCCGCTGAAACACACGTGCGGCGAGTTCTGGTCTTTGGTGTACGATTACGAGTGCGCGGCGGTCGTGGTCCTCTGCGTGCCGCCCCAAGCGTCGACGAACTTTCCGAGTTTCTGGCCCGAGGGCCGACACTCCAAGAAATACGGCCCGGTCTTCACGATAGATCACATAAGCCACAACCACTACACGAACATCAAGACTTGGGTGAGTGTTGCGAAGACGTGGGCGTGGAACGAGCAGAGCCGCTCGCGGAAAAATGTACAAGTGCCCGGGGAATACTCGCCGTTCGGCGCAACGCGAATTTATCGCACCGTACGGACGTCTCGACGGGTTTGGGTCGCGCGAAATCCGGACTCGCGAAGACCCGTCATCCGAATAGAGAAGAAAAGTAGAAGTTACACTTTGGACTTTCCCGCGAAACTTTTTGCCCATAAACTTCGATAACTTGTACATTTTTTTTCTCGAAAAAAAATAGCATTATAAGTACTCGGTAGTTTACACATAATTTCGCTCTGCTTTCGATTCCCCGACGAATCCGACGAATTATACAATCTCGTCTTGTCCTCCTCGTCCGCAGGTATTCAGGATAAACAAGAAGATAGTGTCGCTGACGGAACTGATGGCGGGCGTGAAGGCTCCCCCGAAGACGGTGCAGCTGTTTCAGCTGACGTGCTGGCCGATGGGCCACAAAGTGCCGACGTCGACGAACAGCCTCGTCGAGCTGATGAACATGGTGGAGCGATGGCGACAGCGCACGGACTACGGTCCGGTGGCGGTCGTCTCGCCGGACGGACGTAGTCGATGCGGCGTTTATTGCGCGGCGAACGCGTGCATCGAGCAGGTCATACAGCACGGCGAGGTCGACATATTTCAGGCGGTGAAGACGGTGCGACGTCATCGCCCGCAGCTCGTCGAGAACATGGCAAGTCCGAAAAGCACCCGACTGGCGCGCGCCGCCCGTTCATTCTTCACACGCGCACTCATATTCCCCTCTTTTCTACCGCAGACCGAGTACAAGTACTGCTACGACCTCGTCCTGCACTACGTGCTGCACTACCTGAACAAGGACATGAACGAGAAGAAGTGAGAAAGCGAGTTGAGGGACGAGCTGTGGTTCATCGAGTTCGGACGCGGCGCGGCGCTCCCCCTTACGCCGGAGGAGGCGCCGCCGGACGGCGAGCCCGTTGTACCGTGCGCCCAGGGTCGCGTGGTCGTGGAAACGGCGCGCCCGGCGCCGCCGCACTTCGCCACGTGCTCGACGTACCGCAGGGCGCTGCACGAGCGCGACGATCCGAGTCGGGTGGCGATGGGCGCGATGGTCGGCACGATCCTCGGACGCGGCGGCGGCGGCGGTGCCCCTTCGAAGACGATGCTCGGTCACCAGCAGCAGCAACAGCAGCAGCATCATCACTATCATCGTCAGCAGTCGACGCTGCTGCCGGACAGTCCGGCCGCGAGGCCCGAGGATCTCGGCGTGACGCCCTGGTACCTCGATCGATTCGGCAGCGAGTCGCCCGGCGGCTGCGACAGAAGCTCGTACCCCTCGTCGTACAATTCACGGCAGGAGAGGATGATGATGAACCACCACCACGCGACGCGACCCGATCTCTACTCGACGAGGGACAGCAGCGTCGAGAGCAGCGATTTGCCACCGCGAATCTCCAGCGCCTCCGCCGTAGTCTCGACGTCGGCGCCGCGCAAAGCCTACATGGATCTGACCGACGCGATCGCGCTCCTCGACGAGACGTGCCCGAATCAAGACGCCAGTCCGTCCCTCACGCCGCGAACGCCCCTCACGCCGTTTCCCCGTGGTAAACGCACGCGCTCCAAGAGCAGCGACAATTCGTCCAACTACAGCAACGACAGGCTGAGCGATCGTTCCCTCGAGACGTCCAAGTCGCAGGACAAGGAGAAGCGACGTCCCTTCCTCCGCAAGATCGGTATATCCATGACCGAGGACAGGCCGTTTCTCGCGAAAATCATGGCGCCGCGAATGTCCGGCAAGCCGTATCTCGAGAAAATCGGCCCGAGCAAAGCGGTGGAGAAGCCGTTTCTCGAGAAAATCGGATCGTCGAAGACTCTCGACAAGTTTACGTTCGACACGCTGCGCGAGCTGCCGCGTATCGCCGGCGGCAGGAGGTCGCAGCCCGTCGAGCCGTCGCCTCTGACGATCGAACGTCCGAGAACGCGGGAGGTCGACCAGCGGCAGCAGCAGCAGCAGCAGCCGGAGCAAGAGGAGGAGGAGGAAGAGGAGGAGGAAGTGATCGTTATCGTCAAGGACGTCACCGACGAGGAGAAGGAAATCACCTCGCTCGCCAACAGTAGTAACAACAGCAGTTTCAGGATCGGAAGTCGCCGAGCAAACGGAAAAGGCTACTTGCTGAAGATGTATTCGTTCGAGACGGAGGATCTGGACGAAAACACGGCTGCGCTGAAGGCCCACAGGGATCCCCTGCGCGGAGCTTCGCTCGACGATGTCCTCGACTCCGGTCCGTCGTCGCTTCCGCCGTCCGAGGATTCGCGCGAGTTGGGCGTCAGCCCGAGATCCGACGACAGATCGTCGAGCAGCCGCCCGGAACTCGTCACCTGCCGCGTCACCACGAGCGAGGAGATATTCTCGACGAGCGTCGCTCATCTCGGCTCGCCGCGGGAAGTCACCAGTTGGGGAAATTCGCCCCGTTGGCCGAGGCGAAGATCGCGAAGAGGCGTCTCGGCGTCGCGAACGAACGATCGTGGCGAAGAAGAGCCGATGCAGCAGCAGCAGCAGCCGCAGCAGCCGAGCGACGACAGCGCCGCGAGTTCGCCGACCAAACGACGAATCTCTCGAGTATCGCCGGAAGACAACGAGCAGCTCGTGATCGCGAGAACGAAGAATTCGTCGCTGCCGCGCGATCTGTGCGCCTCGCCGACGAAGACTCGCCGTCGTGATTCCGAGGAGATGATGCGCGATTCAAAGTCGAGTTGCGACGTGTCCGAGAAGCGTATCGACGACGTTGAAACGCAGGAGAGAGTACCGAGCGAGACGTCCGCTGCTCGCGAAGCGACTGAGAAGGAGGAAGCGAAATCGCGACGGCAGACGTTCGACGAGGCCCTGGAGAAGTTCGACGGCGCGGAGCACTCGAAAGCTCGCGCGCGGCGTCAAGTTTCCGAGGAGATACTCGACCGCAATCGAGAGAACAGGAAGAACGGCGAGTGCGGCGGTGGACTGTTCGACGATCCGCACAGTCGTTTCGAGAGACGCGGAATTTCGTCGGACAACTTGAAACTCTCGAGAGAAACGGTCGCGGTCGCCTCGTCGATGCCGTCGGCCTCGTCGCTCGGCTATCAGAGCGGCGACTCGTCGCTCGTCAGTCAGAGATCGTCGAGTCACAGTCGCGACTGCGTTCGCGGCGCTTTTCGCGCGCTTCACGACAAGTTCGAGCTGCAGGACGTGCCGGTCGAGAGTTACGCGGCTTTCAAGAGACGCACGCGTGCCAATTATCTGAACAACAACGCGCATCATCATCATCATCATCATCTGTTTCGTCAGACGGCGAGCGAGAAGCACATCGCGAGCGGCGTCGGCGTCGAACCGGAGAAATTTCCGACACGTACGAACGACGAGGCCGAGAATCGAGAGACCACTGCGAGTCTGACGTCGAGCCTGACGACCGCGTCGACGGACTCGAGGGACTCGAGAGATTTCGCGGCGCGATCGGCCAGCGAGGAGAACACCGAGACGAGATCGTCGGTGACGGTGAAGTCGGTGCTGAGGAAGCAGGACGGCGTTGATCAGCAGAGCGACAACGAGACGGCGGACGCGTGCTCGTCGCTTCGTCGCCCGAAGCGTCGGATATTCCACGAGCCGTCGCAGGAAACGATGGATCTGCTGACGGAGCTGCGGAGAGTGAAGAGCCTGCTGAAGACACCGTCGGCCGAGGACGACGCGGATCTCGACTCGGCGAAAACGGTCGTTCGTCTGCCGAAGAAGATTCTACTGACGGACAAGGAGTTTTGTCTGTCGGTGGAGCGCGAGAACAGCATACGACGTCCGTCCGTTCTCGACGTCGAGCGCGACTCCGCGGCGATCGGGAGACACGAGCCGAGGCAGAAAAATAATAATCACGGTGGTTCGGTGCGAGTCGTCGGACCGGCGCTGTTCGAAAAGCGCTGCCTGTCGCTCGACTACGCCGACGACGAGAAACCTCCGAAGCCGGAGCCCAGGGCGATCTCGCTGGCGTCGGCGCGAACCGGGCGTTCCGCGACCGAGGAGACGATGGACTCGCCGTGTCTCGGTTTGACGTACGACGGCAAGAGCTACTCGTCGGACGTGTTCGTCGAGCCGTCGGACGAGGCTGAGGACAACGAGCGTGAGAAAGAGACGAACAGCAGCACCGAGGAACTCGCGGTAACGACGACGACGGCGGCGACGACGACGAGCGTGGGCAATCACTGCGCGGACGTGGACATCGCGATACCGGTCGACCAGATGGGCTCGATAAGCCCGAAACGGCGAATCCACGTTCAGGGGCGGACGAGCGATCTGTACGAGATAATATCGCCGAGATCGACACCGTTCCGGGTGAAGAAGCGGCTCGGCCGTATATCGGTCGAGGAGACGGTCAAGCCGGAGAGCTTCACCCTCGGCAAGGTCGACTGCAGATCCGCGGTGACGCAAAAACGAACCAAGTGCTTCCCCTTGTAACCCACGGCGTTCGGTCTGCGACGAGTGGCATTTTCGGGTTCGTGATATAATAATGACTGACGATAAAAAAAAACAACGGCCGGGCGGACACGAGCTGCGAATCGACGATAGACGTTCGCCGGACGAAACTTCTTCTTGATGTTTGCAAATTCTCCAGAGGATTCGCGGTAAAGTAATTAATAAAACTAAAATTAAATTTAAAAAAAGTAAAACATTGGGAATTGAAAATGCTCGTGAGTCGCCGGCGGAACAGCCTCTCGGACCATTTTTGTATTTTCCTATATAATTGTCGATGAACGTGTACGATGTTAACGCGTAGCCATAGTTGTATGTCGCTTCGAAATCAGTGAACGAATGTACTCTCGTTTTTTTTTCTTTTTTTTTTTTCCTTTTTTTCGACTCGTCACGATCGAATCGATAGTCACTTGAATGTGCGTGTGATGTAACTCATTCTTTTCTATCCTCTATACATTATGCCTCCGAGTCTATGACAGCTCTGGATCGAGAAAACGCGAGGGTTATTCTAAATAGATGTTCGAGCCATATTTCGTCCAAGGCTCGAATCGACGGTTGCGCGATTTTTCAACGCGACAAACTATATAAATATATAAATAAATCTATATATATATATATTATACATAAAATGCGTAGCTAGGACTCCAAGAACATAATTAATTCGTGTCGCATAGCTCGTTCACCGAGCGAAATTGCGCGTCGAGTTCTGAGGCGCCGGAAATGTGCCCTCTGAGTATTCTAAAGACTATTAGGACGTTGTGATTGTACGACGATATTAACACAGTGTTCGTATATTTCAGTCGCGACGGTTCGACAACCCGCGACTTTTCATTATTCGTGATTATTATAATTGTAATAATAATCGTATAATAACGATATATATATATGAAGTAAATACGCAAATCGGCCAAATCATACCGTAATAGGTACACAAGCTACGATTAATGGAACATTGTAATACAGCGTATAACGAATTAAACGAATGAAAACGGCAGACAGTGCTATTCGCCGGTTTTTAATTGCAAGAAACGAGATCTGTCCATTTAGTAGAGAATAAAAGTCTTTCCCCAACGGGTTCTCGCTGTTAGATCTCGAAGCTCCGTACCCCCTTTGCCAAATTGCGTCTTCGAGCGTCAATTGAAAAATCATCGATCGCTCGGTCTCAGTCACATTGATGTACGATTTATCTTCGACATTAGTTGGGTACGTTTAAGTAAAGCAAAGATCTAACAGAGCGGAGAACCTTCTCTGTCGAGCAGTGCCTTGTCCACGAAAATATTTATTTAAAGAGAAACGAAAAAGCGAGGGCGAGGGAGAGTTAGAGGGAGAGAAAAAAAAATTAAGTACACCGAACTATTAAAAAAAAAAAAACTGTAAGAAAGACGTTATACGAAAAATTCTTGTAGCGCGACGGATTTTCTGAAAGGGTCCATGGAGTTGCTTCTCCGATGACGGAATTGCAGACAAACTTTTCCCCCAACCTCATTGGGGGGTAACCTTCGCGATTTTACCACTAACTAGTGAAACAACTGCGGTCACGACGGAGCAGCTCCCACGCAGATGCGTCCGCCTGCCAAGCCTTTTCCCATTTGGATATAGGCGCGTGATGTTTTAAACTAAAAACAAAAATTATATTAATATATACATATATTATATAAATATATAAATATATATACGTAAATTCGACGCGGTATGAAGAACTTGTGTGATCGTTACGTTTCTTCGTTCGATTTCACGTAGAATTGGGTCGAAGCTGTGAAAATGAAAAGAAAAAAAAAAGAAAAAAAAAGAGCACGTTGATTGATGAAGATACAGAAAGTAAATGTAAATTGTAGATATATGTCAGAAAATAAATGAATATATATATATTATGATATTTGTCCGTGCGTGGGTGTAAAATAAGATATATGCGTATGTACATCGCGTGACTAAAACCAAAAAAAGGCGTATTTCCCGCCCGTGAATATAGGGAATGCGCTCTTTTATATATAATATATACATAAAACCCGAAGTATCGATCGAATATTTGTACTTGTCTGTTGAGTATGATAGAGCCTAAGTGCGAACAGGTATTCGCGCGTGAAACACACTAAAAAAACCCGTAACGGAGTATTACCGATCGATACGTGGATTAAAATAAATACGAAGGGGAAGGGGAAACGAAATAATTGTTGTGTAAAGTGCGAGAGCACAGCCGAGCCATGCCAAAGAATGACTGTGAGAGGGTCGGTGTATCGTAGATTTGTTGCGTTGTAAGTGACTTTTACATTTGTTTACCTGTATCCGTATCTCGAGTGTTATCAGTGACGCCGCGACAGTCTTTTTGCGTACCTACACAAATATAAAATATACTCGATGTAAGAACGTCGTTGAACAAAGTCGATTTTTTTTAAACGAATGTGATGTATACTTGTGCAAAGATATTTGTAAATGAGAGAGCAGTCTTACCGAGTTCGAATCTCTTTGATGCGCAATTTCGTACGTTTCGGGGTTTGTCATGTAGCATCGCGATCACGAGTTTGTATAACGCGTTTGTAAAACGTAGCGAAGCTATCGGCAGCGACAACAGCAGCAAGAAGAACAAAAAATGTATAATTGGCAAGTCAGGGTTTGATTAAGAAAATTTTTCGAGAGATTTTCTGGCTTCTCTTCATCTAACTACGCAGATCGATAAGTTGATAAACTGGCTCTTATAGATGTATATAATATATACGATATACTACTACTCTATACTAGATAGAATAAAGTATTTAAACAAAAACAAAAAAATGTATGTAATAAACGCCTATCGACAGCTCTTATAGCGACAGCCATCCGTCCACCCTTTCGGCTGTCAATGTTCACGCGGTTCTAACACATTCACTCCGTTTCTTGCCTCTGTCGCGTTTGCACAGGGTCAGCGCGCGAGACGCATCGCACCGGTCGATTTACCCCAACGAACTTAAACCCCGAAACGTCGAGAGCATAAATTACTCGTTGAGATAAATTAGAAAAAAATCCAATAGGCCAATGTTATATACGCGATCCTATTCTTTACTTCTGCGACAAAATGAAAAATAACGAAAAACGTAATTTTTTCTCGCTGGCGAGATTTTCCACTCAATCGGTGAGAGACCCTATTGTTGTATTTCTCGTTTTACTTTTAATCACACAAAGTCTGTGCCTGATATTTATTCCCTGTTGGACTTGCGAACGTTGAGTTTGAATTTATTCTCGCGTCACACGCGAATTCTTGTGAGTTTCCAGTCGAGTCGGATATGACGTATTTACGGCTCTAAATTGAGAAAGAGGGAGATAAATAGATAGATATATGTTTATTGCTCGGAGAGAGAGAATTAAACTAGTAATACACAGTACTTAATTCTAAATGAACGAAAATTTGGCAGCAACGCGTTGACCGTGTCTCCGTATCTATAATAATAGCAGTAATATCGATGTATAAATATATATGTGCGTATGTATATTGCGAATGCATTTCCTCGAGTGAATTAAGCCTTGTCTATATTCGGTGTTGGCGTACATTATGTGTATCTCATTGAATCCGAGTTTTAGTGCCGGCCGCATTGTCTGTAGCGTACGAATAATACAATTAATTAATTGAACGAAAAGTGGGAAATGAAAAAAAAAAGAATCGGCGAATAAATATTGTAATTGAATAGGCGACGCGTTGATGTTTGTTTGTAAGGAGTTTTGAGGAGCTTTTGCAAAAGTTCTCTCGGAAAGCTTGACACGCGCAAGCGGAACTCGTTCTCCTCGCGAATCATAATCGTGCTTCTCAGGTGTTTTTCGACACATTGAATAATAATAACTCGCACGTGTAATTTATAAATGCGGGACATTCGGCGCTCGACGCGCATTTTACATTGATATCACCGTTCGCACGATCGATTCTTTTTGTTATATGTTGGTTTTTTGTTTCTTTATATTTGTTACGAATTGACGACAGCCGCCGTGGAGCATCGTCTCCGGGCGCGTAGCCGCCGATCGTCACCAGCGAGCGACGGAAACGTCTCGCCGTCTTGTATCGAGCTAAGCACCGCACATTAGTAGCGCGCGACTGAGTTATAAGTTTTGTAAACAGTGTGATAAACGATTATTGAAAGAAAAATATTAATATAGCGAAAATAAATTAAGACCATTGGTACACGTTGTTGTAAATAATAAATAGGTTGTACGTTGTATTTACTGCGACTTCTGTATTATTTCGTGAATACCCATTGATTCTTCTACCCGGAAGGGACCTATAAAATAAATCATATGTTCTCCATTATCCACTGTCGGAAAGTTAGGAATTTTGGGTAACGTCAACGACTTAAATCGATGGTCTCTATAGTAGCTTTCTACAATACTGACCATAGATTCATGCGAAAAGTATCAGTTATCGTCAGATATGTATTTTGCCGAATGAAAAAAGTTACCTAAAAAATATTGTTTAAATAACAAAGATAATTCGAGGGAAAATAGTCGCAAACCTCGACCTGCCTCACTCCCGCAGGGCGTACGTGATTTATTTTCGAGGTTGTAAAATCTTCGATAACCTCGCAGTGGGTATCAGTGAATTTGTATAGTATCTAGCGAACCACAGGGAGCCGGAGTTTCGTCCAGAACAGAAAGGGCGAAAAAGGTTGTTTTTCACATTTGAAATTATCGGTGAATCATGCGCATTGGGATCGCAAGTACAATGGATCGGCGAAACTTTGAACTGGTAAACACTTTACCTGCGCAGCGCCGCGCCGGGAATGGGTCGTCGCGCATCGAGCGATTTTGGAAAAACATTTTACCTGACCCTCCGCAAGCTTAGCGCGATTACGCGCCTGGACCGCACAAACTTAATACTACGCCTACTGGTCACACAGTACACGAGATGGCTCAATGGTCGACGGGGACTTTGACCCTCTCTCCCATGAATTGACTTGTTTTCGAGTTGCTGCAATCGTAATTTCCTTTAAATGCCGTCCTTGAAAAATGTGTCGAACGGACGGTCCGATTGTAAATAAATAACACGCAGAGACGCCCGATAAGCGTGAGCCAGCAGGTAATCTACCCTCCCTCTGGCCGCGGGTCGATCACATTGTAGCGACGCGCCTTCCTCCCCTCTGGCTACAACAACAATCAACAGTGATATTTTTTTCGCCGGAGGCCTTCGATGAAAATCGTAAATCGTAAATTGTCCCATGTTTTTTGCCTACCGACTGCTAATTGCAAGACGGAAGGGGCATTTTGTTAAAGAGGTTAATAAATAATTATCAAAACGAAGAAAAAAGAAGAAAAAAATAAGTCTGCATCGAAAAGTTACAGGTGTTACATCGCGCGGTATAATTATTACAAATAGTCGCGGCACGAGGGGGCCAAGCCGCGCGAGCGCGAGCTTACATCGTATCGCTAAACACGCTCGCTACGTACACACCTTTCGCGGCTGCCATGGCGGTGCGCCGCCGCCGTCGCACGCGGATGCGTGGTGGAGTGGGTGAGTGTGTATCGCGAGGCAGAGCGCGCGGTGTGGGCAGAGGAGAGGACAGCAGTCTCGCCGCCGCCGCCGCGCGTGTGGAGGAAACGAAAGCGCATTGAGCCGAGCCGAGCGAGAGTGAGCGAGATCGCGCTCGCCTTGAGAGGAGAAAGCGCGAGAGAGAAGGAAGAGCGACGAGGAGTTAAAGCGCCCGTGTTGCCGTGGCTGTTCAAACGCTCCCTCCACCGGAGTGGCAAAAGTTGAACGCGCATGCGCGCCCGATTTCCCAGTAGCGCGCGCTCGTCGACCAATCGCCGCCGAGCGGTGACGCCAGCGTCGGCCAATCGGCGCTCGCCGCTCTGACGCCACGGCTATTTTTAGCTCGCCGTGAGTCACGGGATATAAGGCTGTACGTTTAGTTGGGTGTTCACAAGTTGTCGAGACGCCGCGCTGCGAGGGTCTGTGCCACGAGCAGTCTCATCGTTCTAGTTCGATACGTGCACGTCTGTGAAAAAGAGTGCGTGACACGCGTCGACTACTCCCACCGTGCGAGCTAACGAGTGAGAGAGAGATACATATAGACGGTAAACGTGCGAGTTTAATCGTGACGTGTGAGTCATTGTTGTGCCGACACTCCAACGTGCAGGACCTCGTGCGACTTGACTCGCCGCGCAGAGAGAGAGACATTAAAAACAAGTTTGACAGAAGAACGCGTCGCGGATCTCGCGGACAGGAGAAACCAATCGCACATTTTATTCACCGCGGCCTCCGAGATCATCCGAGCCGCCGCGTGTTTCCTTCCGTCGGCAAAGTCGGACGACCGTCGCTCTGTCGCCGCAACGTCACGATCTCGTCGTAGCTGCGAACCAACCAAGTTTTTTTTCGGTTCTACCAAAGTGCTTCGAGAGTGCGCCGAGGAGATCACGTAAAATCCGTGTCACACACGACGAGAGTCGCGGGATTCGATCTACGCAGTTTCCGCCGCTGGTGCAACGAAATCGTCGAGGGTAAAAGTGATTCCTGTATTTTTTTCTCTTATCGCAAAATACGCGCGGAAGACTATTATATAACGATTGTTAACCAACGGCCCGACGGGACTTTGGATATGTAAAAGTGTGCATAACAGAGGGGGTCACGAAACGTTTTTTTCACAGCGAATTGGCGCTGCCTCTGCGGTCGCATCGAGTGTCAAACTGTTTATTGTTGCTGTTGTAACACTCGAGACTCGAGTGTTTTGTAGAAAAATCGTATAATCAGCGTCGGAGGAGAGAGAGAGGAGGCGCGAAATATCTCTCGAGGCCTACGCAGTTCAGGGCGAGGCCTTTCGCCGCGATTTCGCAAGCGAGCGAGCGCGCGCGCGCGGACTACACACGCGGTCGCGAGTGCAATAACGCGAGTGAGAGAGAGACAGAGGAAGGAGAAGGAGAGGGACGTGTTCCGGAAATCCGTGTATCGGGCAGCACACCGATGGTGCGAAGCCTGACGATGGAGCCGACGTTTTACGAGGAGACGGTGATATTCGGCAGTGGCAATCGCGAGAATGTCGGGCAGCTCAAGAGAAATCTGACGCTCGATCTGAACGGCGGCCAGCGACAGGGTCCGCAGGCGAAGAGACCGCGTCTCGGGCCGCTGCCGCCGGCGCTGAACAACGCGCCGATACTAAGCTCGCCCGATCTCAACATGCTGAAGCTCGGCTCGCCGGAACTCGAGAAATTGATAATAGCCCAGCAGGACGGCCTCGTCACGACGATGCCAACGCCGACGAATCAGATACTGTTTCCGCGCACCGTAACCGAGGCTCAGGAGCTTTACGCCCGCGGCTTCGTCGACGCGCTAAACGAGCTTCATCACTCGGACAGTTCGCAGGAGCCCGGAAGCATTCACGGGGCGACTTACACGACCCTCGAGCCGCCGGGTAGCGTCCAGTCGACGGAATCGTTGTCGCAGGGATTGATGCTGATCAAGGACGAGCCGCAGACGGTGCCGAGCGTTTCGAGCTCGCCGCCGATGTCGCCCATCGACATGGAGAGCCAGGAGAGAATAAAGCTCGAGCGTAAGCGCCAGAGAAATCGCGTAGCCGCGTCCAAGTGTCGCAGGCGCAAGCTCGAGAGAATTTCCCGACTGGAGGACAAGGTGAAGCTGCTGAAGGGCGAGAACACCGAGCTCAGCGCGGTCGTTCACAGGCTCAAGGAACACGTGTGCCGGCTCAAGGAACAGGTCATGGATCACGTGCACTCGGGATGTCAGATAATGACGGTGTCCGGACAGTTCTGAAGATGCGGCAATTCCGAAGAGGAACAACGACAGCACGCGTCTGGATTCTCGACTGTTTCTAACGAACGACAAAAGGAACGCGCATAGAATGGATAAGGCTTTTCCGCTGCCGTCGCATCAAACACTCGCCGGTGATTCGCGCGCCGTCGCCACACGTGCGTCGAGAGGTGAGTCGGGGCGTCGGCGGCAGCTTCGAGCCTCGTTGTTATCGCGGATGTGATACCGGGAAGCGATCGTGGGTCATGGAACACCTGCGATTGGGCGAGATCGCGTCGAAACGACGCCGCGATTGGTGGATGGAGCGCACGCGCGCAACGCGCAGGATTCTCGGGTTTTCGACGAGATCAAACGGACGCCAATCGTCATCGAAGAGTGCGAGTCGGGTTTCGGGACGATAACGAGGAGACGGAACGCCGCAGAGGGTAGAGTCCTCGCGCCGCGGCAGCCGCAGCGGAGTCGAGACAACGCCGTCCTTTGTTTTCACGTTGGCCCTGACACGATTCCTCGCTGCGACGGCGGCGGCGGCGGCTGCGAGGCCGCGCGTGCGCGATGCGCGTCGGCCGTGCGATTTTTTTTTTTCCCCGTCGACAAAGAAATTGTGGGAAAACGTGCTTCGAGTCCGCGCCGCGGCCACTGGAGCGAGGAGAGCGCGGACGATTAGACGGAGGATGAACTTTTGGACTCGCAAGGAGTTTTGGATAATTACGAGTGGAAAATTGGACGAAGAAAAATATGGACGCTGAGTGCGAGGAGAGAAGGAGGGGGAAGAGGACGGAAATCACGTGGTTTCCACGGGACGAGTGCCTTCGAGTGTTGTGCAAGGAAGCAAGCGGCCGAGGATACGGCTGAGCAAGGCGACGGGGGGTGGGTGCCTAGAGATCTCGTAAGCGGCGATTCTATGTAACCGCTTTTGCTCTCTGTCTCGTGGGTCTCGCTTTTACCGCGGCTGAGTCGAGTGGGAGAGAGGCCCCTGGTATAGGCTGTTGCTGCTGTTGCTGCTGATGCTGCTGCTGCTGCGGTCGTCGCGCGGGCCTGACAGAGGACTGGATGTTCGGGGCGAGCGACGCCATTTTGGAGAACGCCTGTCCGCATTGGCGGGAAATTCGAACGTCTTCGACACAGCACCGGTCGCTTGAGCATCCTTCTCCTCGGATATACTTTCGCCGTCGGTAAACGCAATAAAATTGTAACGCGTCGTCGCGTTTATAACTGTTATCACGTGAAGAAAAGTTGTGCATCTAGTCCTGTACAAAAATGCCTTTGTAACTTATGCACACGCGAATACACGCGAGACACCGACGCGGACGCGCCCGATGACAAACACACTTGTGGAATTATGGGGGGTTGATTTTTTTGAGAAATATTGGGAAGACGATAAAAGCGCGCTCGCGCGTTTCAATAATGTATATATTATTCTCCGCCATATTATATTGTGTAATGTTGAGGAGGTACGTTACTCGCGGTTGTATCACTCAATTTCGAAATTTCGCATCTTGTGGTCTTAGAAGGCAAAAAATATTTTATCGGGATTTAACGGCAATTCTAGCACATTTTTTGTTATCATGGTAATTGAAATACCATTTTTTTAATTCGTTTTTTAAACAGTTTTGATTGAAAGAAAGTGGTGGAAATATAGGTAACATACCTCCTTAAATTCAGGCACGTTTGACCCTAGTGGATCGTCAGCCGGAAAGTATGAAACCCATGTTTTTCTTAAGAGGTCTCGCGAATGCTTTCCGTCGTTGTATTTCAATGCGATTTTACGAATCCTACGATAAACGTTGCCACTGCAAATTGTCCGCGCCATGCGAGGTGTTCATGTGATAGAGAGAATGGAGGAACATTGTATTTTATGAGAATCAAAGGAAAGAAAATAACGCGTTGGTTTTGCAATTTTTTCGGGAAAATGGTTTTCTCGCTATTGAATTTCATCTCTCAACGGGCGCGACTATTTTTTTTCCACCCCAATTTCCACTCGCCTCGTCGATTTTGTCGCAGTAATTGTACACACCAAGTGCCGAGTTTTTTCTACTATTTCCCTTCTGGAATTTTGCGCTCGCAGCGCTTTGCGCATAACTTAATTTATTTTTTATCGCGAAAATATTATTGAGATTAAAAGATTGAACTGAAGTGTGGATGGCTGCGTGTCTGTGTATAGGTGTGAATGAGAAAGAGAGAGAGAGAGAAAGAGAGAGACGATAATCCGCAAAAATAATGTATTTGCTTGATCTACATTGTACGCTGAGAGTACTCAGAGTCCGACTGCGGACTTTTTCATGAATTTTTTATGGCAGTAATAACCCACTGTTTTTACTTGGGTCAACGTTGCGAAGCCAAATGTTTAATCGTAAGTTGTACGATTCAAAGAGGTTTCCCATTGAAGCAATGTCTTGCTTACTAGTATATTATTAAAGAGGAGATGAATGTTGCAAAAAAAAAACTAAGCGAATGAAAAACTAGCATTGTGATGATCGCGATTGTGACTGTGGCTTCGCGAACAGTATTGGCGAAAAATCTGTTGTTTTCCTCCCTAAAGACAAAATCAAACGTTCATATTTTTCCCGGATCCTCCTTTGAGTTGAAAGGAGAGGTAAAGAATTTTTTAAATCGTAAGACAGTCTGTGCAATTTGTGCCTTTTTTGTGAAACTAGCAAAAAAACAAGAAAAAAAATGCTTTGTAAACAAAATACAAATTTTTTTAATAACTCAGAGATTGTAAATTAAATTTATGATCCGGAATCAATGTTGCTTATTAAAAACTGATCAGTTGGTTGCCACGATTATTGCGATTACGTCAATGATGCGCGCGGGGTCGAGCGCGGGATACACTTGCGGCTGCGTAAACGTATGAAAGTAATGAAAATAAAACCACATGTGATTTAGTTGTTAAGCAAAAACCCCATTAGAGCGTAGAGAGAATACGTATGGTGACATAATTTGCGAAAGATAAATTACACCGTAATATAGTTTTACATAACCGTATACATAAAAAAAAGAGTACATATTGCTATATTAGTGCGTAAGAATATTATATATGAATATATATAAATATATGAACGCATACACACTGTGTGTACGTTGTATATCGACAAAGCGGAGAAATCTTTTTTTACGAATAATTTTATTTTTGAATGAAACACGATAAAAATAAAATTCTCTATATTACTCATAAATCTGTTGTAACAATTTATTCAACGGCGAACAAAACCCCTACTCGATCCTTTGCTGCGCAGTTTCCGCACAGCTCGTGATGCGGAAAAAAGTTACCATTGGTGCATGAGACCGAAGACTCGTCCTATTAATTATCGCAATTGACTGATTGTCGTCCCCATTGGGAAAAGTTCCTCGGAGACGAGTGTCTGTTGGAGGAATATCATTTTAGAAAGATGCTCGAGACTGTGTCGTTCGCGAAGCGGAGATTCGAGCGGCAATAGAATTCTACGGGAATCGCCGAATTGTCTCGGTCCGGTCCGCCGAGCCTTGATATCGGGTTGAGGACGACCGGTGGTCGCCCGCTGGTCACGTGGCGGATCGCTCGAGCGCGCAGAGCCCAAGGGGCACACACGGCGATTCCTCTCTTTTTTTCCTCCGCGTTTACCTTGGCTTCGCTGGAATGTGTGAGAGGGATAAGTGGTGGACGACGCGCACACGTTTCGCGCTTGGCTTCGACGAACGCAGACGCACACACGACGACTCTGGACTCGTTGAGACTCGTTGATTTAACCGTTAGCGGTGCAACAAAGTTGCGGCGAACATTTCCGAAAATCGTTGAAAGCGATGATTGCAAAAACGGAATTATCGGGAGGTCGGTTACGCAATGCAAACTTCGGAAATTCGTGTGTACGTATTTCTTAATATAAAGTGCCTAATGTTTGGCTTCGTTGTCGTTTTGGGATATCTCGGGTCGCTTCGAAACATGATTCACGATTTATAATCGCACTCTGCCCAATCGCGAAACTATATAAGTGGGCCAGTGCTGATAATGCGAGCGATGCCATCCACCGTAATTCCGTTTGTTAAAAAATACGTGAGATCCGTTTGAAAAAAAATATGTACATTTGACGAGCGACGAAAAACACGTACAAAAAATGTACGTGTTTTTTTTTCTCTTCTCTCGTACGTATCGTAATAACCCGCGCGCGGTGCCGCCCACAAAGCAAGCGCGAGCAACTTACACTCGGCGCGGTATTAAAGCGGAGACCGATAAGGAACGACCTCGTGTACGTCTGTTGCAACGTAAACTTCGAGGAGGAAAAATGAAGGCTTTATGTAATACCAACAGAACCCCGATTCATCGATGCTGGCCACACATGCGTTACTCTACAAGTCTCGTGGGCTTTCGACGTTGCTCGAAAAATCGACGCGACGAAAAACCTATATATAACCTATTTCGTATGGTAGAATTCACAATATTCGCTACGTGTACTTTCTCTCTGTTTCTTGACTTTCGAGAGATCAAGATCCGCGACAGCTAGCGAAGCTTCCGAAGGCCACGAGACTAGATCGCCTTAGCAGATGCGCCGCCGCTTCAACCGGAGTGTATCCTCCTCCTCTGCGAATAGAAAAAAAAAAAAAAAACGAAGCGAGGACGACCCAAGATGTTCGCCGCGGCGATGGCACATTTGCCGGTTAATATAATGCCCGCTGCTCGCGCGGCTGCTCGTTTCGCCTCTAAGAAACGCCACGAAGCTTCGTCCCGGGTTATTTGCTCCACGGTTTTCCTACCGGATGAATTATTTCGAAACTGGGCTGCCAGATGGTGAATCGCGTTGGGCGGCGCGCGGACCGACCGATTTTGCGCCGCGTATAGCTCCTCTTTCGCCTTTGGTTCGACTTTGGACGACGCGCGTTGTTTTCCCTCGCGTTCGCCCTGCGCGCAAATATTCGCACGAGTTTTGCACTTTGGAAACCGCAACCTGTTGTCGCGCACGCGCGCAATACAAAAAAAAAAAAAGAACTGCGCGGATGTAGCCGCAAAGCTAATATCCGCGCTTTTCGTGGAATGCGACTCCGACAAGATTATACCTCTTATCTCCTCTTCCGCGAATCGATCGCTGATAACGTATTTCGCTCGCAATTCGATCCTCGGTCTTCGAATAATACGTTTCGGGTCACTCTTTCTACGTTGGATTAAGCAATTCTATTTTTTTCAGTGCACACTTCATTGAAAAGACACAAAAATAAAAAAATGTATTTCCAAACATCGAGACGTTTAGTCTCGGCACGACCGACTAAATGTCTCGGAGCGAACCAAAGAATTGCCAACCGGAAAACGATCAAAACTCTCGACCGCATATGTGGACAATGTGTACACACAGACGCGTCGCTCGGCTCGCAGCGAGAGATTTGCGGTTTTGCGCAACCAGCTGCTGCCGCTGCTGCCGCTGCTGTTGGCTACCCCAACGCGCGACAAAGAAACGCCAAAGGTTTACGTTAGATAAGGAGCGCGCGGCGCGAGACGCGAGAAAACTCGCGTGCGTGCTCGCTTAGCCAAACAGAGATTTCGTTCGCTTTGTTTAGAATCGCTGAGTAAGATCGAGATATGTGCTCGGTCGCTCTCGGTCGCTCGCGAGAGCTCCGCGCTATTGGCCGCGAGCAAACCGCCAACGACCAACACTCTTCCCGCGCGCGGAATGTGTGTTTGCTCCACCAATCCCGATAAGGCGCAGTGGTACGAAGGCCGAGAGCCGGGCTCTTGTGTTTCCGAGATTTGTCGCTAATAGACCGCGTACAGATAATAATTTCCTCGTAGATTCCGACAGCCACTTCGAGCGCGCCACTGGAAAACATATCGCACGCTGATAAATCTCGAAGCCACGTGAAGTATATCGACGAGACGAAGAGTCGGTCCAAAAAAAAAAAAAAAAGAATTGACAGGATTTTTTTTTCAGCTGTTAAATTAGCAAATATTACATTGCATAAAAACTCATGAAAAATAGATCGTTCTGTTTAATTGTTCATTTACTGGTGACTCTGCCCTACCCAGCAGACGAGAGGGAGCGAGAGAGAGCGAGAGTGAGAGCCCTACCTACTTATGAAACCGTCGGCAGATCCCATACTACGGGACGCCACACGCACTCTATGGGTAGACGTAGAACTCGAACAAGGTCGCGCGGCGGCGGCGGCAGTCAGACCCTATCGGATCCTCGGGCCGAGGCGCGCGTGGAATGCCCGGTGTTGGCGATATACGCCGAAGCAAAAAGAGCGGTATAAACGAGAGAACGTGAAAAAACGAGACAAAGAACGAATGACCGTAGAAAAAAACAACAAGCATAATAATAAACCGCCGAATATATTCTCGCGCGCAACTTCCTCCTCTTTCTCGGTAGTGGCGCCATTTACATTTCCACGTGTGACCATTTTACCATACATTTTATGTCCCCTCAAACCACATTCGAGCGCATGGAAACATATAGCAACGTTTCCGCGAAACGTTTTGTAAATTTTTCAAGAACCGTAAAAATTATGGTGAAAAACTTCCAGGAAACTCAACGGGGATTTTGGGTAATCGCGTTTTTCTACGAGAGGCGACCTCGCGCGAAATCACCCGTATATTCCAATCCCCGTGCGCATACTAAGCGTTCGCTCACTCGCGCGCGATCTCGTATCGTCCGGGGGAATACCCGACGTATTTTACTCTCCCATGTGTAAGCGACTCTCGCACTCTATTTGCTCTCGACGCGAGATCTCGCTGCTCTTCTTTCTTCCTGTCCGAACTATCATTAGTGTCGCGCGAGCGAGTTGTGCGCAGCCCGCGTTGACCTAGGCGCGCGCACCGCGTGTTGTGTTGCGACGACGACGACTTGCATCCGTCTCTCTCGCTCTCGACACATACACACACACACGCAAACACATATATACACACACACACGCCCGGTTTATTATCTCCGTCCGCGCCTCGAGTTCCCTTTCTTCTCTTTGTCTCGCGAGGCTCACTTTTCTTCTACTCGTTTTTGTCTCTGCGTCTTCTTTCGCGCTCTCTGTCGTTCTCCGTCCTTCGCGCCCCGTCTCTTTTTATTTTCCGCTGTCACGTGGCCCCTCTCGTTGCTCTCGTCGTCGTCGTCGTCGTCGTCGTTGTCTTTCTCCGCAGTCCCGATTCTCTTATCTCGCGCGCGCGAGCGACCGAGAGAGACCGAGATTAGCCACTCTCGCTGCGTAGTAGCTACCACCGCCGCGCGTTCCCTGCCGACGACGACTCTGCCTGTCTCTCGCGTTGTATATCCTGGCTACGCTTTGTACTTGACACTAGGATCGGGTAAACACTCGAAACTCCGGCGCGAGAAACGTCGAGCGTGTCGCGTGTGTAACGCTCAAAGGAAAAGCTCGCGCCGATAAATATTGGGTTGAATGAACCGTAATATTTGTCTCTTTTCTAATAGCGATTTTCCTGCAAATATGCGTTGTCCCTGGTTCGA
The DNA here is from genome assembly GCA_964034905.1 of Itoplectis maculator. Lineage (NCBI taxonomy): Eukaryota > Metazoa > Arthropoda > Insecta > Hymenoptera > Ichneumonidae > Itoplectis > Itoplectis maculator. Next base: position 6,825,324 of record OZ035867.1, on the reverse strand, counting down.
CCGAAACAAGCATCGTCAATGCTCAAACCGTCGTTAAATTTGTCACCAATTAATCGACAAATCGCGTTTTATCGCCAGCCACGAATTTACGACGAATTTTCAGGCCACGGCTTGACGTAATACGAAAACTGACCGCGCGGTAGACCACGAAAAACACTGCTGCGCGATGCTACACGAAGGATACGGCAAAGGAGAGAGAGAGAGAAAGAGAGACAGAGAGAGAGAGAGAGTGAGGGAGAGCGAGAAACGCGCACACGTGTCGCGTTTCATTGTACTTTGGACAACCGTACACCAACGACCGCCGTCGCCACCGATGGAATATACTTTCTATGCAGATATTATACGTCTCTACACACATCGCGTGGCTCGCGAAAATAATAACAATATTAAATCCATAAATATCCGCGCGGCAAAGCCGACGGGCAAAAAAACGATGGACAAAGGAATATTTGTTTTCGTTCAAATTTTTCTCTCCCATCTGTTTTTCACGCAACGCGTCCAATAAAATTCTTTTTTTCGCTATATTTGTCATTGTTGCCCCATGTCTCGAGAACTTTGTTTATTGTTCGCAATCGTCTGTTGCGAAACGTTTTTTTTTTTTTGCGAGTAGACAAAACCGAATGTACCGAGCACGAGTGACGAAACGTCTTTATGTTTACTGTTTAACGTCGAAACGTCGACGGCGCGGCGGGACGTAATAAGGTTTATACAACGTCGATGGAACTCGTCGGCGTCTCTCTCGAGTCGCGCGAGCGCTGCGACGACTGCCGGGCGCTTCTCCGCCTATAGCCGCCGCCGCCTCCTCCTAACCGGCACAACGTTCAAGAACGTGACCTGGGTACACATAGTCCTCTTTTCTTCGGCTCGTCTGCGCCGCGCGCGCGGCCGTCCGTCTCACTCTCGCGGCTGGCACCACGCGCGCCGGTATCACGCGGAACTCGCGCGAGCGCACTTTTCGCGTCGCACGCGGCGGTTCTGCTTCGTTGCCAGGCGCCTCGGGGCTCCGTCAGGCTTATCTCAATTTTCGTTAATTATATCCGATTGAAAAAATGCAATTAGCCGTGAATCATCCGGACTTTGTAGTTTGCCTCGCGGTTCGCCGATCTGATCGCTTACCGAACTCGTCACGTGCGAAGAAACTTTATACGAAAGCGGTGTTTTTTTTTCATTTTGCTTCTTCGGCAAAATGTTCGTATTTTCATTATTTCAGGGTAACCGAGCTCATGCGAAGACGTTTTCTCGAGCCGATAAATAGCCGTCGACGCAGGACGGTTTATGCGTGATCGCGCATGCGCCCGCCTCGTGTTGCTGTTGACGCTGAGCGCAGCTACGGAGTTTTTGGCAAGCGGCCAAGCACCACCAGCGGCTTCGGCGCTGTTCCCCGCGTCGGCTGTGCCGCTTTCGCTGGACCACTTTTCTTTATCCTCGCGGGGTTAAGAAGCGTATTTCGAAACAGCCGGTTCGACTCGAGCCGCTCCCGGACGGACGCTCCTCGCTCCGCGCGTGTCCTGAAATCGAGCGCATACGAGTTTGAGCACCATGATCTTTTACTGCTGTTGCTGCTGGTGCTGCTGCTGCTCCCGTCGTCGCTGCGCCGCTCGCCTAAAATAAAGCGAGAATAACCCGGATCTCGAGTTCACACTCACGATTCGGGCGCAACAACCGGAATTTTATCCAGGAATCAAATTCTAGGTACACGATAGTCCGCGAGAAATTGCACGAGAAATTTCAAATAGATTATCCATTTTTCATTTTTTTACATTTTACGATGTAAATCCCAACAATACGCTTTTCGAATGTTTGCGTTTCTAGCATTAAAATGAAAAGAACTCGAATTCTCGGAAAAACCTATAACGAAAAAAAAAAAAAAAAAAAAAAAAAAAAAAAAAAAAAAAAAAAAAAAACGCTGACATTCGCTCTTCGTTCGTGCCGAGTTACATTGGGAATTCTTATCACCGGTTTCGCGCGTTCGACTGCACAATCCGAGTTATGATACGTGACGGACGAAAGGCGGGCGATGGAAGCGCGTTCCCGCGTTCCGTGCACGTCGCGCGCGATGAGTTAAGGCAGTCGAGTCGGCCCGGCATCGGCGGCGACGACGGCGGCAATCGCGCGGTGCACAGCCGCGCGGCGACGCACGAGACACACGGCGTATAATATGGCAGTGAGGAAAGCGACGACGACGGCGCCGGCGGCGGTGGCGGCGAGGACAGCGGGAGAGGGAAGGAAATCCCTGATACGTCAGAGCGCTAGACAGGAGAGTAGGAGACGCAAGCGCTGTCGTTGCCCAGTGTATAGTAAGCTCAGCTGCGTTCGTCCCTGCGAAGCTTCGTTCGGAAGAGGTACTACTATTACAAAAGGGGGGGCAAATAAATCGAAAGTAAAATAAATCGAATTATTACTCAGTTGATCGCAATAATAAGTCACAACTACAAATTGACCGTCGCAATATTGAAACTGGCGCAAGTTCGGCAGTCGCGGCAACAGAAATATTTTCCTCCGTCCGCCGAGAGCGAACAAACCACAGCGACGAGTCGCAGATCGAAATATATATGTATCCCGCGACGGACAATGGTCCGACGACCATTGTTTTCCTTATTTACACTGCATTTGAGGTTTCGAAACGTTTCTCCTCGAAAGCCGTTTGAAGCGCGTTGCGAAACGCGCGGCTTCAAGGTACCCACCCACTTTTCGTGAGCTGCCAGAAGCGGCAATAGCGAATGTCGTGGGCAACGTGAAATCGTGGAAACCAATTTGCGCAAGAAAAAAAAACCAACGCCCGTTTTCTCGGAACTAGAAAAAAATGCCAATTTCCGGTTACCGAAATTTTCCGCTCGGCACGAGAGGTCCCGTATAATTTTTATTTAAGGACTCGCGATGCGTATGCATCCTACGAGCGACGCGACAAAAGTGTGACAAAGATCTGAGCCGCAGGTGGCCGACGAGTAACGCACCGCGAGCAACCGGTGTGCTGCGAGCCACACGTGGCCGATACATGCGGCTTGTGTGGCTCGCGCGCGTTCCTCTCTGCTTCGAGCGCGCGTGCTTGCAATTATAGTTCGAAATCTCCGATGTCCAATGCAACAATCGCCGTCGTTGGGCGACTGGTGCATAGTCCACGACTTGGACCTCCTTTTCCGAGGTTGGATTCTCGTCGCTCGATCGACAGTGATCGATCGTTTTTTTTTTTTTTTTTTTTTCTTATAAATTCGTTTAGCAGTTCCGACACAATCGGACGCGAGAGATAAGCGAGATAAGATCCATCGACACATATAACTACGCTCGTAGATACGCCGAACTCCGGACGTGCAATTATAGCCCTCGTTACATTTCTGGTCCCAGGAAAAAAACTAATCGCATTGCCGATTTTTTTCTCCGATCTCCCAACAATTCCACTCGTTTCATCCCGATCCTTTCTCTTTCCATCGGCGATCCTTGAACGCGCGCTAATCCTTGAATAATAATCGTCGAGGGAAACCTTGCGGGAAGCGCAACACCGCTCGCGGCCTAAACAAGTCGCGCGAGAGAGATAGTCGCGTGTCCGTGAATTCGTACAAAGACGCGCAATGTTCCCACAAGTGTTTGCCCTTACGCGAGCGGCCGAGAAGCGCGCGCGCAGAAGTATAGAGCGGATATAATGGACACAGAAGCCACAGCGAGTTTAGCAGAGTGCTCGATCGCTCGCTGTGGGGATACACCGTGCGGATTAATTACTCTCTCGGAGCTCTCGTTGTTGTGATGGATTTTTAATGGCCTCCGGGACCTTGGCCGGCTCCTCGAGACGAGAGATTTCTCTCTCTCTCTCTCTCTCCGTCTATCAGTCTGTCGGTCCGTCGGCCGCTACAGTTGTGCGAGAGCTTCGAGTAGGCCCGACTCCCACGTTGTCGAGCTCTCAATGACTCCGTGTCCGAGCGACTTGCGCAAAGAGTGTCGTTTGAAGTTTTCAACAGCAGTATCAATTTTCTTAGCATTTTTTTAGTACATTATTATTTTGAAATCATAATTACAAAACAAAATGTACTGTAAACTATATCTCATGGAATTCATGGGGATTTGCGACTCTGGTTATATCCGCGACGCACGCTGGAAGCCCCAGCGGCGGTGGCGGTGGCAGCACCATCGCCGCCTCTCGTGTGTTTACGAACCCAACAGCGAGTATACAAAGAAACGCTCAAGGATCGTCGTAACTTATTAATATTTATGGATTACGTCGCGTTCGAGTAGGTCGGTATGCAGACGGATAAAAGATGACGGCGAGATAAATATAATCTCCGAGATTGAATATAATTACGAGAATGAAGTAAAAATAAATATTCGCCGCGTATTGTCGGAACTCCGCCGTCGGGAAGCACTGGACGCGGATAGCTCTCGGGTTGTTGTCAATAAACATCCGTCGGAGGGTGTAAAAGTCCGCCGAGGTACATCAACCTCGCAAATATTTCGGAGGGTCAAGTTACCTGAAAGTTGTTGCGTAACTTTTTTTTACTTTGCTTTGAAAAACTGTGGTTTGATGTAAAAAAAAGCTAATATTGGATTGGCGATTTGACGTGGGAGGAGGCGAAGATGACGAACGGTGCGGATAAACGAAATAAAGAATCGGACGATGTTTGCCAATACGCTCTGTTACCGTTAGATGAACCCGCGCGCGGGGACTCGAAGATAAACGAAGACCGCGCGCGTTCATCCCATTTGGACAAATGCCAATGTACCCGCCAATAGTCTCCGACTCGCGAGAACCGCCTGAAATAACGAACGAAGCTCGAGCCGCGCGCGCGCGCGATGCATTGCGTCCGGAGTTCCCTAGAACTCGGGACGCACATTTCTTTCGGATTATAAATAACGCGCCGTACTTTTGCATTGTTATTGTCGCTCGAGCGCGAAAGGTCGTTTTCTTATCTTTTTTTTTATCGAATATTCGTATCCGCTTCCTTCCTCATAATTCTGACAATTTCTTGTCTCTATTTCCACAATATTCTCATCGGTAACAATACGCTCGTTGTATTAATTTTTTAATAATTTTCCCTTCATCCAAAACTAAAAATAATCTACGACGAATTTGAGGCGCGTGTCTTTCGCGGCTCATTTCGCGACGCGTGATTCACTTTGCGGCGCCAAAGTTGCGGCCCTTATCTTTTTGTGTCACTTCTCGCTTCCTCCATTCTTCGTATCATCAATTTCGCGCTCTCTTTCTCTTTCTCGCTCGTATGCTTCGTTCTCGTTCTCTCTGCGCGTTCGGTTGACGATGCGCCGAGCGCGCGTCTGAACCGACGCGTCCTGACGGGCAATATATTCTTCTGTCGTTATGCGCTCTGCTCCCTCGACGCTTCGCCGCGTTCCGTTGGGTCCTTATCACGCGCTGCTCCCTCTCTCCGTCGCCTTTTTTTCACTCTCGTCACTCACTCTGCGGACTCGGTGACGCGTTCCTCTTGTTTCCCATCAGGAAACGGCGGTCAACTATTTCCGCAATTTTTCGCCACATTAGACGCCGAAACATTTCGATGAATCACATGTCGCACACTTATCGAAAATTGGATACGCGCGAAGTTTGAGACTCGAGTAATTTGCAGTGAAATACGAATACAGAAAAATGAACTATTATAGCCCTGCGGAGCAATTGTAATTGCAATTTTTTCCACCCACCGAGCAATGTCACATCGCCTTAAGGACAATTCCGTGTTCCATCGAAGCGCCGTATATACATGTTACGGGGGACGATGGTACATTCCCTTCGCTATGTGTATTGCGCTATATATCAGCGAGTCCCCTGGTCTCCCAGCTGACAGGCGTTCGACGTGCCACAGAAATTTTATGACCTAGGGTGGATCGTTATCGCAGTCTGTCTGGGGCAAATATAACTTTTATCGCGATGCTCTACCATTGCGGGGGCCCACAAAAGGGGGGAGGCTCATGCCTCTATAGTTTTATTTCCTTGCCGAAAAATTTCCATTTTTATTTCTCGTAACAAATGCAAAATTATTCTTAAAAAGAAAAAAAAAACAAAAACTATTTTTTTGCGATTATAGTATCAGAATTAGAATTCAATTGTAGAAACAATTTTGTTTTTGTACTAAAAATGGTTTATTGCAATTTACCAAAATCCGCTGTAATTGCGTAAAAGCACGTATTATCGCGCCTTACACGCCGGGGCGTGTTTACGACGTCGCGGGGAGCTGTAATACTACAACTGGAGCCGAGAGCGGACCCTTCGAAGTAGTTATCGATCTCCCTCGCGGCGTGTGCGAGGGGTTCCTTGGACGAGCAACTAAATAGTGCGCGATGGCAACCCCCCTGCGTGGCGCTACGTCGACCAGGGGGGCTGCTGCTGCTGTTGCCGCTGCCGGCTGCCCAGGACGGTGCAGCGGTCGCCGGTGTAAGCAGAAACTGCGCGCGAGGACAACGGAAGACTGCCCCCAGCAGCGTCCGCGCTCGAAAGTTTCATGCATCTCCCCCAGTCTCATCGCTCGCGCGTCTCTCGCACTTTTTCTATCCGCCTCGACGTATCGATCGTTGGCCCCCTTGTTTTGGCTGCATTATCCTCTCACATTGTGCTGCGATCCTATCGTCGTATCGGCTCTCGCTTTCTCTTCCTCCTCGATCCTATTACCCCGGCTTCGTCTTCCTCTATCTCCTCCACCGTTTTCATAATGCGGAAACTTTTATCGAGTTTGCTACGTCCGTAGATTGAGTCTGCGAACGTGAAACAAAATTCTTTGTGACGGAAAATGAAGTAAGTGATTTACTCGAATTACTCGAATTGCGACGTGAGTTTTTTTTGCTCGAAAATTATTTCTCCTCTCGTTAAGTGGTATTTTACGAGGCGCGTTTGAGATCGTTAGACGGCGGCTTTTGAAATTGCGTTAACGAGCCCACTCGTTTGTGTCTTCGCGGCTAATGCGCGCGGCTTTTCCGTAAAATCTCGACCTCTCGATTCGCTCGTTGTTGCTGCAGATCTGAGCCGCCGCCGTCGAGGTCGATCGTTAACTATGTTGCCGATCACAGTCGCGTCTGAGTGCCAGAGCAGCCGGAAGTCGTTGATTGGCCTCCGGCGAGATACAACGTAAACGATGAGCGATCGATAATGTATAAATATCAATGAGTGCATTTCCATTTAGACAATTAGGCGTAATTATAGCGAGTAAATGAGCGACAACGAATGCAATCGAGCTGTGTATTTGCGTTTCTGTTGAGACAAAAAAAAAACAGCGAGGAGCATAAAAACCGGGGAACCAAAAATAAGGCGTAACGGGAGGAGAACGTTTCGTGCGATAAAGAATGAAAGTGAGCGAGAGAAATTTATGAAATAAAGTCGCTCTGCTCGTGCGACGGTTGCTTCTGGTTCACGGTCAACATGCGTGTGCGGCCCCTGACAGTCTGGGCGTCGGGATGCTCGGCGCCACGTCTGCGCACCCCATACCAACTCCCAGGCGTCCACCCTCGCCTATACGTTTCGTATACTGTCGACGGCGGCTGCGTCGCCGCCGTCGCCGTCGCCGTCGCCGTCGTCGGCGACGAGACCCTCCCGCACGTCCCGCGCGGGTTACCGATTCTCGCCTGTTTCTGCGTTGCGTTTCTTCGCGCCTCGCCTGCGTCCCTCGCGTCGAGGATATCCAACGTCGCGCGCTCGTTTGCGCTTATAAATTCAGCGGTTCGCGGCCCCCATCGCTGCTGGGAAGTTTCGGGCGAGCGACTGCTACGCGCAACTCGGCGACAGATTCATTGGAGAGGAAATGCTGAGAACTCATATTTTTTGGAGTTACATTTTCGTAGATGCGCTTATTACTGAATAACAGAGTTGTAAATTATCATTAATTCATGAGATATAGTTTACAGTGAAGACGAAAAATCTCAGGCGAAAAATCTAAAACATTTTGTTTCATTAATGCCACCCATTTTTGCTTAACAACGGAATTGAGTAACTTCTAGAAAAACTGCGGACTTTCGATATTGTGTAATTTTAGTCATTCCACGAAGGCGCATCGACTGGCAGTGTCGAGGGAATGTGAACGGGTTAATTCGTCGGTTCGGCCGATGTACATAGCGCGCACGACTGGGAAGAGCAGCGCCGGAGAGCTGTTCGCCGAGGCGGCGGCTGACGCCGAGCGAAACGACCGGTGCGGGCTGTAAGCTACTTGTACCCACTTAGTAATGGTCGCCCGGCTGGAGCCACAACGGCAATCATACGACATTAACGCTTTAACCTACTGGCTCTTGGGATCTATATCTGTCCCTCTCTGTCTCTCTCTCTCTCTCTCTCTCTCGCTTCTCGCGCACTTCAGACACGAAGAAGCCACAAAGAGAAGAAGGGAAAGGGAGACATTATTTTAAACGTCGTAAAGCTCTACTCGCTGTACTCGAGTCATCTATACGTACAACAGAGCCACAGCACTGTAAAAATATAATTTTGCGTAATCGTACGTTCCATAAAAACACATCGTAATAAAAAATAATAAAATAAAGAAAACGTATTGTGATGACATTTAAAGAGAAGAAAAAAAAACACGAAACGTGTTTTGGAGCCGAAACCCACAAACCTGACCGCGGCCTCCGTAGTCTTATTCAATTTATTCGAACGTCTGTCCTTGAACGCTTTTAAAATGCGCGTAGCAGTGGCTCATTGATAAACGCGAATAAAAAAACGATGAAAAAACATACTCGTGATATTGGCAGTCGTGCGCTTCGCGGTTCGTGACGATTCGTCAATGAATTATCGACACGTTCCGCGGCGAGCTTCGTGTTACGGGTGCGAGGACGTCGGACGAGCAGTCAGCTGGGATCGCGCAGATACAGCGGCAACGTGATGGGATTACGCGTTACGTGAATCACACAGCGCGACGATTGATACTATATACCGATTGATTGATACAGATATCGAGCGAGTTGAGTCAAACGTAGGGACAGAGGGGGAGGGGGTCCAAGTGTAAGTTGACCTTGACATTCGCTGCCCACATCCTGCCGCTTGGACACAGTGAATCTCAACTAGGAAATATGGTCATTAGTAATAATAATAATAAATACGTTAAAAACGTGGCGTTTCCTCAACGGTTCGTCTGACGTATTAGCGTTTTGTCTTCATTCTCACGATGCTGAAACGACTGCAACTGCCGGCGGCTCTTTTTTTTTCTCTTTTTTCGCCGGCGGTCGTGACGGCACGGCTTTAAATTTATGCGATGCAGTAACGCGAACGTGTAAGTTACGTTGTATGCGTCGCGGCACACAACCAAATGACTCGAATCGCGCGCGCACACCAAACGTCTTGAGTCGCGACGAAGCAGCCACACAGCGGAATTTATAAATTCTCAGAGTCGAGGGCAGTCGTAATTACCGATCGTCATTACAGACACACACACTACATTATGTTGTAACATTATGCGCGGCGAACACAACAGGATCTATTTTCAACAATAACGCGCAGCAAACAAGCGACGTTTACAAAAAAAAAAAAAAAAAAAAAAAAAAAAAAAAAAAAAAAAAAAAGCTGCCGGAGAAAATATAATTACGACTGGCGGAGTTAAATATACTAATTCCGTAAATGCGATGAGGCAGTTTTGCTATGGGTTGTTCCTTAGGTGCAGCGCTCGATCGCTGATTTGGCATGACGTAATTTCGTCGATGTAGCTGTGAGCCGCGAATAAAAATTTAAAAAACATCATAAGGTTACAGTGTTGCTATTTGCCGATATATTACTACGCACGTTCGTGTTTTCAGTAAAAAAAAAAAAAATTTTAATACAATGACGTCACCGCAGGCGTCGAACTGGTATTCGGGTTGAGCGACGATCGCGTTAAATAGTTTTTGCGTGAATGGTATTTTTGGTCTTCTCCTTCTTCTATGGATGGCACAGGGCTTGATAAAGCGTTTGAATATATTTTGCATATATTTAAAAGTGTAAAAATCTATTTCGTGTAATAGTCACATTTAGCGTATTGTATTTGTCTTTGCACGGAGAACTTGGGCCCATCCCTGGAATACTGAATCGTTGATATCATTGATGACGCAGGTTACCGAAGAATTCGATTCCTTTCCCCTACATTTAATTGCAGACATTACCGATTCTCCGTGTTCAATCGAGTACAATAACTATGTATTTGGGCGTGGAATGCGTTTGTCGTAACTTGATTCGCATTGTTGGGTGTGTCCGATGCAATGTCAGAAAAAACTTCAGAGGTCAAGCTAAAAGCACAGCATCAATCAAATTATTTATCACAGAAACATCTGAATTTAACACATAAAAATAATTATTAACATAAAATTTAAAATACATTCATTTCCACAGATACTTGTACACAAATTTATGCAAAAAAATGTCCTACATAAAAATTAACGAACCGGTTTACGCGTATAAAAAAAATCAAAGTCGGTGAATAAAATTAACATTTTTTTCGCGGTTTATTTATTTGGAAGTGGAATGCATTTATCGTAACCTGATTCGCGTTCTTAGGTGCGCCGGCACAATACATCGACGGAATCGACAGGCGAACGCAGCAGACAGACAGACGGACGGACAGACGGAGTAGCCCTCGTAGCTCGAGAGTCGACTCGCCGAGGCGATAGTCAGCACATACATATATATAGGTGCACGTGCCTAATACAAGATAGCACCTTCGTGTGTTATCTCGTCGTAGGTGCGCGTGTCTCCGTTCATTGGTATTACGCGACAATCGCCATGTCGAGCACGTATGAATAAATACGTTTTACTATTTACTACGATAAAAGAAAGCCGCCGCGATTGCAATCGACGTTCTCGTATGCCCGCGGCGCATTCGAGAACGGCACACACAACGCTCGGCCTCGCTCTCCCAGCTCTCGGCGCGCTCGGACTGTAAACATTATGAAAATAGGAATGAAACAATGAGACACACTCATGCGCCGCCGATCGCTAATTATGCGCGGGTGATGATCGAAACTAGGATCGCGGATCTCGGTGCCAGCGAGAGAACGATTCGAGAAGGACGAAGCAGCGCTCGTCGCACGGTCGAAAGCCGCGCGCGTCGGACGAGGTGACGAACGAGGGTGCGGAAAACGAGAATTGTCGACGCTGCGCTGCGGTCCCTAGCGTCGAACCCTTCGGCTTCGTTGTGTTTTTGGAAATTGGCCACCGGCCAATCGTCCAAATGTGGAACGGTGACTAAGAGAAGGAGCGAGGAGCGAACGAACGAAAACGAGCGAGCGAGCAGCGCAGCGCAACACACGTCGACGGCCTATCGTCTCTCGTCGCTCATCCCGTACATCTTACAATTTGCCTAATGAAATCGTGGAATTGTTTACCATTCCCACGACGACCTGCACCGACTTCTGCGTATTACGTCGATCGCACGTGTACGATTTTATCATCCGCCCTATAGATTGAATTAGCTTATCGGACATCTTCGATCGAACGTTTTTTTATCCGTCGAGAATATCGACGAAGACTCGGGAAAAATAAGCGATAAAAAGAAATTAAGGTTTTCGCAATTCTTGTAATTAGTGAATACTTTAAAATATTGCAACGCCATAAAATAAATGAACGAAGTGGAATAAAATAATATCAGAGTGAAACTCGACTATTTTTTTTCCGAGTGAAACTCAATTAACCCATTAACGACCAGATGGGTCGTTCTCGCGGTTGCCGCAGTAGCTTGTCCGGGAGTTCCCGCCAAAGGCCGCAGAAACTCGCCGTCTGAGTTAGGTATTAACCGACGATGGAGGCCTCGCCGCCGTCGCTCGGTGCGCGCGCGCGCGTTAAATCCTCGCAGCGCGTCTCGCGAGACCGACGCGATTGCGACACTGCAGAATGCACGCACGACGCGCGCAGTTATCCATCAGCGGCGCTGTTTACGCGAGACGCCGAACGAAGGTTCCGTCTAAAAGGGTCAGTGAGCCAGGGACGAACATGCGATTCGAATTCGATGCATTCGAACTGCACGGCGCACACACGAGCAGCCGCTTCTATCCGCGCGGAAAAAAAATGCAGAATAAACTTGAAACAAGGATCGAAAAATTGTATTGCGTCACAAGGATCGCGACGTAGGATCAGCATTGAGCCCTTCACTCGTCGGTGTCGCCCTTGGATTGAAAATATAGTCGAGGATGAAAAAGGAGCCTGGTGCGTTGACCCGTTCGTTCGTGGCCCAGGGAAGGGCGACGCGCACGCGCTTCCCTTTTCACGGTGCCTCGCGCGCGTGTGCCAGAAGGCCCTGTAGCCCTATGGCCCCCCGCTCAGTGCCTCGGCTGCCCCCCGCCCCCCTTCCCCAAAGACTGTGAGACAGCTGGTCGCGTGCTGACCCCCATGGTGGTGCGTGCGGGCCCCATACTAACCGCATGCCTACCATTATCTACCGGGTGTTCGCTAATAACAATACGAAAATAAAACGCGCGTGAACGATCGATAAAGGGCACTTATTTGAAAGTCGTATTTTTTTCACTGCATTATTCAGGAAGCGATAATGAACGGCAGGCGACACCCACTCGAATTCAACTTTTATTTTATTAATTGCTAAAACACTTATGGCAATTATTTCGCTGGCAGAAAAATTCGGTATAATTAACCGCAAAGTGACAGCAATTTTTTTTCATCGAAAGGTATTTTCACCGAAATCGGGAATCAAAGGGACGATTTTACCGATCACGAAGTAATACTCATGACGCTGCGTATTTTTTTCCTCTCGGTACACCCGGTACTACGCTTTGGGATTCTTTTTCTCTGTTCTTTTTTTTATCATGTATCCACTCGGCGTACAGCGCTGGGCTCGCGCACAAAGGAACCCCAAAGTTTTCACTGGCCGACGGATCCCCCGGCTTTAATACCTTCGTCATTAATATACATTAATTTCGGGTCATACGTTAAACGCTCGCGTGGCGAAAGCGACGCGGAGAATCTTAATGAGAGTATTATACATCTTCACTGCGCGGCGTTCTCGAAACTTTCCGAACTTGACAACACCGTCGCTTTGTTCCTCATTTCCGCCTCGTCTTTTCAGTGTCGCGCGCTTATCTATCGATGCGTTATTGTCAGTGACTTTTTACGCGGAGCTGCTGTGCATAATATATTATTTTTGACAGCAAAAAAAACCCGCATTCAAATAAACTTATAAAAAAACTGGAAATAAAATGTGTTAAATTTGAGATGACAGATACAACGAATTTATTTTTCGAAGTTGTAGCCATCGAAGGGTCCGAGACTTACGTAAATTGCGACAATTACGAGAGGCTTAACTGGCCTTAATGAGGCCCCTCGTAAACTCAGTAACCCATGGCCGTTCGTAATATATACGTATATATATCTGTATATATATCGCTGGTGTGTATCCGAGCAGCGAGAGGCGCAGTGCAGCTACGTCACTGCGGGGATGGCGGTAGAAAACTTGGAAACCGCGTGGTATAATAACCACCTATATACCTACTTTCCGAGCTGGCAGCCGCGATCTCCGCGGATGCTGCTCGTCCCATTTGTATCTATCGTATACCGAGAATCGCGACTGACGACATCGACTGCACCGATGCCAACGATGCGCGCCCTTTTCGTCGATGCATTAAGGTAGTAAGCAGCGTTACATTGTTAAGAATCCGGTGTTAAAAATTGCCCCTTCGCAGTGTTGAAGGTTACCTAATTAAAAAAAAAAAAAAAACTACATAGCTGCGTATATTATAATCGTATGTCTGTAGTGTGATAGGGTACTGCGAAGGCGATGGACTATAGCCGCACTAATAGTCAAGTTGAGGAAGGAAAAAAAAGTTGTTGTGCCGTATGAAGATGCTAATTCGTGCGTGTCCGAGTACGTTTTGGCCACGTGCGCTTCGATATCTCCGATCTCAATATTCCGGCTCATTCCCCGAGTTTCACGTCGCCGTCGTTCGTCCCCCTACAGTTCCATTCTTTTCTCAGAGTTTTATGGGCTTCGTCGTGTACTATATATTTGTCGTCCGAGGAACCGAAGGGTCCGGGGCGCACGACTGTTCCGGTTCGAGGGTTGTGCCACGCGTGTATTGATTTTCTTCTTTCTCTCTCCCTCTCCCTCTCTTCCTCTCCCTCTGCCCCTTTTCGCTCGTTTCGACCACTCATATATAGTACGTGTACTTGGCTCAATCAAAGTTTCGCGCGGCTCCGATCCTCCCACTGAAAAGAAGGAGCGGAGCGACAAATAGCGCATATATATATTACACGTGCGCATGTAAATTCACGAAAACCTTTTCGAGGGGGCTCGTCGAGGGGACTGGCAAAACAGTTTTAATAAAACTAAAAGCCCGCCGCCGCATCGGCGAAGTCGAAGTCGACATATCTTTACATTCATTCGTTACAATATTCAGTATTAGGAAAAAATCGCTGGAGAAAAACGTCCGTTGGAAATAATGTCGCTTTTTCTTCTCGTCGGCGAACTTTTTTCAGTTGCTTCTTTTTCACCGTCGACTTCGTCCCTCTTCCACTGCGCGCGCAACGATGAGCGTTTATTATTTTACGCGTATAGCGCGCGTTGTTGTTTTCGATGTGTGCGCGGTTCGCTCGTGGCCCGCTAAGACCCGCTCCTCGTCGTCGTAAACGTGTGCGCGACGTCTCGATCCTCGCGCGTCCGGCGAATAACAAAGAAACAGAAACGGACGACTCGGGGGGAGGGAAGTGAAGTGGGAGAGACGGCGACGGCGGAAAGGAGCAGGAGACGCATAAAACGTCTGCGGTCCCTCGGCTAATTTACGATACGCGGCTAAAAGTCAAGGATTTCTCTTCCTGCCTCCGCGCGCGCGTCCGTTGGACGCCCCCGCAACGCTCTCGCCTCGGCCGCGCGCATCTTGCGACTTTGCTTCTCGCTCGGTGCAACAATTCGTATTACCGGAGCGGCGTAACGAAGGATACTATAAATGGACAAAATTCCGATTGAAAAATAATCGGCTCAAATAGGATTCAATTAGATTTTTGTCCGTTACATTGGTTCTAATCTGATCGTTTAACCAAAGTATAGTGAACTGCAAAAAAAAACCCGAGAAAAATATTTCCCGAGATTTATTATTTTTCAACCGTGAGCTCACAGTAATAAGTACGTCATCTCTGTACGAATTAATTCAAACGCGATTGCGCAAGCGTCGCACGCGACGACGTTGGCGGCGGCTTTTCTCACAATGAATCGCGCAACCCGAGATGAAATAATGAGTTTATTATAAAGTGTCATCGATGCTTGACAAGTGAAACGCGAGCCGCGCGCTTCTAACTTGGCACGCGAGTTGTGTAGGCCGCCGATAAAGCTGCGCGACGCCTCAGCGCCAGCGCCTCTGAGAAGCGATCGGGTCTCGGTGCCAAAGAGATCGCGTTCCGCGAACCGTGACGCGCGCAACGCTCGGACAACGCGAAGCGCCGATACCTGCTGCCGCTTCTGCCGCTGCTGCTGCACCCACATGTGACTCGCGCATGCGCGAAGCTGTATAATCGTAACCCAACGCACCGGTGGCTCGCGATTGGAATAAACGCGTCGGATCCGCGCAGCAGGATCGTCGAGCGACGAGTCGCTTCGCTTTGTTTGCACGCGCGACGCAATTATGACACTCTCGAGGGCAGCGCTCGCATTGTCGAACTGCGATTGTCGAGAGCCGAATGATGCGGCTCTGGTGAGCGGCGGTTTTTTTTAATAAATTAAAAAATAATTAATTGCACCTAAAATAATCGTCAACGCACCCAAAGATGTTTCGAGAATTTACGCGCAAAGATTTTCGGAGAAAGCTCGTATATATTCTGCGCGAAGCAGCTGAGTGGGCACAAAGGCGAATTTCGAAGAGTCGTGGAATCGATAACGGGGCCCCCAGTGCGGTTTTTAGTGCGGGGCCCCGGAGTCGTCGAGTCGAAGGGGCTGCGGTCGCTGTTCTTGTTGCCGTTGGAAACTTCCTCGTCGTTATTAGCAGCGGCGAGACGTATCCGCACACACACAAATATATACACCGGCGCTTTCGTAGCTTTGCGGGCGACGGTTTCGAGTGGGCGAAATCCTCTCGATGACGCCCACAGTATTTTGCATTATTCTCGCTATGGGTGTGTGTGTGCGTGTTATTATCCCGATACGCGGCGCAGCCGAACTGGCGCACCGACGTCATGGTCGTGACGTTCCACAGAAACGTCCAACGATGAGCCTGCAAAATAAAAAGCCGACTCTGCAGTCCTCAGAATGACGACGCATTTATTTGCGTCTCCAGCGACATTTCCCACTTCAGGAAAATCTTCACTCATTCAAGGAATGTATCGTCGCGCGACTTATATATATTTCTCGAGTGAATTATTCGTTAACTTAACTCGGTCGGATTTAACGAGAAATCCGCAGCCGCATTTTTAGCCGCGTTCTCGATCGTTCCAATAAGTCTCGTTCTCATTCCGCATCTGGGTGAGAGAATTCGCCGGTGTAATTACATAACTTACTCTCTTATCGACATGGTACACGTGTGTATATCAGCTATAGAGACATTTGAGTGCATTATGTACCCATTCTATCGTACAGAATGTATAAATATAGGTATTTACGAATCGACTCTCGCGGTACGAATGGCTGGCAGTTCTCGAGAGCTCGACGAATGACCTCCGCAAAATAGCTGCAACGTTCTATTTAACGTTCCGTGCAATTCGTACGCTATAAACGTGAATTCGCGTTTTTACATTCAAATCACAAACCAAAAAGTAGCTGCGCACTAAAATTAATTACGAGATTTATTAAAGTAAAAAAGAAATAGTGTCAAGCCTCGACGAAACTTTTGTTCGCGTCAGCATCGAAAAGTCCAAGTGATACACAATCCTGTTACTAATATGTACACGGACGCTGCTATCGAATTCTCCCACTTTCCAGTTTCCATTAACGCCCCCGCGCGGATCGTTCGCCGGTTCGATAAATGTCCCGCGAAATGATATCGGTTTACTCCTACATTCGTGTTCTTTTTGAAAGAGGTATTAAGAGTCGCTCCGGGAGAACATCGGTCGCGTCGTGGATACGAATGTACATTGCGAGGTGTGACGTAGCGGTTAGCGCGTATACGGTTTACCAGGTACTCGAGCTCGAAGCGTCCATGCGCTGCTGCTACGTAATACCAGAGAGAGACGGCCATAGCGTTGAGCGAGCGAGCGAACGATCGAGCGAGACAGCAATGGTGCTGAGCGAGAGACCGGAGCGACTCGTCGAGCGTTGGAGAGGAGGGAAGCGGGAGAGAGGCGCAGAAAGACCAGGAAAAACCCACGCGAGATTGCCAGCCGGGCGCGATAGGCGCATGAGGATGTATAATAATAATAATAGTAGTAGCAAACGGGTTCGCGAAAGAGGGAGAGAGTGAGAGGGAGTAAAAAGGCGCAGGCTGACGATATCGACTGAGAGGAGGACGGAAAGAGTTGCGGGGGGGGGGAGTGGACAAAATAAGCGAGACGGAGATTCGTGCTGAGACGAGGACAAAGAGAATGTAGAGAGAGAGAGAGAGCTACGTCCGTGTCAGAGAGTCTCGGAGACCCATGTGCTGTTGGGCGTCACGCGGATAAAGGCAAAACCGCGAAAACGCCGTAGACGAAAACCGATGACGCTCTCCCCACTCGCCCCGCTCGGCCACAATGACGTAGAGCAGCCGACGCGCTTATCCGATTCGTCGGAATTCGTCGGCTTTCTGCGGTACGTCGCGTTTTTTCCCGCTTCCTCGGCGTTTCGCGTATCGTTATAATTATTACGAGTGCTCTTCGCGCGACACGCAACGCTAACATATATACTACGAAGTACGTTATCGCGCTTGGATAATTAAATAGCCGAAGGTACAACGAGTTAAGGTAATCCTTGCGTGTCAGTGTTGACTTCGCATTAGTTTCCGAGAAATGAGAGTGAATTACAAACACTTCTCGATGATACAAAAATCGGAAAAAAATCATACATTGTAGAAGCGCTAATCCAATTCGTTCAGCGTAATAATAATTCCAAAATGTTGTTACGGCCGGAAGTGACAAAAATGTTCTTTCCACTAATCAGTCAAACAGTCACAGACGAGTGAACGAAAAAAAATCATTTAATTTCAATAACGGCGACGCACTCGACGAGCGTAGGTGCGAGACAGTCGAGACATTGAAAAACAAATCAGACCGTCGAACGGGCGCTCGGCGGAGCATCAACAGATGTCAGCTCGCACGCTGACACCCGACTCGCCGCGTGTTAACACGTGCAGGAATTCGATCGTCCGCCCGCAGCCGATTTGACGAAATATTTTCCTGCCGCGATCGTCAGTGGCAATACACAGCAACGTGTTATTTTTTTCTCTCGAAAATATTATAACGAACCCGTTCGGTTCGCTTCGGTTTGTTTCGACTCCTATCGCGACTCGCAAACGGTATGTTTTTTCGTCGTCGCTCTCGCTGTGAGCGACACTCGGTCACGCGTTCGACTCCTCGTCGTGCGTGTTGAGTCTTGTTTCTCGCGCGAGCAGCCGAAGTGAGTCACTCGCTGGGGTCGCGGCTGCTGTTCAGCCGACGAGGCGCGAGCTAAACGATCCCAGCGCACATTCATTGCGAACGTTTTAATTTTTCGCTACACTCGTTATAAGTAAAGCACTTTAGTGACTAACGTGGAATAAAAAAAAAGAAGCTGAATTAATTAATACCGATACTTATCGGAAAATACCGTTCACGATTTTTTTTTGCTTTTCTTCCTTCAACCGGAAGTCATAAATTAGCGGAGCAATAACAGCGTCTTGGTATTGCGTGTGGCGGAGCGAAAAAGGTGAATGAAGCTTCTCGGAAGTAGCCGCCGCAGCCGTTACGACGAAAACAGAAACGATCGACCCTCGCGTACAAGCAAAATGCAAATACACGTGACTACGGAATTCCCGGAGTAGAGGTGCGCGCCGTAATCTTCGCTCAGTTGTTCGATCGTGACTCACCAACGACGACAATGTGCAATTATCTTTTCCCACTTTGCGTCTCTCGCGACGATACAAATGTCAGTATTAGCGAAACGACGAATAATCGGCGTCGATAGTCGACGATGAAAGTTGCTGTTTTTTTTTTGAGCATTAAAATCGCGGTTATCCATCGAGCGTGCGAGGAGGTTACGTGTATATAGCATCAGTTGCACGCTGCGTATGCAACAGGTGCAGAACAGGTAGGGGGATGACGACCCGGTGACTCATGGGGTTGCTCCAAGAATGTTGATCGCTTCTCGGCTTCCAGAGTTCCCTCCTCCTCTCCCCCTCCTACTCAGCTACTCCCACTCCCGTCGTCCCTCGCGCTGTCATCCCTCACTTGCCTCATTTAGTCCCGACTTGCCCACCGTGGTCGCTTTCACCTCTTTTCACCGCACGATTCCACCCTCGCTTGGCCCTCTCGTTTCGCACGCCCTGCCCTACCCCCTCCCCCTCTCTCCCTGTCTCTTCTCTTCTCCCTCTTCCTCTCCTTCTCTCGTTCTCCCTCTTCCTCTCCTTCCCTCGTTCCCCCACTTCCTCCCCCTCTTTCGTTCCCTCTCTTTCTCTCTCAGTTTCAACGGACTTTCGCGCCTCTCCGCTTTTCGATCCCAACGCACGCGCGCGTTGTGCCACTGCCGTTGCCGCCGCCGCCGCCGCCGCTGCGGCTACCTGTATCGCGAGTGACTCATACGAGCAGCGAGGGACACGCGCGCCTCAATCTCAAGTCCGAGAAAACACGAACGGACGTGCTCGCAGTCCGGGTCCACGAATCGCTGGTGGGGGAAACCCCCAATCGGAAGAAAGATACGACCCGCGATATATCGAGACTCGCAACGAATATAGCGACGCTGCGGGTACAAAAAAAAATCCAGAAAATTAGAAAGTTCACTCTGCGCTTGGCTCGACTTCGAAAACAAGATCATCAATCAGAAATTTGACAATAGTTGGGCGGGCGGGAACTACTTGTAGACGAAATTAATGCAAAATTAATGAATTTGAATGAATTTTTTTTTTTTTTTTTTTTTTATGGATTTGAATTAATTCTAATGCAATTTCACGCTCAAAAATACATTAATGGACTTAACTGCCGTATAAGTATTGTATGCGTCGTGGATATTCCAACGATGAACAAATTTGAAGCGTGGTGAATCGTGAAAACGCAAATGCGTGAAATCGTCCATAACGTGGGTAATTTTAATGAATTCTATTCGGTAACGCGGTCTGAATCTCATCACCAGCCGGTTTCGACAATGCGACCACCGTGGACCCTGGGCGCATGGGGTGCATGAGAATCGGACACTTGATTTACGTCTCGAGAAGAATGCGCACCTGATACATTATTCCCCTACATTAGTTGAGCCTTATAAATGCCGGATCGTTTTTCACAGCGCGTCCGGAGAAGAACTCACCTGCGCGACCCCAAGCGAGAGAGACAGGTGAGGGATCGGTGGGTCGATCTGGTGCACGGATGCTGCGGCATTTATATGGACCGAAATATTACAAGTTCTCAATCATAGAGCTGTCAAAAATCTAAGTAATATACATAATATTTTAGTAATCATGATAATACTCATTATAATCTTTTAACGAAAAAAAGTATCGCGAAAATCAGTTATTTTTCGACCGCACTGTCGCCGGTTCGTGTGGGCGTAAGTACCAACGCGACGCGACGACCTTGCGCGCGGTTCTCCACGTTGGGTTCCGCGGGCGCACGTTACGTCGGGTGTGACTCACGCCGCGCCGCTTGGCGAGAGTCGCGCGACGCCGGAGCTGATCGCAATTTTCCAGGAAGCAGCTTTCCGGAAGTGCCGATCGATGCGCGTCGCGGGAGCATCGCGTAACACACGCTGGACCGCTGGACTCGTTCGCTCCGCTCGCTGCCGCTGCCGCTGCCGACGACGTCGGCGGCGGCGATTCCGAGAACGGAGGATCCCGCGGGCTCGTTACTCTCCTGACTCATCGTCATCGCTGCGACCAACCACTGCCTCTCGTTCCCTCCCCTCGTTCCCCTCGTTCCCCTCCCCCTCCCTCCCCTGCCTCCCCGCATTCTGTGAACGCTGAGAAAATTTGGCACGAGATCAGGAACAGGTGCTCCTCGCGAGCGGCGTTTTCGCAAAAACACCTCGCACTAGCATAACGACTCACTCTGTGTCCCTTTTTTTTTCTTTTTTTTTTGTTCTCGTGTCTCTACATTTTTAGCGGAGATTTATCGTCCACGCACCGCGGGACACGGCCGTGTCAACGGGGGAAAGTATAAATTTATCGGGATATACATTGCGAGTGATGCGATGTGAATCACTTGCCGGACGACGAAGCGAGAGACACGTGTCCTGTTGCTGTGTGTGTTATGAATTGCAGTGAAGCGTTTTAAAAATCGCCTTTCAAGTTTTGCTCCGATTTTATCCAATTTTTGTCTTGTGTTACGTATTTAGTATTAGTTTCGTACACGATCGTTGTGCATTAAAAAAACATTCTATGGGACTCTATTCCTGAATGGGGAATCGTCTGAAATCCGAGACTCGTCGCGGAGACGAAACGCACGCGGGAGAATATTCGGGCGGTGGGTTTTCTCGCCTCGGGTGTTTCCAACGAAGCGTGAAAGCAGCGCGCGACTTTCCCGCCGTCACTCTACTCGGAAGAGGCGACTCGGGAGTCGCCGTCGGCCCTCGATTCGACGACGGAGCCTTCGACAATGCTATCGAACGCGCGACCCGGCCGAAAAGTTGTTTTCTCAAGGAGATAACGATCGAGTCCGTATAATACGTTTCAGCTACGAGAGGCGGAATACATTTTTTCATGGACAAAGGGGAACCTCGCGGAATCCTTTTGTCACGGAGCCGAGCGACTCGCTTCTTCGGTCACGTATTAAACGTTATTCAACGCTTCGACATGTCCCTCGGGGACGTCTATCCAAGTGCAACGCGATCAGGTAGCCTGGTCAAATTTTATCCCCTGCATGTTTTTTTTTATTCGTACGGGTTGAATTTTGTATTTTCTTTCTGTCATATTTTTCTAGAGAGAATTTTTGACAAGGAAATTCTGGGGTTACGGACCAGCATGACCCACGATCAGTCATACCACGAGGATGTGTGAGAACCTCGTGCACTCGTGTCCCAAGGGTCAATCAATGACCCGTTGGGAGTTCTTTCGGCCCCATTGAAATCGGAATCGTGGTCTCCATATGAGGGTGACCAGCGCATCAGACGTCCATCTCTCTTGGAGATTTTTCTATTCTATTTTTTTATCCACCTGTGGAGCTTTAAAAACCCGCTGTAAAAATTTCCACGAGGCACCGATGATTCAGAACAATATATACAGCAGCTCTCTTTTTGATTGACTGAAATATTTCGCAAATCGAGGTGCGTAATTTTTTTTTTCTGTGGTACAGAAATGTGGTCGTCTGATTTGTAAAAAAAATGCTCCAAGCGTCATTCGTCGTCGGAAACAAATCGGGCGTCAGGCGGAACCGGGAAAAATTAGCAACGGCGGCAGCAGCTGATGCGCGTTGTATATACGACGGGCGCGTTTTACAGGCAGAGAGCTGCCCGCGAGTCTCGGGTTCGTGCGCTACGGATATTGTGTTACCGGCGCGGCGGCGGAGAGGGATGGGAAGGGCGGACAGGGGACGCAATGTTTGCCAAACTTTCGTGGAGAGCTTCCGAGAAGCGAGTCCGCGGCCCCGCCAAATCTTTACAATTTATTCCTGGTCGATTAGTGGCCGCCGCACAGAGCTCCGAGCTCGTCGCGCGCGAGCCGCGTAAGTACGCTTCGAATGCTTCGCCCGGCCGACAGATCCTAGGCGAAAATCTTGCACGCACCTATTTACGGGGTTATGCCACTACAGAATTTCCGAAAACTCAATTTTGCTTTTCCTTAAAATGATATTTTAGTAAAAAAGTTTCTGGGAGGGAATTGCAATTTTTTTACGTACTATGAATGTATTTTTTAACAGGTGAAAAATCACAAAATTCAAAGTAAAGAAAAATGTTTTTTTTTTTTCAATGGATTTCATTGATTAATTTCAGGATGAAATCTCTATTTTTTTCGTGCATTAGCCGAGAAGATTAAATAAGAACCCGTCGACTCGTGGGCTCTAAGAATACGCAATGGGCGTCGTTTATTGTCGCCCATCGGGAATCGTCATCATCACCGCTCGTGTTTCTCCTCGTGTGTTGACCTTAGCCGAAACCTGGATATCCTCCAAAACACACCGCGCATCTGCCGCCGCGCCGTTCGGGTTAACTTTCACGAGAACTTCGTGCGCTGCGCGGAGGCTGAATCGAAGGTCTCTTCCGTCTCCGTACGGGAAATATTACGTTTCCCGTTTTAGAAGCGACGCGAATTAGTAAATGAGCAGAGAAAAAAACAACTACAAAATAACAAAAATCGTTGCCACATGTTTTGCCGAACAAAGTCGAGAAACTCGACTGATTGTGAGCGCAAAATTCGCTTCTGCTAATTCTACCTTTTTTTTACTCTTCCGGTCAAATTCATTGCGGTCCGTAAATAAAGTACCGAGTAATGTGGCACTGGCGGACGCACAAACGACTGCGCTGCTCTTCGCAAGGACACATTTTTTTATTCTCCGTATAAAGATCCGCCGCGGCCTCGTTCGGCTAGTTTGCCTCGTTTAGAAATACAACGCACACGTGGAATGTCCTGTATATGAATTTTTCGTCCGTACAATGAATCTCACTTTGGTCGTATTTGGTCGATTTTTTTCTTTTTCTTTACAAGGTCCGCAAGGGCAACAAGGACTTTCAATTAATTTTCACTTGCCACGATCCGCAAGGGATAAGCTCGTAATATACGACTTCAGAGAATTGGCGAGCGAGACACATGGCTGCTCGATCGACGAACCTCACCTGGCGCCATCTTGAGGATTAAAGAAGGGATTAATTTTCCTGCTTCGGTTTGAATGACAGTGACGTTGCTCTGTACAATTCAAGAAAACTGGTGTACCGACTGATTCAATCGGACTCGTGCAGGTTTTTGATGACAATGTCGGTCAACCGCAGCAGCTGTTGGTAAAACAGATGACCGCTGCGTAACCTCTGCCAACTGGTAAACATACCGACAGTCCAGCATTTTTTATTTCTTTTGTATTGTCAGCTGTTCTGCAGTTCGCTGCGCCTTTTAATCTCAGTACCATCGCTTTACCTTTCGAGCCGAAGTTAGCCGCCTGCTGACTGGCATTGCCTGATCCTCCTGGCCATGAAGACTTCATGCTCCTGGCGACTGCCAAATATAGGAGGGAAAATGACTCACTCGGCTCGTTCTTCGCGCCACCAAAACAACTTCAGCCGGGCTTCAGCAGGCGATATCAAAATTCGAGCCATTCGTGCAATTAAAAAAAGTCTAAAAAATAATTAAAAAAATTTTTTTAACGTATCTTATTTTGTCGCAACTTTAACCCTCATTTTTATTCTAATTGCATAGACTACCGACTCCCGTTTAATTCAGTCCGTTCATTCATGAAAAAGAATGACTGAGCCGGCGAGATGGACGTATTCTCGTGACGCGAGTCGAGCGTGTGACTTAACCCTGATCGTGCGCAACAAGCCGAGCCTTAGCTTGTTGCTTATGAGCGACCGATAAGTGCATAGCTGGCTGGTGCTCTCTATTAGCGCGTCCCGCGCGCGACACCGGCAACTGTGTCGACCTGTTCGCATCTACACACGCGGATTCAAATCGTTATGTAAATCGAGCGTGCGAGTCCCGCTATACCCGCCCACGGTAATCTGTGTCGAATAGCTGTAACCACACGGCGCGTCTTGTGTATACATCGCGCGCGACTCGCGCCGCGGCAACAGTTTTACCGTCAACTTGGTCGCGGAAAAAAAAAAAAAAAAAAAAAAAAAAAAAAAATGGTACACATTAGTGCGACCGAAGTAAAGTATAGAACGCGCGACTGGATCTGGGCGATTATCTGCAATTGATAAGAATATCAAACGATAAGGAGCGATTACAACGATTGAAAATTTTCGCATTAGCATAGATACGAGACGCACGTGCATATTGTTTTCATCTGCGCAAATAAACTTGTGGTTTGGCGCGCTTTTATTCGTCTGTCAAAAATAAAATTTTAATGTCCGCCTATTTGCGTGAAATTGAGTGTAAAAAATGATAATAAAAAAAAAAAATTTATCAGTGCCACTCGTATAAATACAACCAGCGACGCGACGTCCGAGACACTAAGCTTTATCGAGTCGACGTTGCAAGATCCGTAAATTACACTCTGAGTTTGTCAGATTTTTTAAAAGTAAAAGTAATTTGTTAAAACAAAATGTTTGCCCTGTGGATTTTCTTGATATCTTCCATATTGATGAACTCATTTTATACGGTGGATTCCGTCCCGAGGGAATCGAGAGCTCGTCGTAAGATTTATCAATCAATGTCGTTCGGCTTCGACAAACCAATGCGTGAAAAATTTCGTCGAGCTCGAGGTTAATTCTTTTTCTGATTTTTCGGGATTCAGGTTACGCTCAGCATTATTGGTGCCAGACGCATAATGGATGCAACAACAAGGATCTCACGTAACGTATTTTTTAGTTTTGCTAAAAACGTTGAAAACTGATTGAAAAACGAATCGAAATATCTATTTATTTGTCAGTTAATTTCCTTAGTCTAATTTTTTTTTTTCATATCCAGCGCCGAACAGTATGCAGCTTGTCAGGATCAGATACGACGCGAATGCTATCCCGATCATCAAGTAACAACATTTAACAAACCGGAATTTGCATGGTAACATATCGAAATATTGTGACAGTGTTCGATGTCTCTAATTCTTCAGTGGTGGTTTAATTTAATTAATTAATAAAAATTGGTTAACCAAGTTAATTCGTTTAATAAATAAAATTTCGACAAATTTCCGTCTCGTATCTATGCGATTACAGCGTTTCATTCACAATCGATCTTCGAGAGCTTCGATCTCGTGGAACTCTCGCAGCCAACGTCGAATACAACAAAAACTAAACCTACGACTTTCGAGCGAGAGGATGAAAGACATTCATAAAAGTTCTCGGAATTAGTGAGCGAGGATCGAGAGTCAATTCTGTGGAGTTAGTCACCCGCGCACCTACATCGTCGCCACCGCTGTGAATGTACCCGACCGCTGAACCGGTTTCGTGGATTCAACTCGAGATAGAAGCGGCAACGCGAGTTCGATAGGCGAGTTTTTAATATCGAGCATACGAGTTGAAAATAAAGAAGGACTTTGGCTGCGTTCGTTTTCGTCAACAGGAAGTTCGAGGCTCGATGCAATCGAGAAGCTAACTGTTTGTTAACAAGGAAACCGCGTGTCCGAGCGGCCAATAAAATAGTATAAAATAGATTATTTTCCTCCATTAATCCGATGGCGGCGAGATTCTAACGCGCGATAACGACATCAAACCGTACGGCGAAAAACTGCCGTTACACATAAAATTGTCCGTACGGTGCATCGACGTATTAACCCGTGAGGGAATCGCTGCATCTCCGTTGGGAGAGTTGAATTAGCGTCGCATGCGTCTCGGACAAGGCGAATGGTCCACGTTCGACGGTCCGGGAAATTCGAAGTCCGGGAAAACCTCCAACAACGCACAGCAATTAATTATTTTGGATAATGAATTTTCATTCAAACACTTTTGCAATTTATTTGTTGCTTTTCCACAATATTCGATATGTTATCATGTATTAAATTGTGGTTGGTTGAATGACGTCACTGGATACGACCAGTGGCATCGGCGTTGTTGATTCGCCTGACAAGCCGCGAGCGCTGCGCCGCTGGATATGAAAAGAAAATTGGATGAATCAAACTAAGGTGGTCAAGGCGGTACAGAAGTTAAGGGTTTTAGCAACACTAAAAGATACGTTACGTGAGGTTCCTATTGCCGCATCCACTGTGCGTCTCGCACCAATAATACTGAGCGTAACCTGAATCCCGAAAAATCAGAAAAATAATTAATCGCGAGTTCGACAAAATATTGATAAATTTTAAGATTGATAAATCTTACGGCGAGCTCTCGATTCCTTCGGGGCTGAATCCACCGCAAAAAATGAGCTCATCATTATGGAAGATATCAAGAGAATCCACAGGGCAAACATTTTTTTCTAACAAATTTACTCTTACTTAAAAAACGGATCTTACAACGTCGACTCGAAAAGCTCAGTGTCTCGAGCGTCGCATTGCTGACTGTATTTATACGAGTGGCAACGATAAAAAATACGTTTTCTTTATTATCAGTTTTTATAGGTACTAAAATTTTATTTTTCACAGACGAATAAAAACGTGCCAAATCACAAATTTATTTCCTACAAAGACTATCGCGCCGATCGGCCTCATTGCCAATGCTCCTCGAGTGCTATTGTTGCACTTCCTATTTTGCATTAAATAGTCGATGAAAAAACATTTAGCTTCTACATTTTTCGCCGGACACCTGTCGACACGTGCGACCAACGTAACCTCAATTTTTCCCAAGATTCCTCTTCCTGTTTACCGGCGCGATAATCATCGGTTCGTTCGAGCATTCTCATCGGTCAGCTTTGCCGCTGTGCGCGACAAGTCTCAAATGATTCCGAGCATAAATCCTCCCGTACATTCCACATTGCCTCACGCAACTGCGCAACAAGCGCCACGACCCGCGTCTCCGATTTTCCGTGTACCTACATCGTTGAGGCCTTCGTCACGTTGCCCGTTTTGGTGAAGGTCGGGGAGACCCACGAGCCGCACCGGCGCTATACGTATGTTGTACTCTCGACTCGCTCGACTCCCGCAAGATGTGCCGCACAGCTGTAGCCTCTGCTGCTGCTTCTGCTGCTGCTGCACCTCCAACGCGTAAACCGTTATCCTCGAATCGATCACGCATCTCGGATGCTTCGCGCAGTCGCTGTGAGCTGCGCGCAGGACGACCGCATCGTTTGAATAGTACCAAATAATCGTTTATAAAAAAAACAGCGATGGGGAGCTGCTGCTGCTGCTGCTGTGAGATCCGAGCGACGTCGTCTGCTTTATCGACAGTGTAGCGAGGCGAGTCGCCGGCCGCTCTGTTGCTGTTACCGCGAGCGATTAGCCGGATCCTCCTAATAAGAAGAGCGCATACCGCATCCCGCTACTTGAACAGTTATGATGAATCGTACCGGGCTCTTCTTTCCTGTTCGACTTGCTCGGGGTCGACGCTGCTGCTATCGATGCGCGTGGTCCATCCGACTGACCAACCCAACGAGCGACGTTACGAGCTGACTGTATATATGCACGAATTCGTAATAAAAGCATCGGAGGCAAAACGAGAGGAAAAAATGTGCTGAAATAAAATACCGCACCCTAGGTGAGAATGTAACTGAAAAAGGCGGACGCTATAGACGCGAGATGGCAGCCGGTTTGTTATCTTACTCGACGTCGACTGCGTCTCTGTGTACGGCAGATCGTTGCTAGAGCTTCGTAGCGCGTTGATACAGAAATATAAGAGCCGCCGCAACAGGTAGGTAATCACCGAAGAGGCTCGCAGAGGCTTCGCGACTATGCGAACAAAAAGCGCAGACGCGCAGGCGCGTTCGTTCAAAGAGAGCGGCGCAGTAATCGCTCGAACGGACCACCGCGCAAGTCGCATCATTTTTTTGGCTAATATATGCACAATTTTCTTTAGTGAACTTGACCGGCGATTTTTACGAAAATGAATTTTTATCACCTTACGGCAGGAAACACAATGTTTTTTTTCTATATAATTAATTATGTATATAATGTATGTAAACTTTATTTTTACTGAATTTTTTAGGCAAAAGGAAAATGAAATGATAGATTTGCCGCGAGACAATCGGTTAAGTATGTTAGAAAAGAGCCGAACGCGAGTCTCGAGAGACTCGCGTTCCACTACTGTAATTCCAGCGCATTACGGCAAGTAGGTAACGAAAGTTAAAGATGATAACCGGATGTGCCCGAGAGTCTTTGGCGAATTCCGTCGCGCGCTCGGCAACGCGTTTCACACGGAATAACCGACGAGGACCTCCTTGCCCATTGTTTACGTGTTCTAATTAGGGCTCTGTTGGTTTTTACGGTGGTCCTTGCGTGTAACGTTGACTTCGCATAAGTTTCCGAGAAATGAGAGAGAATTGCAAACTCGACAATATAAAATTCTGAAAAAGAATCATATTAGAGGTGCTTTAATTATATTGGAACCTCTAATATGCATAATTTTATAAAATTTTAATATTATTGAAAAGTGTTTAAAATTCGTCTGTGTTTAAAAAAGAGTGAACGAGCGACGCTGCTGGGTTATGGGGGTTTCGTGATGAGCCGCCGAGAGCGGCGATCGGAGATCGCGGAAGCGGCAACGGGATTGGTCGGTTCCACTGAACGCGGCGCCAAAGCCGCGCGATCATTGGACGTACGGTTTACCCCCACGACCGGTCGACAGGCTATATAGAAGACCCCGCGAGGAATTTCATCTTCAGAACTGAGAATCAGTGTTACGGAAGTCTACCTGGAAATAACTAAGTGAGTACGAAAGTTTTCCCTTGGTTCTCTTCGTTTCTCCTCGCGACACTTAGGACACTCTCGTCTCGTGGATTATCCACAATATATATCAATTTTAATTCATCAATTCAGAGATCTTTCAATTTACATTTTGGTGTTTACTGCTGAAATAAATAAACCGCAATTTTTTGTGAAAATTAATTGACTTTTCTTTATAAGAAAAAAAGATTTTTTAGTGCTTGTGAAATATAACCCAATCGATTTTTTACGATTGATGTGAAAAGGGTTTATTTTTATTTTCTATACGAAGTTCGAAACAATTTGACTTGAACGGAAATTTCGAGAAAGTGTCGAAAGGGCAGAGTGAAAATCGGCGATTCTTCGCTCCAAGGTCAAAGTCATCGCCGAGTCGAGTCCTGTAGACCCGATCGCCGAGATAAATCGCAGACGCGACGAAAAGGGACTCGTTGCACAGGTAGTCGATGCTTTCGACGTGCAACACGCGCTGTACAGTTAGAAACGAGCCGATGATTTTTTCCCGAATGGCTTTTACCGTTTTTCGAGAGGTTACGTTGCGGATGAGTAAACCCATCGCCACGTAAATTGCTCGATAATGAGTCAAATTGGGCTAATCTACATCCAGTCATTACCTACCCCAACTCGCAACACTTGAAATCGTTCAAAAACGGTCAGAATCATTATTAACATCGTCCAACGTAGGGAATGATTATTTTTTTTCTTCAAGAATTAAAAAAAATTTTGCGACGACCAAGTGAAAAAAAAATCTTCCACTGAAAAGAGCGAAAAAAAAAATCTTTCACTGGAGTGAAAAAGAGTACAAATTCCACGGATTTTTATTTTTCTTTTACTCCAGTGGAAGATTTTTTTTTTTTGTCACTCTTTTAACCCGAGGATCGGGCGAGACGGAGGCCGAGGCGACAGTAGGTCGCGACCCCCTTCGGGAGTAACGGTACCGCTCGCTTCGTCGGGTTCAACAAACCCCGCGGGCCGATCGGAAGTGGGCTAACGATGTGATCGCTGGCGCGCGCGCGCGCGCGCGCGGCCTTAACCACGCTGACCCACTTTCATGGTCAAGGCTCGCTCGCCCGCTCGCTCGTGACGTTCGTCGCGTCTACGTGGACCTCTCACTCGTCCGCTGCGTTCCTATCGCCCTGCAACATTATTATCGATATCGACCATTCGATGCTATTGTTGGATATATCACACCTTAAAAAATACGGTGTCCTTGGCGTGGTTTTTAAAACCACATTTTTAACTGTGTCCTGGATGAGCAATTATCGCCTGGTTATTTAATTGAAGGTTGTGGAATGAAAAAAAGGACTTTTTGCTAATTTAACTTGTGATCAAAGCTGAAGCAGATTTTTTTTTCAACTGAAACATTTAGGTCAAAAACATAAAAATATTCAGGTTGAAATCATAAAAACACTGAGTAAGTAATGAGACCTATGTCTCATCATTTGCGAGATGTTAAGGTCCTTTAACCATTTTCATCCTACTGTCCATTCGCGTGGAACAGAAGATAGCAGAGTGGCTGGCGTTTATCGGCGGTGAGACGACAAAATTTCCGAGGTGGAAATTCCTCGGCGAGGATATTCAGGCCACAATTTTTTCCGGAACGCGTCGAGTGCGATATACGATACTGATTTTCACGTCGCGAATCCCCCGAGTCACTTTTCGTATCCGGTCTGCGGCGGCGAAGGAAGAAGAAAGTTGATGAATCTGGGCGAAGTGTGACGCAGGTTCGAGACGGTCGAATGTGACGCAATCCGGCGGCCGGGCTGAATCATCGAACGATACTTTCACATCCTGTTCGGGGGAAGATATTTTCCGTCGAAAAACAAAAATTAATTTCGTGAATTTTTCGCGTGTTTCAGAATCATGAAGTACAACAAAGCAGTTGCGCTATGCCTCGTGGCGTTGACTCTGGGTCAGGCGGCGTCGTTGCCACAACCGACGCAGCAATTCTCCCCTCAATATCGCCCGGAGCAGTACAACCAGCAGGTCCGGGACGAGAGGAAATTCGCTGAGAAGCCAAACGCCATGAAAAAAGTGGCCCTCGACGACCTCGACGACATTGGTACCAATTCTATTCAGGTGAGAGACTGAAATCAAAAACGTTTTTTCTCTTATCCAATGAAAATGTAGTTGTCATTGTCAGTCAATAAATTGCAATTCATTTTAATGAATGAACCGATTATAAAAATAAATGTTTGTTGGATAACAGGAAGGAGGAGCCGGCAGCTTCTCTTGGGGAAATATGCTGGGTATGCTGATGCAGATGCTGCTCGGCCAGGGAACAGCCGGAATAGTCGGACCCAGCAAGAACGACGTCGACGAAGGTGCACCCGCGAGCCCGTGGACCAATTTCCTGTCCGTCGGCCTCAGAGTCCTGAGCGCGATCCTCGGTGGCGCCCAACCGCCCGCCGATGGCATCGATAAGGTCGACAACCAGAGCAGCCCCATGCAGGTAATGAATTTCGACAATTTCATCCCAATTGGCCCCCTTTCGAATTAAACCAACGAGTAGATTAATATACAATTGAATTTAATTCTGTCTTCTCTTTGTCTCTGATTCATCTAATACAACTTCGAATCAAGGATTATGGATTTTTCACGGTTTGGCTCTTCGTCTCAATTTTTCATTTCTCTTCTATCGTAGCTGATATCGGTCATTTTTACTTCAATCGAATAAACATTCTTTTTTGACTGAAGTATTTACTTGAAATTAATTGAAAGATAGAATTGAGTCGGGTATGAAATATAAATTAATTACCCAGAGTCAAATTAAATTTCTTTGATTCAAATAACACTTTTCGCTCGATGTATATAGAGCTTTGCTCTTTCGCTTTTTTTTACTTACAAACAAAGGTTAATACCGCAGGATGTAAATGTATACATTATATAGTTGCGATACATATGCACAGACGTCGAGAAACCGCTTTCACATGAGCCCGCTTTTACACTCGCTATACCATGACATAAACTGTACTGGTGTACATACGACCAATAGGCATTATAATAATGCCAGAAGACACTCACGAGTCGTGGCGGAATCCCAGTCACGCTTCTTCCTACCGGAGAAACGACTTTCCAACACCGTTATGCCCGTTGGTACAGCCTGACCGGCAGATTCTATCGTATTTAGCTAATTAGCAATTAGTTATTGCCACTCTCTCGTTTTCCAACTCTACACACACTGCCGGACATTTTTTTTTCGTTCTCTCTGCTCCAATTATTTCCAAACGACTGTGCGCACAAGTCCAAGAATAATGGCAACAAAAAGATTGCAGAGAATAGCATTTATAAAACGAAGACTGATTTAATGGGAAGATTTTTTTTTTAATTCATTTAATTGAAACGAACGTTTAAGCTGTGTCTATAATTTTTGACGAATTACGAAAAACTGAGACGATACTGATTCCCGCCCCCTCTGTAAATAATAATCTCAATCACGGACTTAGAACAGAACGCTGGTGTCGGTTGTTTAGGGTATATTGACTGCCGTGCTGGGTGCCTTTCTAGGACAGGGCAGAGATCCCAGTCGGGTTGCTGAAATGGCTGGACAGGCTTCCCAGGTTAGTGTAATTGTCTCTTTCCGCAATAAAACTCGAACAAATCCTTCGTCGTTCCTTCCTCTCGCGACGCTTGGCGCGCAATTATTGTTAAATTTACCTCTTAGTTACACTTGTACAAAATATCATTTCAACAGTAACATTTGTAATATAACTGTACAAATTTGATAAATATTTTGTCATTTTTATTTAATTGCCTTTTTGGTTATCCGTTGCTGTCTGTAAATTTAAACAGCATTTCAGTGACAAGTTCAATGAAAATAATTATTTGCAAGGAAAGATATGACAGTGTTTTAATCGCAATATTTTATGAATCAGTTCATCAACATCGTAATGAATCTTTTGGAAGCCTTGAAGACGTCGTTCTCTCATCGCTCCCTCACGGCTCGTTCTCTTGGAAGACGGGACACCATCGCTGAGGCTGCTGTGGCTTCCATCTCTATGCTCAAGGTAAAATAGTCCTAAATCCATGTTTGACATTGATACAATAGTATGGAAGCTAACAGACACGATTGATGTTTCAGGGCTACGTTCGTTCGATGAAGTCGTTCAGTAACTTCGGAAAGGCCGAAGAGGAGGGTCAACGCGGCTGCGCCGAACGTGCACTCTGCGAGGCCAGTGCCGAGTGCATCGCCGAAACGCAAGGAACGTCGTCGATCTTCTGTCAACTTGGATCGTAAGTAAACCCCCCAAAGAATTAATTCTAATAAAAATCACGGTGAGTTTGCGAGAGATTAATCCACGATTTTCCGTTCGAATTTCAGGTACGCGACGAGCTTCGTCCTGCAGATGCAGAGCGGAGTGGGTTTCGAGGCTCTCTACGAGGCTGGAAGACGCGGACGTTCCGGGGAGGACTGCCGAACACATTTCATGGACTGCAACGCCGTTTGAGCGCATTTTTATTCATTTTTTTAACCGAACAAAAGAGACGGATTAATATTGCGAGATAATTTAATTCAGCGTCTACGCTCGAAAGGATAATCGGATATAACGTAAATGTGTATATTTATCGTACAGTGTTAATCGAAATTGCCTTTCGTTGATTCGCGCGCATTTTCGGCGAGCGAAAAATCGCACCGCGCGAACTATTGAAAAACAAACAAAAAAAAGCGAGAATAACGAAAGCGATAATAATCCTTCCAGTACGGATGTATAGACTGAACGAATGACGAAGCTTAGATAAACTTAAAGTGGCATTTGAGTTCAACTAGGCGTCGGGGGTGCGTCGACGATTATTTATTTATTTTATTTATTTGAAAGAAAAATATAGACGCGCGTGCTGCGCGGACGAGAGACGAATGTGCGAAGCTCCTTCGCTTTTCCGAGGCTGCTTTTTACGGATGAAAATTCAGCTCGTCAATGACGACTAAATCAATGCTTCGAATAATCGTAATTTTGTCCGCTACAGTTGATCCTTTTTTTGTGCTAAATTTATTCGGTTTGCTAATTGCTCGAATGTCTCTCCTCGGGAGCCAGCTTGTCGCGTCGTGTTTAATCATTTAGTTAGCGTTTATTGTACGTAGGGATACTTTTTAGACTCGCGAGGAGGAAGCCGAGCTTATTGGAGCTTCGTGATAAAAAAAAAAAAAAAAAAAACAAGCTGAGGACATTGAATCGACGACGAAATTTTAATTGGCGAGAGAATTGATCGATTGACACGTGTCCTGTGATGTGAACACGTTGCATCAATTGGGAATTCCGTCGGTCAAGTGGCAGTTCATTCTCATTAGCTTCACCCGGAATTATATTTGTTTTGTGTACATATTATTGTCATTTATATACGAAGAAAAATCCAAGCATAATCAACGCAGAAGTGAAGGGCGATGACTCTCATTGCATCAACATTGGCTATACATCTGCATATGTTTTTTTTCTTCTTCTTTCCTTTAGATAGCTAGTTCGTTAAGTCGTTAAGTTGTATGTATGTGCAGTATGATTTTATTTGGTGATGCATATTCAATAAATCGGATCTCAGTAACGCGGGATCTTTGAACTGACCTTGGTTAATTTTTTAGTAATGTTAAGAAAAAATCCAATCCCTAAATTTGGACGTAAATGGGACTCGAGGTCGGCGAACTTTCTTGACGGACGCTTTCCGGCGTCATAATCGAGGACAATCTCGTTGCACCGGATACCAACGAATAACGAAGCTCTTGTCACTTTGACGGTGCGAGAAGTGTGAAAAGATTCACGGTTGCCGAGTGCCCAACGAGCGGCAAAGAAATTCCAAGCGTGACACGCGCGGCGAGAAACGACAGTGCTCGACCTGAGGACGACGGTTACGAAACAGTCGACTCCCAAAAGTCGGAGGGAAGAGACACCAGCGTTTTGAAGAATAGAAACATCGCTTGACAAGGCCAAAATTCAAGTGAAAAATTGTGCAATCCTGTTGGTGATTTTTTAACAAATAATTTGACTCGGTGCTCTTGACGAGACATTCGTCGCCAGCCATCTGTGTAATTGCAGATTCACGGTACGTCATTATTTTAATAATTGTAGAAATTTGGCAAGAGTGGCTAATGAGTGTTCGTTTCTATTTTTGTGACGCAATATTTGTAACGTTCTCCCTTAAAGAATTAGCTCTTTGAGGGAGGGAGTACTATTGATTTTCCATCCGCGACCTCGGACGACATTAATTATCGGCAGTTCCGTTATCAATGCGACTTTGATGATAAACGATTGTCACAGATGACCTTTGGCTCGATCATGAACTGGGGTGGCTATGGCAAGACGCCAGCTATGACCCCGATCGAGCGTTATCACAGCGGATCCGGCGGCTATCACAGTGGCTCCGGCGGTTACTGGGACCATAAATCCCACGGACACGGGTGACTAATTTATAATAACCCAATAACTTTAGCTATCGGTTTTATATTTTCTGACTTGAATTCGTGAGCCTCTTGTTTTTTTTTAAGTCACAAAAGCGGTGGCAAAGGTGGAGGCAGTGGCGCAGCACTCAGTGCGCTCACATTACTGGCGTTTCTGTTTCTCATAAACGTGATGCAGGTGAGGATGCATCTTATTACGTAAATCAAATGAATATAAAATAATAAAATCAATATTTAAGTGACCTCAATTTTGTTTAGCAATCGCTGCAAGATAACAATTCGACCACAGCCACTGGAACTGGAACAACGGCGGTTTTGCTGCGTGAGGGACAGCAGCCGGTGTCACTGAACTCGCGCGAGGAAACCAACCAACAAACTAAAAGCTCCTCCCGAAAGGTTCGGTCATCGGGTTTCTCGAACGAAGCGAAAAAGAAGGGCGACACGATTCCTCGAAGCCTAACGACCATTTCGTACACGTAACATGCCCACAATTTACAATTAAGAATTTTTTTCCGGATGGGCCAATAATCAAGTGCCAGGAGCTTCAAAACACATAAACATTTTATTTCTTCGAACGTGATGGTGCTTTCGCGGCGCTGTAGCATCGCAAGCGCGCTCAGTGACTCGTTATAATAGTATGTCTGAAAATGTGACGTTTTTTTTTTCGCTTTTTTTTCGTCTTCTAATCCCTCTCGATAGTCTTATTTACATAACATTAGAAACATTCAAATAATCTTCTCCATAGTCTTAGGTCTTAAAAATGATCACGAATTCTCTCGTATTGCTAGGGATGATCCGCACCGAAGTCGTCGGCGAGACGATTTTTTTTTCGACGCGCCGCACGTGTCAATCCGCTAATTTAAGTTTCTCATTCAGAGAAGAAAGTACGGCGCAACGGAAAAAAATGCTCGCCCGCGATTTCGAGGACGCGGATGGGGCCGGTCGAGGTTCAACAATTCTCGAAATTCGGTTTACCGCCTAGTGCGACTGCCTTGGAACGAAGCAGGTCGTCGAATGAAAATAATTGATAAACAAATCGAACTTATAATCGTTATCACGAGCTCTAAATGCGTAAATTCTAATGCTCACTCTTGAACTTTCACGCTCACGTCGACAATGAAATATACCTCCGAATGCGAGACGACACGAAGAGTTGTACAGGGAAAAATGCGGTTAAGCTTTGCTTTTTTTATCCGATGTTATGAGAAGTGTAGAGAGAGAGAGAGAGTTAATATGCATGAGATAGTTAACAACGAGCTGGTTATTGGCCTGCTCGGCTTCTTACACGTGTATTGTACAATAGAGCATTTTACCATTTTTTTTTCTCTCGGATGTTAAAATATCCTCGGTCTCCGGCTCTCGATTTACAATATATAATATCCGTGTACTTTAATATTCTTCATTCTTTTATTTTACGCTCTTTTTTTTTGCTATTTCTGTTTCTTTCGTTAATGATAATAATTCTTCTGTTTATTCCTTCTTGGTTACGAACAAACGAGGAACGCAGAGTCGTTCGCGGAACAACAGGTACGGAATTTGAACGTTGAATAATTGCTGGTTTGCTCCCACAATTGTCGCGGAGCTGTTGGAATAATTAGTAGTGCGCGCTAAGGTCGATTATCGGTAGGAGCGGAGAGGTGACGACGACGACGACGAAGACGCGGAACAATCGAGTCGGATGAGCGGACGGGCGAAGGTCGGAAGGGGCGGAAGGGCGATGATGAAATTGGAGCGGGCGACCCTTCAAGGCTTTTCAATCAATTCCAGTACGCACTTACTCGGAACGTCGAAACACTCTTGTCGTTTCACCGGACGATCGCGCGCGCGAGTTTAATGCAATTTCACCGTCAAAGCCAAACGCAGGGATTCCGCCCGAAATGAAAATGACGCTCGAGCGCTATTAATTCTCGAGCAAATTGCATTAACACAAATTCAATTATCCTCGCGCGTACGATTGCCCGGCATTTAATTTCGTAATACTTAAGCTTTTATCTATCGTACTTAATATACGATACAATATCATATAATATATAATATATATATATTTATATTCACATATAATATTAATATAATGAATTAGTCATTCGTTTGAACACAGTATAGTTTTTTTTTCTCTTCCCTCGTATAGAAAATACGTCTAATGGATCCGGGCGCGGTTTCGGTAGGATAACCATCGTTGGGCAGGGGTTCGGCTATAATGGAGAGCGGGACTAACCACGATAAATAACGCAAAGACTAATAGTTTGTCTTCTTTTTTTTATCATTTTTTTTAATCGTTTTCTTCTTCGTTACTTGAGCAGAGAAAATCTACTCGGATATATCGCGGCGAACGATCGTCGTTAATTGGTCGCGAATCCCGAGACGCTCTCGTCGCACCTGTTCACACACACTCTCTCTCTCTCTCTCTCGCTCGTTCACTCTCCAGTTTTTTCTTCCCTTGCCCGTTCTTTGATTAGTCTTATCGCAGCACTCGTGATACGCGTGGATTATAGCTCGGCGGTTCTGAACAAAACGACTTTCCGGGCTTTTCCGACAACGCGCGAATTATATTCGGATCGAGTCTACCTGAGAAAATCAACTGCGAAGCCGCCGCGACCCGTTTAATTCGCTCGGACTTTTTTCTTTTTTGCGGAATTGACGTTTTCCCACCGGCGCAGTAAAAAAGCGATGAAATTAACGGACTCGCGGCTTTCGATTGAATCGCGACTTCTCTCCTCGATAGGTGTATAGAATCAGAGTTGTAAATTTCCATTAATTCATGAGATACAGTTTATAGCTTATGGATTAATGGGGATTTACAACTCTGTATAGAACATTCTCCAACGACCCGCGTTTTACGCGAATGAACAATCATCGGTCCCCTCCCCCACCGAGCGAACGTGTCTCTCTCCTTTTCTGACTAGTACATCTTCGCGACTACAATAATTGTATCCAGCCTTTTGTCTTGCACGATTGCGCAAAAAGGATTAAATGCTCAAGCGCAGCTAACATTAACAAGATAAGTCCTTTGTTACTTTTTTTTTCTTCTTTTCATTCTTTTGTTAACAAGACGTGATATATTTGTTTTTTTTTTTTCTTTCACAAGTGCACTTTATGCATTCTAGACTCGCTTTGATTATGAAGTTGAGTTTATGGACGTGAGTTCATTGAAACGAAATATTCGTACGTTCGCGCATCTACGTTCGAGCGATATTTCTTTTTTAGTAATTTCGATAGAATAATTTTTATCGAAATCAATTCTGTCAGCCGTCCCAATTACAATTTGCGGCAGATATTTGATATCTCTACTTAAACACTATTCGGATTTCTCAACAGCTCTTCGCGAATTCCACCTCCGTATGACTCGAGCGTAAATGTGTCAACGTATGGAACGTAACGTATGAAACGAGTGGAAAAAAAAATCGTGCGTCGTCCAAAATAAAACTGTCTCGATGAATTTCGACGGCAATCGTCGGATTTTTCAGATATCTCTCGAATCAGGAAGCATTGTTTGAAAATTGGCTCTCGTTCCGAGGTTGAGACGACGCAAAGTTTCGCCGATAAACGCAAACGAATTTCACGCCAATACGAACCGTCGCGTGACCTACGAGACCTAAACAGTTCGCCTCGGTTTCCAAGCTCGCCGACCTCTGACCTAATTAACTCGTCAAAGTCTCGGTCGCGCTCGAAAACTGCTTTTTTCACTTTCCCAACAAGTATTCGATTATATGTATGCACACCGCGAACCGCAGGATTCGCACGAATTCGCGATCGCACGTAGAAACTGTGTAACAGGGTCAAACTAGCGACGCGCACACGGGACAGTTAAGAGTTTCGCGTGTAAATTCCGCAGTCCGACAGCGCGAAAAAATGAAGGAAATTCCCGACGAGTCGCTGGCAAATTGGAAAACTTGTCGCTTGCGACGGACGCCAAGAGCATAGAAAAAAAAAGACGTTCGTCCAGTGCCACGAACCGGAAAACGAGAGGGTCGATAAATATATTTCTATAAAAAGAAAACGCGCCAGCTGCGAGAATCGCGATTTTCGTGCACTTTAACGATCAGTTCGCGACGCATAGAAAAACGAGTGACGAAAGATACGAACGTCCTTTTCGACGATTCGCGAAACTAAGTTTGATGCGCGTCCGATTCAGACTCCTCTTGCGATATGATGCTCGATCTGTTGCTGCCGACGTCGAGATCCATCGCGAACGGCTTCATCGGCCCGAGAAGCGCCTGATTGTTGCTGCCATTGCCGTTCTCCTCGATGCTCAGGCTGCACTCCAGCGAGCTGTCACTGGAAGTACAAAAAGAAACTTCTACCAATCACCAGGTTAATCGAGTCGCGCCGTGTTCGTCGGAAGCGCCTCTCGTCGTGCTTTAAATCGTACCCCAATGCGTTTACCTGACGATGCTGGCGCGATCGCCGCTTCCCGGTGGCACAGTGCAATTCTCGCCGTTGCACGGACGTTCGCCGTTGCTGCTGCAAGTCGACGATGTCCTCGTCGCCGAAGAACTCGAAGCGATCGTCGCGGTCGACGTCGTCGTCGTCGTCGAGCCCGCTTCGTCACCTCTGCCTGACGATTGCGAAGGATTTCGTCTCGACTCTTCGTGACACTCGCATCTACATTCCTCAGGTTGAACGTAACTGTAGCCTCCGCCGCTCTTCGAGTCCTCCTCCGTTCGCGGTATCGTCTGAATTCTCTTCGGTGGCTTCCGTCGCTCGGGAATCTCCTCGAAATTGATCCAGTTCGTTGGCCGCGGCGCGGGAGCTCTCGGCGGCAATGGCGGCGGACTCGGCGACTTTCCCGGCACTTTTCTCCCGCCGTCCGACGCCACTCTTCCCGCGAACTCAGTAAACGTGTTTGTCGTCGGATGCTTTCGCGGACTCTTGAGCTTGAAGCTGTCCTCGCGCGGCAGCGAGATTTTCATGCGATCGGTGCGTTTCTCGTCGTGCGCCGTTTGCATCACAAACTCGTCGAGAAGCGTCGGATTTATCGGCGTCGTTGAACGCGGCCTCTCGATCGGTATCGTCCTGAAAGAACGATTGTCGATTATTTAATATTGCGATTAATGAATCGAAATGATTGAAGGTAGTATTTGAAAGAAAAACCTTACCTGACTTCCTGAAGTCGCTGTTTAACCGGCAACATTGGCACTGCGACGCTTTTCTCCATAGGCAAGGTCGTTGGCACATAAGGAAGATCCTCCTCGAAGCTCTCCTCGTAACACAGTCCCTTGCGCTCGTCCGGCAGCTCCTCGACGACTTTTTCCGCCTTGTTACGGATAAAATCAATTTCCGAATCCCTTTCGGATTCCGAGCTGTTGTGATCGAGATCGGAGACGATACTCTGCGTCTTTACCAGACTCTCCTGAGGCGGTTTCATTAGAAAATCGTCTCGCACGGATTCGATCGTGCATTCTATTTGCTGAACCGGTGGCTCTTCGATGGCGCTCGTTACTCGCGATTCGCATTCGATTGCGCTAACCCTTTCGAGGCGATGCTGTTCCTGCTGCTGCTGTTGTTGCTGCTGTTGCTGCTGTTGCTGTTGCTGTTGTTGCTGTTGCTGCTGCTGCTGCTGCTGCTGCTGCTGCGCCGCATCTTTGCTCCTTCGCTTCGGTTTAACCATCGGCTCCGCCGGTTTCTTGCCAATCGAATCCTTCGACGAACTCGCGGTGATTGTTTTGGCAGCTGTGACTTGGACGGCGGATCCCGGTCGGAAAATTTGCGCGCCGTCGGCGAGCATAGCAGTCTGCACGCTGATCTTCGAGTCCCTCGAGGAGCTTTTGCTGATCTGCGAATCCTTCGACGTGCTTGGCCTCATCGAGCTCTGAACGCTCTCGCGACTCGCCGACCAAGTGTTCTCGATTTTCGCCTCGGTTCTTATCTGCGAGCTCGAAGCGCGATGCTCGATCGAAACTTCGGTGACGATGCTACCGCTTCTCGGCTCGACGCTGTCGTACTCGTCCAGCAGCTTCGTCGGCGTTTCCAGCGGTATCGAAACGCTCTCCGACGGCAGTGCCTCTTCGTAATTTCGCGAATCCGCGTGAAGACTTATGAAGATCGAATCGTCGTTGTTGCGACTCGCTCTGTCGCTGTCGAAGGTGAATTCGACGTTTCCTATGCTCTCGAGGGACGGATGATCGCCCGGAGCGATGTCCGTGTCCGGTGTGCTCGTCCCGTCGTCCACGCTCTTCTTTCTCTCGCGTTTCTTGAACAGACTCAGCGTCGACGTGAAGACGTTCTTGTTCTTCGAGTCTTTTTTCAATGTTGAGCCTTTGTCGACGGACGCTCGCTCGCGGGATTTCGATCTGCTGCGCAGACTCTCCGTCGTGTCTTTGATTTTCGTGGTCAAGCTTCGACGAGGCTTCGAACTCGGTGTAGGGGACTCTGGGCTCATGACACTTCCGTCGGTTCTTGCCTGAAACATTTTTCAGTTATTTACGTTGAAGAGCGATGCAAACATTTTTCAGTTATTTACCTTGAAGAGCGATGCGAAACTGCTCTTTCGCGACACCGACGATGGACTCGGTGTTCTTGATCCCTCGAGGTCGCGAATTTTTTGGTGTCTCGGCAATTTCGGGCTGCCGCCGAGGCTTCCGATGGTCGGCGTTGTTTGCACGATTTCCTTAAAGTTCTGAGCCTTTTTTCTCTTGTCGCTGAGATCGAGGGTCGCAGGTTTTTGAACCTCCTGCGCCGACGCCGTCGCCGTCTTTGCCGATTCATCCGTGTCCCTCTGCTGAGTCGCCGGCGGCAGCTTCTTTATAATGGGAACCTAAAAAAAATTACCGCCGAAGCTCTCGGTACACTTGTTACATTTGGATACTACGCCACAATGTTAAAATGGCTCCATCGGGGACGGGTGTCGAACTAAGGGCAATACTATAATGAAAAGTCGAAACGAAAAGGGAACACACAGTTGTTACGACAATGCGAACTATCGATTGTGCAAATTTTTTTTTCCCCGGTAAAAACCCCGACAAAAACGGCAACAATACACTTTGCAATGGACACAGATAATCAGCAACGAATTAGTATCATATTATGAGGAACGGATGACACGAGTTTTTCGACTTTGTATTTTTTTTACGAACCTCGAATCATAACGAAGACGGAAGAATACTCCCTCACATCTACAAATACAAAGACTGATGTGATTCAAGCACTTCTCTTCGACTAATTTTTTTTTTCAAGCTCGTAGACAATTTTTCTGCAAACGTAGTAATTTCTAAATCGATTTTTGATAGCTCTGATATTATTGCGAAAATAAAGTTAAACTCTGAGAGGAAGTTCTTCGTGATTTTGTGGGCGCCTGACGAATCCGGGAAACGTACCTCTATGTTCACCCTTTCGAGGACCTTCTTCGTGATCTCGACCTCGCGCTTGAAAATTTCTTTCCTCTCCTCGCGACATCGCCGTCGCGGCTTGTCCAGGGGATCGGGCTTGAGATTTCCGCCCACTATGGGAACCTTTATGCTGTCCGGTATAAGAGCCTTGGTCGTGTCGGCCTCGCGCTTCAAGAGGATCTTCTCGAGATCGTCGGTCTCTGGCTTCGATGGCTCTATCAGATTGTCCGCCAGTGTTGGCTTGCTGCCGCAGAACGACGTCTCCAGCAGACATTTGTGAGGGCTGGGCGATCTTCAAAAAGCCGGGACAAATCTTTTTTTATCAGGAATTATCAGGAATATAAAAATTAGTATATTTAATAATGCGCGTTAATTCGTTACCTCGACGAAGTGGCGGACACAATCGACAATTTTCCCGACACTCCCGATCCCTGACTACCCACGGAAGACAATCTCGACGTTCGTCCGCTGATATTGAGCAGAATAATTTCCGAGCAGTTGCTGTCCTTGCGCTCGCGATCCTGAAGCCTCGAGCTCGTGCCGCCGCACTCGGACTGCGTCCCTCCCTCCTTTCTTCTCCTCGCCTTCTTCGCATCGCGCTTCAGATCCTGCTCGTGTATCGGATCTTGAAGATCCAGCTCCTCAGTCGAGGAGCGCAGATCCTGGGCATCCTCCTTGTAGCCCAACGACAGTTTGCAGCCAACCGGTGGCTCGCCTCCTAGATTATCGATTTGAAAACCAATACTATGTACCACAAATTTCTTCGGCATTATTACAAAACAAATTGTACTGTGAATACTATATCTCATGAATTAATGGAGCTTTAAAATACTGTCTCACACTGACAATGAGCTCAGAAAACGAATTTTCCCCGCAGCGATAAAAAAAATATATAAACCCCCATTTTTCGTAACTCCAATGTTTCTCTTTAGATTCCGCTGTGTTTGGTTATACGCGATTTAGTACCTGCGAGGAGTTCGCGCTCGGGCGAAGACTCCCGCGAGTTGTTGCTGTCCTCGTGATGCGAGGAGCTGCTAGCGCGGCTGATGTCGATTCTCGGTGTGCTCGGGGTCTTCAGCGAGCTACCCGGGGTCACGGGTGTCGTCACCTCGACGATCCCCGGCATTCGTGCGGTCGGTTCGCCCTGCATTACAATTCAAAGAATCATTCCTTCAGCGCTGTCAATGATGGATTAACGGGA
Source organism: Itoplectis maculator (assembly GCA_964034905.1). Lineage (NCBI taxonomy): Eukaryota > Metazoa > Arthropoda > Insecta > Hymenoptera > Ichneumonidae > Itoplectis > Itoplectis maculator. Next base: position 6,781,060 of record OZ035867.1, on the reverse strand, counting down.
CGAGACGAGGCGGACGGAGGCCTCTCGGAGGTGGTGGTGATGGTGGTGGTGGTGGTAGGTGGTGGTTGGTGGTTGGAGATAGGTGATGGAGGCAGGCAGACAGGCAGCTAGTATCATCCGCGCGCTTCCCGGAGGGTCGTGGATGGATTTAATGCGTACCGCATCGCCCGCTAAACACCACCACACGCATTTTTCTCATCACTTTTGCACACCTCCGACTTTCCTCTGACTATTTCTTTTATCGTTCTTTTTGCATTCGATATATATTTTTTTTTTAATATTTTTATCTCCGCTCTGACGCGAAGGCGAACGAGGTCGAGGAAGAAGAGAAGAAGAAGAAGAAGCAGAAGGTTTCTCTTTTATCGACGGAGAGAGAGAGGATCGTTATATATGTGGTGGTGGTGGTAGTGGTAGTAGAAGTAGTAGCAGTAGTAGTATCAGTAGTAGTGGTAGTAGTAGTAGTAGTAGTGGTTTCTCGCAGGGAAGGGTCACTCTCAACTCACGTTTTCCACCTCGTCGGAAAGATCCTCGAAGGATGCTATTGGCGCCGGTCCGAGTTTCCTCTGATGACTGCTCGGCAATCCCGAAGCCATTTCTTTTTTTACTCCCACGCGGCGCTGCTTTTGTTTCTTTGTCTATTAGTGGTTATTTTTCTTCGTTTTGTCATATACACAACTCTCTCTCTCCCAGTTTCGCTATGCCTCTTCCCTCACCTCGATCCGTCTGAAACAAATGTCAAAAAACAAATTGATCAGTGACTTGTTATGAGCGTTTTTGTGGGACGAAGCTGCCTGCGTCCTTTTGTAGCTTCTGATGTTGCGAAAAAATATAAAAAAATATTAAATAAAAAATGAACGATTGTACAATTTCAGAGAATAATATAAATAAAAATTCCATTATGAAAATACGCGTTTACTGACCTCGCCAGACTAATTTACGTCCCTTCTGTGTAAATTTGAGTTTTAAATTCCTTTAGAAAATTCTCCATGTGCGAAACTCGACGAAACTTCTGCACTGCGTTTCGCAGTAACCGTTTATGGAAAACGTTCCTGCCGCGATGTCGAACAACGAGGCTCTGTCGTTTTTCTCCCGACGGTTAATCAACGCCCGGAATTAGTACTCCGAGGCCCGAAGGACGGATTGATTAGAACGTGCAGCGTGCAGCTACAGTGAAACTAGCGCCCGGGGACTATACAGGACACCGCAAAACGCTGATCCGGATACCCAACAGCGACTCGTCGACGCGAATCTCTCAAACTCGTATTTCAAACTCATTTGACGCTGCTCTTGACGTTCGAATCAGACACGAACGATATAATATCGTCAATAAAATGCCAAGCGCAACAAAGTCCAACAATAGGAATATTGTTTCCATTGTTGCACTTTCGCCTATTTCGATATATTTCCCTCTGGCCGCTTTTGTGCGAGAAAATAAATATCCTCGAGTCGAGGAGATTAAAGTTAGCGGAAAGAGAAAGTCGAGAGCAACGATTCTCGTCAGTTGTATTTCCATTTATTTTTTGCGGGAAAATGAAGCGTCTTGCGAATAGCGAAAATCGACGATATTCCAAAGTCGATTTGACCTGGCAATTGAATTGTTTTTTTTCTCGTATCTCGCGTTAGATTCGTTTCACGAGAGAAAAGGGGTTTTGTTTCGAGAAAACGGAAGACGATAGACGGACGTTGGAGATGAGAAACCCGGAAGTAGCGAGAGAAGGATGAAGAAAGAGAGAGACGGTGAATTAAAGCTGGTAGGCGATTCGAACAGCTCGAATTTCCGTTGATGCGTGGGAGTGGCTCTCACAGATACATATGGACTGCTGCCAATATCTGGATAATGTCTATTCCCGTCGAGAAATCGAACAGCAGCCCCCCTTTCACCGGCTTAAGCGTCTGCCTCCGCCTCCGAGTAAATATTTGACTGAAAAAAAAAGTAGACTAAACATGTAACGTCTGTTTCGTGACTTATGAAATTTCAGAAAGATCCGAGCTATTGATCCGACGAAATGCGCTGCAGCTCCGTCGAAAACCCAACAATTGATTAGGTGCGGTTTACTTTAGTCAATTAGTATCAATGCACCGTAAAAAAATGAAAAATGTACCAAATATATTTAATGAAAAATTTTAAAAAATCGAGTAAAAAATATTCGTCCGTTTGGCGAAAAAAAAATTGTCCCAAACATATTTTATGAAAATTTATATTAAAATAGAAAAAATAAAGAGAGAATATTTGGCCGAAAAAAAGTGTAGTGAAAAAAGTATCGTCGCGATTTATGAAATTTCGAAACGACGAAATATGCTGCGTCGCAACGTCGATGCTCCGGCGAATTAATTACGGGTTTCGTTAGTGTGTCAATTAGCGCGAGCGCTGCTGAGAGTCACGGTTGTAACGAGTATCCCGGCGATCCGGAGATTATGTATACGCTTTCCGTATCCCTCTCGCCCGGTGTTTATACGACGAGCAGCCACCACACGAGAGCGCGTGGCGCGCGGCTCGAAAGCTGCGTGTGTGTTTACGGCAAAGCTCCGACTAACAAGCTGCCTATTCTTGGTGCGTTGTTACGGGAGAGAGGAGAGCGAGCGGCGTATGCGTAACCTACGAACGGGATAACTTCCACTCGTAACTTCGCAGCCTTCACCTTTCCGAGATTCTCAAGACGAGGGTATTTTTTTTCCTCGAACGAATCTACCTCTTTGAAAAATTCCTATCCAGTCGAACGACGAAAAAAAATTAGTCGCGAATCGACGCAATTTAATTAATCAATCTGATCAATCGATCGGTTCAACTAATTTAATAAATCAATTGTCAGCTGGTGATACTGACTAATTGAATAAATAAAATTCCTCGCACGATCAGTTCGATTAATCGAATCGATATAAATTGGAGAAAATAAACGCGACGATTTAAAAATATCAATATGCAGAATATTCATCGACCGCGAGCGAACATCGGCGATCAGTGCCAAGTACAAAATTAAAGCAATGCGAAAGGAGGAAAAAAAAATTATTGTCCAATCGAATAGAAAATCTATATCGGCGACGGCGACGGAATATTCCTCCTCGCCGCGATTTCAATAACGAAATTGCCAATTAACTCGAACCAGGCCAGTACTTTCTCTCCTCAGGGGACGATCGATACGACGAACGCGGAGGTCGCGAACCAACAGATTTCTGAGATATCGGCGGAGTTGACCTCCCCCGCGATTTGTGCGGAAGCTACGTGTGTGTCGTGCGCGGATCCGACCCGCCGCGCGGGTTAAACGATAAATTGATTCGGTTACGTGGGGAATTAATTCCGCGAGGCGAGCCTAGGGTTGATCGATGCCCGCGCAGTGAAATTCGATGCGGTCTGTCCGTCCGTCCGTCCGCCGCAGGAATCGTACGAGTCGCGAGTGAATCCTCTCGCTTCGTATTGGGTGACGGAAGCGAGAGTCGAGGGTCGAGGTTTAGGGTCGCCCTCGCCAAGTCCACCCGCACAGGTGCTGCTCGGGAACATCGCTCCGCGCCACGCGAACCCTCCGTGTAAGCCGAGGAGGTCCCCTAACTCCGATTAAGCCGATAAAAAGACGTAATTTACCGGTGCACGACACGAATGCAACAATTTTTTTTTTTTCCGGTTTATCGTCGCGTCGGTAAAGCAAAATTTCTGGTTATCGACGTTTTCGTGTGAAATGGGTGGGGGTAAAAATAGCAAATGAAAATAGTAGAGAATGGCTTAAATAGCGAATTTAAAAATAATGAACTTCTCAATCTAGATTGGTTATCATTACGGAATTCTAATATAGTCCAGTATAGTAGTCTAATATAGTCCTAATTATGAAACAGATCCGAGAAGGTCGAGAAAAAAGTGTCCGAGTTGGTGAAGAATGCCTCATATATGATGTAATATCTCTATTACGTGCTCTTGGTATATAGTACGTAAAATATACGTAATATGTGCGCGATATGTAATATACACGTCATATATATGTCGCGGACTATATTGTGGGAATATGTAATAGAGATATTACAGCACGGAGCGCAGGACGTAATAATAGAGTTCGTCGACTCGCCCCTTCGCCCATTGTTCGCTCCTTCGAGCTCGACGGAGCGTAAAAATGTTTTTAGAAAATGAGAATGATGAGTACCAAAAAAAGAAAAAATAATAGAAGATTATGAGGACGAAGCGCGATCTGCATTCGACCCCCTGACGCACGTCGATCGCCGCGACCTGACCGCGAGGTGCAAACGAGGTCAGTTACCATGACGTCGATCGTCATAAACACACATAGCACACACATTTCGCCTCTCTCTTTACTCTGTCTTATTTTTAAGCGATTAAATGTTTTGTTCTATTCCTTCGAATGTGGCCACAATTATTTTGTCCCTAAGACGTCCAAAAATCGTCTAGCCTACCTCGTAACTGATAATTACGTCGATCCATCCGATTCCCATAATTCCTCTTACAATAGTCTCCGATAATTCCGTCGATCCATCCGATTCCCATAATTCTCTAACAATTGTCTCCCACAATTCGAGTTACAATTTCGTAGCAGAGGAAAATAAGCAAAAAAAAGCAAACCTCAAGTAGGAATAAATCAGGGGTAATCAGGTAAGTAGGAAATATTCGTTTCGGTCAGGACACGAGTAGACCGAACTAATTTCTTTCATTACTTGCTCCCTAGGACGCAGGCTACGCGTGCACGCGAGCCATGCATGGACTTACCCCATCGACTGCCCAGCTTCGCAGCTTCGTTGGTATCTACGCTTGTCGACGAATCGTCGACTCGTTTAGCGCCGACAAACGCGAAACAAAAAAGAGAGAGAGAGAGAACAAATTTTGCGCGAGCGTTGAAAAACCGAGCGGCATATAGCGATCGATCTTCGTCTCACGCTCCGTCCATGCCTGCCGCCCGCTTTGCTTCAGGAGTTCCGCCTCGACGAAGAGCGGCGTCGCCGTCGTCGTCGTCGTCGAATATCCTCGATGCGCTCGATTCCCCTTCTCCGTGTGACCCCCGAAAACGCGTGTTTTGACCGTCTACGCCGCAGGCGTCTCGCCGAGGTGTGAAACCGCTGAACGTCTCCTATTGGTCGTCGTGCCTCTCTTCGTCCTTTTCTCTCGGCAATCGTCAATTCTCATGCTCATCATCCTTTTCCCTCGATCTTTCATCCATGATCCTTCCTTCCTTTTCCTCCTCCTGTGGAATTTTCACGTTTCAGGTTGCGCGGCCGCCGCGAGCATTTTTAGCGACTTACATCGTGTCTACAGCGATCGGCTTCGACGGGACAGATATACCCCCTCTCCCTCTCTCTCTCGCTCTCACACACTTATTCCAACGGTGATTTTTCTCGCGCACGAAATGCGCGCGTCGCGCTTTACACGAGTTACAACCTGAGTCAGCCACCCCCGCCCCTTCGATGGTGGCTGCTGCTGCTGCTGTTGCCGCAGAGAAGTGTGCACAACCAGATCCACCACTACCACCAACCACCAACCAGCACCACCTGCAGCTGCTCTCCAACGATATTCGGCGATCTTCGACAACGACGACGACGACGGCGGCGACGTCGCTGTTGCTGCGATTCACGTCCTCTTCATGCTATCGCACAGCTCGCTTATGCCGAGGATCACACATCGGCTCTGCGTGAGTACTGCTTTCGCTGCTGTTGCTGCTGCTGCTGTCGCTGCTGTTGTGCCGCTACTGCTATTCTACTTCTGGTCATGCGCTTGGCCGTGCGCGACAAGGGGAAGAGCGGCCGCGGATGGAGCGAAAAAAGGAACGTGGAGGGAGGGAGAGAGACGCTTATTACGTACAAGGGAAGGAGAGAGAGAGAAGGAGAGAGGCCAAAGCGCAGCCGCGTTCGATGGAAGTACGAACGGTCGGAGGGTGCGCGCCACAATAAACTCCCCTGCGCTGCGTGTGTGAAACGGCGATTGTGCCTACAGAGCAGCTTTCTCTCTCTCTCTCTCTAGCAATAAACATATATCTATCTATCTCTCTCTTTTTCTGACGAGTCGAGACGACGCCTGCGCAGTGCGCGGCGGCGGCGGTTCTCTGTGAATCCGACGAACAAAACGGCCACCCACCCCCGCGTTTCCCATTTCGCGGCTCAGGTCTCCTCTCTTCCGTCGTTTAGTGTGCGTTCTGTGCCGCTGCACACGGCGAAATAGCAAAATGGCGGATCGCGCGGGATGACCGTCGCGCGTGAAGCTGAGGATTCGGAGGATGCGTGTTTCTTTGATGTTGGTTCTTTGTAGGTGATGAGGGCGATTTTTTGGAAGTCGCCGCGATTTCGGTTGCAATTAGTTGCAATTTGTTGGGTATCGGGAACGGTATATGGGGCCGATCGATGGCGGCGCTCGACCGGCGCACGAGTTGCCAACGTCGCGAGCGCCAAAGCGGTGGCGAATGTAAATGGCAGCTGCGTCGCTCCGCGCGGTCGTTACACCGAAGCAAAGGATTATTATTTGGACGTGAGCCAAGAATTCTCGCTGGTCGCACTGTGCAACGAGTCTGAGGGTCTCTTCCTCCCTTCATTCGGGAAGATCCTGTGTGTGATATACTGGCGACGTACTCGAGACTTCGTTTCGAGGAGTTCGATGAACCCTGAACGGGAAACTTGTATCGCCATTGGCGAATGAATAATAAAAAGTACTTTGAGGTATTTGGTCGGAATGTTGGAAAATTGCCGAACTCCAGTTTAAAGTTGCGTCCAGTAGACGGAAAGTGTTGTATAGCGACAACGAAAATCGAAGCGAGTGCCAAGTTTGAAGGTGGATTTAAAGCGCGAGTGCGCAGGCGCAGTCGAATATACAGAGATGCACTTGTCTTGTTTTCATTACCGACCGAGCAACCCTTGCATTGCTCCTTACGTCACCGCAAACTAAATAATTAACATCGTATTTGAAAAAAAAAAAAAAAATCTGTCCGGTGACGGTAAATAAAACTCAAGTTGAACTTGTTCATACAAATGATTTATTACCTGTTAGTACGTACATTTGCGCCAGCACAAAAAAAAAGATCAGAGGGCAGCGTCATGTAAAACAATGACGAGAAAAATTGTTCGTTCGTTAGTCTTGCGATTTTCTCATTCGTTTTATTTCATCCGAGACTAGACGTTCAAAGTAACGAGCGAGGGTTTACCCCAAGTCGCTCACTTTCGCTCGATCGTCTGCTTATTTTTACGTTTCGTTTCCTTTTGTTTTCACGTTCAATTCGCGTAACAATAAAGATCGACGCGATCACGTTCTCATGGTTCGTGGGATAACTGATATTACGATGACACGATTTGATACATTCCTTCCGGTTAACTCGAAATAAAAATCGCACGAAATTTCACAGTCTCATTCACAGCGAAAATTTCGCAGCTTCGAGTTTTTCCTCGCTGGCCTTTCAAACTCCTGATTTTCTATGTCGAGCGTTGCGTCAGTGTCGTTCGAATTATTTACATATTGGAGAGGGGCGGGCGGGTTTTACATGGGGCTGATCGAGTTACATATGTATTTACAAGGGCAGTGTTAGACGCTTCCGAGTTATCATCAGACAGGCACTATATAGTTCAACTCATCGAGGCTCTAGCACATTTTTCACGCGATTGTTTTTGTTTGTGTAAATAACATCGTCATAGCTCGCCAAAAGCGCCTCAACATACAAAAATTTTCGGCTATTCAACGTGATTTTCCAGCCTTGCCTCAATCCGACGGTATAATAACGCAATTCGGTAACGCGGACCAAATTTTTGTTCGTTTAATTGATAAGTTAATATTTCATCGCTATGTCTCCTGCGACTTTAAAACGTTCACTGGTTTCCAGTGTTCGACCGTGCAAAGTTTTTTTCCGCGCGAGACTCTACCAATAGTTACTATCGGCGCTGTGAATTGTCTCACGTTCCGGTTTACAAATTCCGAGCGTCGAAGAACGCCGTTTGTCGTAAATCTACAAAAATACTCGTTAAACTTTACTTTTGTTTTACGTCCGCGCTTTCGGTGTGTCAGTCGCGAGAAAAATGATTTCTCTTTGTGTGTTGTTTGTGTTGTCGAACGTAAACACGAAAAATAACACAATCGCGTTTTTTTTCTCCTCTTCTTCTCGCTGTGTTCGGTAATATTGAAATTATTCGCTTGGAACTCGTTGCAATTGGCTTTAAGAACGTAACGCGAGCTACTCGCTCGTGAACACACTTTCCCCGGCGGAACGGCAGAAGAAAATACGCTTCCTGCGTCGCCACCGCTCGATTTTACCTCTACAACAGCTAACTTTAATCTCCGATTGAAATAAGAGTTACGAGTCAAGGGAAAAGATACAAAGAGGGGAAAAAAAAAATCGACGGGCGGTTTCGATTTGGCTTCGAAGACTTCGTCGCTGCCAATTGCGAATCCAAACTATGCGATGCGGTGTAGTAAACATAAATAGCATTCGACGCCGCAAACGGTCTTTTTCGTTATTTCATCTCGCCTTTTTTTCGTTCGCTCGTATTCACTCTCATTCGGCAACGCTTTTGCAAATTCATTCCGGCGTAAGTTCAACAAAAAGCGATGAGGGGGGACAGTATTTCAGCGATGGTCCCAAGTTGCGCGAAACCTCGGAGAACACCCATTAGGAGTATCGTCGCTAAGTTAATGCTCGTAACTTAGATAAATACAAAAAGCTCGCGCCAACGATCCTGCACAACGGATCCTGCGCGCTTCCGCCAAATGAAACGCTGGCCTACGTCGCTGCGCGACGAGAAAAACAGGCGCATCGACGCGCGTTTTCCGACGTTTGCCGACGACGACGCTTTCGCGGGTCAAGTTTGTCTCTTCGTAGCCTCTCGATTCTCGACGCTTCATGATCGAATTGACGATGTACTCGAGGACGACGATACGACGCGATTCAGCTTGCTGTCGATTATTATCTCGTCGCCGTTTCTTATGTTGTATCGGTAGAGCTGCTTGTTCGGGTAGAGCATCTCCTCGGGGCCGTAGTGGGCCTTCATTACCTGAAAAGCATTACAAATCGTTAAAACAGTTCGGCAGCAGTAAAGTGGGTAGGGTTTTAAAACGACGAATTTGAAAAAAAAAAAAAAAAAAAAAAAAAAAAAAAAAAAAAAAAAAAAAAAAAAAAAACGTGTTTTTTAAATCAGCTAATATTTTCTATCAATATGTTTACTATGCGTTTGACCTCAGTGATAAATTAATAGAGAGACGTTAATGACTGTGCGATGTGAATTAAAGCGCAACGTTGGGATAGGTAAGGACAAATTTACGAAGCGGAACGGCGAAGGCCTTACCTTCGATCGCCGTGTGCTTAAGACAGTTCGTATAAGGAATTTTGAGGGACACGATGATGCTCGAGAGGGGGAAGTTATCAAAGTGACGGGACGAATGTAGGATTATGTTTTTAAATCACGATCTCCTGATTCGCGAGCCAATTTTCGAGAAACCAAAAGTTCTGAAAATGTGGAAGGAAAAAAAAATGTATCGACGGGCAATTCGAAGCTTTACGCACCTGATTTACGTAGAAGAGTCGCATTCTGTTGGCTGGAATCTTCACCATCGATTCCAGCTTTGATTTTAATTCGAATACCGTTCTGTAGACGTCCACTGAACGTACCTGTAAATTAAAAAGATTTTTTTCGTCAATGAATCGTCGTTTGATTGCGTAATTAGTTAACGAAAGAGACAGTAAAGCGGCTTGAGTCGTTTGTACAAACAGGTGTTGCGGTTAAATGACGAATGGAAACGTAACGAGAACTGTATCCGCGTTATCCGCAAACTCACCTCAACGAGATCGCCGTAGGTAAACGTCACCTTGACTCTTTTCTCCGGTGTCAGATCCACGTGCACGAGCGGATCCAATTTACCGTGAATACCGACGAGTTCCGAGAACCTGAAAATTCAACAAAAAAGCTTGAGGATTATTCATGCAGATCGAGTGAAATAATTTTATTCTCTCTCCTAAAGCAAGACAAGTTCATAAAATATTCAATTGCAAACGTTCCAGCCGAATGAACGTAATGAGAAAATCCTTGAAGGAAAATCCAACGAAATGTATTTTTAACACAAACCTTTCTGGTCTGTCGGCTTCCGGTTTGTCCATATAATAACGAATGAAGGCTCTTTCGGCGTCCTCGCGCTCCTGGGACGAAATTACTCCGCCGCCGTTCAGCGTTTCGATATTCGGCAGTCTCGCGATTAGCAGCTGTCGTCTTTCGTGTTCTGTGTATTCTCTGGGGCTCTGTAAAAAAATTTGGCAAACCATTAGCACACTGAAAAAAATGTTCTATAACAATGTCGAATATAATGAGTTCTATCATATAAAAGAGTACATTTTTCATACATTTTTTAGTGCATGATGATATAAAAAAAAATTCCTTGGCAAAGGAAATCCGAACTTAAATAATTCGCATTATAAGAATAAAACTAGAAATTTATTACTCGCCTCGAAAAGAGGGCAGCCTTGCATCCTGAGTGACTTAAGAGCCGGAAATCTGGCGAGTCTCTCAACATCGTCCCACGTCGAAAGCAGAGTTCCATTGACATTGAGGAACCTGAGCATCCTGAAGGGATCATGCGACGAGCCAGCCTTATTGGCGCTGCTTTCGCACTCGCTCTCAGTTCTGTTGTAAGTCTTATCATCGGTGCTGAATATTCTCCCAGGGTCGACGCCGTTTTCCGCGGAAGTCTCACCATCGTCGCTCGGCAGACGCTCCAAATTTTCATTCTCATCCTCCTTAGTCTCTTGCTTTGCTGCTTTGCCCAAACTTTGCTGCTGCTGCGGCGGCACCGACGACTTGCCCTGATCGTCGTTGAGATTTTCCTCCAAGGCGAGCGACCTTATCGGACACTCGGCGAGAACGAGACTCTCCAAATTGGGAAACACGTAGCCGAGCTTCGATATTTCGGTCCACGTTTCGATGGGATTGCCGGTGAAGTGAAGCTTCTTCAAGGCCTCATTCCTGTTGCCGGGAGTCGTGTAATCAAGGTCAACTTGCTTATACTCGTTGAGGGACAGGTGAAGCTCCTCGAGATTATCAAGCAGCCTCACTAAATCCTGGACAGTGGACCACGTGACTCGGGTACCATTTAAAACGAGATTCCTCAGCGATTTGTAATTCCCATCCTTGACCATCAGCGACTCTGCGAGACTATTGAAGCTCAGATTGACGAATTTGATCTTCGGCATATGCTGAAGAATCCCAAAAACCTCGTCCCACTGCGAGAGCTTGTTCTGCGCGAGATCGAGCTCCTCGACGTGACGACACTTGGTGCGCAGCTTCTCGTCGTCATTACCCGCGCACTCGATGTCGCAGTCCTGGAGAACGAGCAGCGCCGGCACCGTGTGACGCGGCGATTTCTTCGGTATGAAGATGCTGATCGACAGCGCCGTCTTCGGCGAGCTCGACTCCGTCTCCTCGTCCGTCAGCGAGCAGTCCGTCGTCGAGCTTCCGTACTTCAGCTCCAAGGCTTCCAGCAACGACGGCATCTTTACTGCATTCTGAAACAAAATAAAAAATAAAACAGAGCCCAATTAATCATTAAAAAATGGCAGTTCCAAATTATTTAATTTTCAGACCGCACCACCCGCGAAGCCCTTTGCGAATGAAAATTGCGTGAGGTCGGTTCCGCGAATCGCGACGTGCGTTTCTTATCAGCTCTACCGGAGCGACGCATCGAGAATGTCGCGCGAGGAAAACACGGCGAAGACGGTGAAACAGGCTGAGAAGCAACAAGCAGCTCGAAGAGGGAAGAGGCCGTCAAGCTCGTGTATCAGCGGCGCTGCTATAGTAACGGCCGAGAGTCCGACGGCCAGCGAGATCCTCGCGAGAGCAAAACCTGGGAGAGAATCTCGTCTGACCATATTCGCGTTGTAAGGTCGCGCGCATTGTCTTTTTGTTGTGTATATACGAACGGCCGCTGCCGTCGCTGTTTGCTGCTGCGGCTGGAAACCCTGTATACCGGTTTCCTTCTGTTCCTAGTCCCACGAACCGAGCGCAGCGACGTCGCCATTCGCCAACTATCGTCATTGAACTCGCGCCTTTCTTCAATCATTTGCTCGAAACTCATAGTATTCCATTTCGCAAATATTTCCACATTCACGAAACTTTGATCGTTGAAACGCGGAAATTTCGAAAAGCCGACAAACCGTTTTACTGTTTTACTGATGACAAAGGAGTTTCCGACACGAAATTATATTGGCAATATTATATACGAAGTTGTATTGAGTTTCTCAAGGTTGGCTGCTCGACCGACGAATATTTTGTTAATCAGGATAAAAATCGTGGGTACATTCGTTCAGGTGGAGAGGACTCAGCGAGACAATGAAAGAGGCGCGAGCGCAAAGTGTTTCGACTCTCGTTTCTCCGCACCTTCTCACTTTTTTTCTCAAGGTTACTGGCCGTCGCCGTTGCCGCCGCCGCTGCTGCCCCACTCATCGCTTGTTACCCACTGTTGACCCAAACAAAGCTGTTTATTGGCCGGCGCAGCTCGACCAATCATCGCAGTCACTCGCTTGGCAATCACAATGCCTAAACAAGTTTTTCACACTTCGCGAATAGTGTTACCTGATTGTTTGAAACGAATGAATTTTTTTTTTTTCGAGTTATACCCCAATGCATGGATTATTACATTCTATTGGCTACGTTGCCGATTTTCCCATCGACATCACTGAAAACGAGCCTATTGCATTTGCGTTAGTGAAATGGCTAATACATTGTCGCGCGGCTCGAAATGAGGCGAGCTCGATTTTTGTTATCGCCAAATGCATATTCAAAGCGCTTTCTTGGTGTCCTCGGGCCCCTGGGAACCGAACCACCATAAAACCACCATACAATATATGCCCCGCACATCCAGCGCGAATAACAGTCGCCGATTTGCAAGCGAAATGTTAGCATATTACTGTTGCTGTATATCTGCGCTGTCGGCTTTGGTCGTCGCTGCTGCTACTATTGCTGCTGAGCGCAGCCGCTCGACGGGCACGTAACACACACACAGACACATAGAGCGAGCTCGGGCGATCGGTTCAACGGCCATGCGAAATTAACTTTCTCCAGGCCTCGCAAACGGTGGATATATAGCTGGAGCAGCCGAAGCTGCTGCTGCCGTCGCCGTCGCTGCTGTTAGTTCCGAAGTCGCCGGTGGCTCTGCGCGGCCACTGCGAAGCCCGCACGGCAAAGCCCCGCCGAGCGGTGCATTGCACCGCGTTACGAGCTCGCATTAGAATCGTGACAGTGGCTCGTTTGAAACGAGCGCGCGAGCTGTGAGATTCATCGGGTGACGCGAAAGTGTCCATTATAAAAAAACGCGCGCGCGTCCGGTGAAGGAAAATAAGAGTGAAATATCCTCTATTAAAAAGTTCGTGAGCAACCATTGTTGTCGATTTATTCAGCATCTGATTGGTCGTTGGGAAACCGGCCGCAGTTTGATGTTTAATATGGCGAAATTTGGCAGTTTGTCAGACAAAAAAAATCGTTTTTCGCGTTTTTCGGCTCGAATTTCCGATTTTTCGGGCAAACACCTGTCGTTTTTGGAATCAGCGGGAAATTTCCCATCGGATAGGGGTTTTAAACTTTGCGAAATCGAAAATTTTTTTTTCGTCAAATTTTGCGAAAAATGGCAAGGGGTACCCCTTCTAAAAATTTGCGATTTTTGAGGGTCAACTTTAAAAATCTGCAAAAAATCGAAAAATCGAGATATCGCGTTCCGCTTGGCAGCGTTCTCTTCGTTGAAGAGTTTTCTTTCAAATGCAAAAAGAAAATCCCGATTATATTGATCCAAAAAAAAATTACACCGATTTCAGTAAAGTGCTAAAATTGGGAAAAAGTGAAAAAACGTTTTTCGCGTTTTTCTCCTCAAATTTTTTATTTTTCGGGCAAATGCCGGTCATATTTGGAATCAGCGGAAAATTTCCCATCGGATAGGGGTTTAAAACTTCGTTAAAACGAAATTTTTTTTTTCGCCGCAAATCGCAAGGTTCTTCTCTACTAAAATGAATAAGTTCCTAGTAAAATAAATAATGTACTGTTCGTTTTTTACTTTTTTGCAATAAATAAACATAAGAGTAAAAAAAAAATTGTACCTATCGTTTTCCCCTTTTTCGCAATATATAAGGAAAATAAGAGTGAAAGGTAAAATAATGTACCCCTCATTTTCCTTTTTATTTCGTCCTTGAGCAAAACTCAGACCTGGCTGCTCGGTTGGCCGGAACTTTTTGTACGTTTGCCAATAACGTAACGCACGACGAAATCGCAGACGTGTGTGCATCGTTAAAAATGTTTGTCCATTTATAGCAGTGAAGATTTCATTTAGATCGTCGGCCGGTGGATTAAGTCAGATGGGAAGGAATAAAATAAATTTTTATATCAAATTTCCTAATCATTGTACACTGAGAAAAAAACATCAGTTCATCCAAAATTTTTTTGCAAACAATTTGAAAATATCACATTTTATAAAAAGTCGTGATAAAAAAATCATTCTGATTAACTGTTCATTCACTAAGACTCTACCCTAGAAAAAATCATTCTGCAAAGCATTCGAGTGAAGATTCATCAGCGAACGAAAATTCGTCTTCCTCGCAACCTTGACCCAAACGTCCGTGACGCACCAGTCCAAGAATACTAAGATCGCCTGCCGATAAGACACGAGTTCTTCCTCCTCGTTGCGCAGTTCTCGAGAAAATAAATACACAGCAAACAAGTTGAGACGGAAAAACCAATAGCGGATGAGAGATAATCGCCGCTGCTGTCGATCGTCCAATCTATCCGCAGCAGTGATATTCTCCGCAGATAAGATAAGAAACATAACGAAAAAAAAAGTAACGCGTCTTTGCTTTTGAAATTATCGCAATTTATGCGGAATAGGGCTAATTATAATTATTATGACTCTCCAGGTAATCCGACGGAGTCGGAATTGCGCGGCGCAACTTTTCGCGTGCAGCACTCTTCGCTCGAGCCGACGAATTAGCGATCAGGAAAAGTTACGCTGTGCGTCGACGCGTTAAACCGCGCTGCGAATTTTCACCGCGAAGCTAATTGGCCGACCGATCTCCACGGAAATTACAAAATTATCAGCGAAAATTTAACTGCCGAGAGCGAATGTGTTCCCAGCTATGCGTTTCCGCCGAGAAAGATTGTGGCCTGGATCGCACAATCTGGACTCGGTCTCCTCGCGAGCAGCGCTCTATTTACGACTCAGGCAGAGCGACGTTTGTGTTTGCAGTCTCGGCTGAGATCGAGCGGACGGTCCACGTGCAACGTGTAAACTAACTATTGGGCCATCTATTTATATCGATCGGCTTCGTGGATCGGCGTCCAGAAGCTGTCGGAGCTTTTCGAACATTTGGGACGTTAAAATGCATCAACTTAAGTTTAGTAGATTTTTTTTTTTTTTTTTTTACTTTGAAAAGGTTGCATTTTTGCTGTTATTCCAAATGACTTTTAGCGAATCATTTATACAAAGTGATTTGATATTTTTTGTGGCACAACATCGCTAAATATATACGCGTAGAGGCGCAGAAACGCAGCAGCGGCGCTCGAAACACGCAAGTGGCGCGTCGCGCGGGCTTCTCCGCTTACGAAATGTCAGAAGACAGAAGCGTTCCCGCAGTGACTAGGTCGACGCTGCGCGCGCGCGTAAACGCCAATTCCGTTGATGCGCACGACTCACGTTTCCACGGTTGAGGCGTGCGAGAGTAGTCCCGCAACCGTTTGGCGAGCGCGTTACCGCTACTATAATAATATATGGGCCGCACCCGCAGGTTCCGACCAAAGACGGTACAACTCGGGCGCAGAGCGGGTCAAAGGTCGCTGTAAACGCGGTTATACGACCCGGTTTATGGTTAATGGACCGCCGAGATTTTTCATAGGAACATCACCGATCACTTTCCTGCGATTTTACTCAGCGTTGGATTTTACTTTATTTATGGGAACGGTTTTTTATTGGTCTGAATATTGTTTTTAAGAATTTTTTCAAGAATTTTCGTCACCAATATATCCGAAGATAAAATATCAATAACATTGTAATCTATATCCAGGTCGATGACCTAAATTCTCGGGATGCAGGTTAATGGAGTCATCTTCCGCGAAGGCCAAACGGCTGCTGCTGCTGTGTCACGAAAATAGCGCCACCTCGCGTGGATTCCGTCGTAGCGACGGACATAAACCTCGTCTTTCGCCGTCGCCGTCTCCGTCGCGACGAAGCAATATAAGCAGGAAGACTAAGAGTAGTCGCCTTGGGGGAAAAACGTGCTTCAACGCCCAGCGCGACGCATAAACCTGTGACCCACTCTGATAATGAGTTACGTCGATGCTGGAAGTCTAACTCCCTCTGACAGCGTCTTGCCTAATTTCTGGAACCGCACCGATTTGGATATTATTTAGGTCAGATTGTCCAGGGTCATTAATTTGTGAGATATTATCGTTATTATTATTATTATTGTGAGGTGCGATCGTTCATAGTGAGAGAGAGATAATAATCATTCGTGATAAGAGCAGAGATAATTTACCAATCGAATTAATCGCACCTGTTGCGTTATTTATAGAATATAATAAAAAGTTATTGGAATTTATTATTTGTAGGATAATAAATAAAATAATTGCGATTTATGTACTGATGCAAATAAACTATTTTTCTGGCTCTTGAATTTTATTGGCAGTTGAATAATCAATGTCTCTCTGACTACGAAACGAAATAATGTTTCCTCGATCAAACGCAACTCGTTTCACCGTCGATAAAATTGCGAAGTGCAACGCACAGAGGAATCTTGTGAAACTAGACAAAAAGGTAATTCATCATCAGTCACGTGACTCGACTTCGCGACTCGTCGCTAATTAATCACATTACGTTCGGTGTTCTCTCAGGCGGCGAATAATTCGCGAATGCGCTGCGAAAGAGACGGAAAAGTCGGAGAGAAAAACGCGGCTCGGTAATCGGCGGAGTCTCTACGTCGCCGTCGCGTAACTGCGTAGAATTTAGCCTCGTCGAACAACGACAGACGGCGAGCGGCAAGACTCGCGACGACGCTGCTGTGAACCTAGTTATCCAAGGTTGCCGTCCGCGTTGCTTCGCTCTCGGCTTTCTCGCTTCCACACAGAGTCGCCGCGCGCGTTTCTTGGCCTCGGTTACGTCGACACGCGGAAGAAAAACCAAAACAAAGCAGTACTTGAAAGAGAGACAGAGACGGAAGCCGTCGACGATCTCGTTGATCGGTCGCCACGTTAACTGCTGTTTCCCTTTCGCAACTGAACTTTTCTAACCCCGTTGCTTTCACTTAGAGCGACGCTCGATTACCTTTTAGTAATCGTGTTTTTCGAAATTTCGTCGACGCGCAGTCTGCGGCGATTCAGTGTCGACGATTTCGTAGCCTTGTGGCTCTGACTCAACGCAAGTAACCGCAGGTCAGGTATAAATGGGGGGAACGTAGGAATTTGTGCCCTTTCCAAAGGAGCCCCTTTTATTATTCGAAGGGCCTCGCTCAAACGCGCGCAATGTATAATGTGGCCTCGAACGGACACTCGGAGCTATTAAGATTTAGAAATCCCTTTTACCGCATTGTGTCCGACAGTATCGGTCAACGCCAATTCAATTCCTCGGCGCTTTTGTGCCTAACGAGACGCCAATAGGCGCTCGCAGCGTCATTCCGCAATTGCCACGCGTGTTGGCAAATAATCGACTGACTCACCGAAGCGAAGTCGGACGGAGGAAAAAAGGTTTGGATCGCTGAGAAACGCAGAATCGTTATTGTCTCACATCCGTATCAATTTTTTTTACGTTGTATTAAATCTGATTTATACCACAAATTTCGGAACATTGACAAAAAATGTGTAAATTTGATAAATTAGCATTGAAATTTTTGATGCATAAAATGGAAATTCTAGAAAAAACAGTTCAATATATCCGCATTATCATTATCCTTATCTCGCTAGAAGAAACACAATCTCGACCCAACCCAACCCAAATAGTCGAGCGGCTATGGAACGAAACCGGGCAAACGTGGGAGCGGGAACAAAGCCGGACGCAGCACCGGAGAGCGTCCAGCAGCACGTAAAACCCGGGATTTTCCCGTTGCACGGTGCAGAGAGTCAAAGTAGTAGCAGCAGCAGCAGCTCTCCGTGTGCGCTGTGCATCTATCGCGCCGCGAGGGGCACAGGTTGTGTGCGGCGGCGGCGAGTTTTGCACGACGCACCCGCGGAGTCGGGTCTGCTGCTGCTGCTGCTGCTCGGTGCTGCTGCCCGCGAATCGATCACGAGCGAGGAGCGAGCGAGCGAGTCCGAAGCGACGGCGAATAGAGTGAGACAGGCGATCACAGCCACGGCGGGAGGGGAGGGAGAGGGGGGAGGGGTCAACGGAGAACCGAGAGAGAATTTCCATCGCGCCTCTTCGGTCGCGTTCGTTGCCGTCTCCAGCGACGAACGTCGCGCGAGTTCATCGACGGATTTGCAAAAACGTACTACCGACGAATCCAGGAAAAAAAACTCGAAATGGCAATTTTTTGTTTCCGCTGCGAAAATTCCGAAGAGGCGGACATCGACACTTTATATACGCGCACACAATTCATCCTACTCCTCGCTCGATATTATTATTGTTGTTGTTACCATGATTGTTATTATCTCAGGACTCGTGTACTCACTGTTTCTCTCTCTCTCTTTCACGTTACGTCCTCGCTATCTGCGCGTCGGGATTTTCCGAGCGGCGTCTCCGCGACGACTATGCCGAGGTCTCTATAAGCTCTCGGTCGTTCACTCGCGTCGTCGTCGTCGTCGACGATTCCTCCGCGACGCAACTCGGTCAGCGCGAGGCACTCGCAACCGTTCACTGCGATATACGACGAGATTTTCGCGAAACACGGAAATAAAACAAAAACAAATAAAAACAAATAATCACCCGCGCACTCGATGCGATGATTTTGTCACCGAAAATATTGCACGGATTTCCTATTGTTATTATGATTATAACTATTTTTCACCTCCGAATCGTCTTTTAATGAAATCGTAAGGACGACGTCATGATTATTATAACCATTACTATTATTATTATTATTGCTGACCGTCTACGTCTCTACGTCTTTGCGTTTGTATCAGGAAGAACGAGACTCGGGCGCAAGACGCGAGGTGCAACTTCGGTTCGAAAGGTTATGCGTCGTCGTCGCTGTTATTGCTATGTGCCGAGAAAGGCCGCCCGATTGGTGGCCGCGCGAGCGCTCTCTCGATCGACGAACGTTCCGCTCGCCGTCCGCCGTTCAACTGGCTTCTTTGTTTGGTAAACAGAAACAGCTGAGCTGGGCAACGGTGCAGCGGGCAGCGCAGCAACAGCAGCAGTGGCAGTGGCAGCAGCAGCAGCGCTGCCAGTGGTGGAGGTGGAGAGACGAGAGCGACGGTGGTTGGCGCTGTTCGAGGACAGTGAGGAACGCGCGCGCGCTCTGCGGCGAAGCGAGTTGGCTATTCGCGCGCGAGTCTTCTTATCGACCGCGCGACTGCTGCGTCGTTATCATCGTCTTCGCCTACTACCAGCTTCTCATTCCCTCTCCTCGCCCCCTCTTCGCCGCTGCTGCTGCTGATTTACCTTCTCCCTTATCCGCCCTTTTGCGTCTTGCACGTCGCAAGAACGAATTGAGCACAACGCACGACTCAATTCGCCGAATGAGCGGACTCTGCGACGACGATTAGCGGCAATCTTCGCGAAATTTCGTTCACCGTTGAAGCCACAGATTGTAGGGTAAAGTCATCAGTGTCTGAACAGAATGGTTAAGCAAAACGATTTGTTCTGGTTAACCATTCTGTTCATTCCATTGGTTAAAAGTTTATCATGAGACCAGAATGTCCAAATGTGTTTGCTTTGATGATGAATTTTCCGCAGAGGGAATAACAGCGACGAAGTCGTGGAATGCACGTAATGATCTCACCGCGTTGATATTTACGTGGGAAAGAACAATCTATCGTATTATAGGTCGCTGCCTCGCGATACATCGATCGGCGAAAAAAAGATTTACTCGAGAAATGTTGATACACAGAAAAATAGCTCGATTAAAATGATAGAAAGCCAATTGATAGATTTTTTGGGTAATTATTGGAGTACTCACGATCCGACGAATTTTGATTTTGGAAATTTGTGGAATGTCGAAAATCTTGATGCTGGTGTCTCGGGATGAATGGCGAACGCGGCTCGAATGTCCAGAATTTCGGGGGAAAGGGAGGAGGTTACGATTTATTTACGGAAATAATTTAGACGACCGAAAAAGAAATGAAAGCGACGAAATGATAGAGGAAAAACCTTATTTGTTTTCCAACGGGAAAAACTGAAGCAGACAATTTCAAGTCCCTTTTTTCACCACACTTCCACTTTCCACTTTTTTTGTTGCCACAGGAACGCAAATATATAGCATAAATCACAAATAGTCGAGGGGAAATAATGTTAAAAGAATAAAAAAAATTTGAAGTCGATAAAACAGAAGACTGTTTCGATTAATTGCTTAGACAATTTCATATTATTCATCGATACATAGAATTTGTCTCGTTTCGTAAGCTAAACAGAATTACACTTCATCCTTTATAATCGTCAATGACCTCTCAATTCTAACTTTCGCTCGGGTTTGCTTTCTCGTTGCTCTCCGTTATTATATCTTCTTTTTCCTCTTATTCTTATTTTTTGTTCCATCCGCAAAATTATGATACACACATAAGAATTATCACCGTCTCTCTCACTCTCTTTCTATTATCTTTCTTTCATATTTGTTTCGTTAGTAGTACATACACGCTTATATTTATATATATATATATATATATTTCATTTTATATTATGTGTTATGTATACTTGTTGCTCTAGATGTGTTTATTATTAAATCTTACGTACACGCGCCCTAAAGCGACTCATTTATTTTTTGCTTTTTCTCTTTTCATTATTTATAGTATGTTCAATATGTGTAATTACTCTTTATCCGCGTAGATAGCAAGTTGTGTATTTTCTACGCGAAAAATGTACGTTCTTCGGTCGTGCACGAACCGATCTCACCCTTATCGTCGACGAGACTAAAATTCATTTCGTTAAATCGATACTTAAAAAAAAATCACAACGCAGCCTCTACACCGAATAAAATGACAAATCGCTCGAATAGCATTTTTAACGCCTATCGCAATCCTACGGGATCTAAAGGATCCCGTAGGATCAACCTGACAAATCAAACATCTGCAAAATCAGCGTCAGAAAAATGTTACGAAATTCGCGGGAGATAAATGCAACGTTTTAACGTCGATACATCGGTTTGTTCATCTCGTCATCATTCTCATATGGTAACTGTATCCTGGCGATCCACCGTCGGTTTCGTCGAGTCGGTTTTTTCGCGATCGAAAAAGCCTTTCGACCCTTCGTCTCACGTCAGACTCACCACGTATAGCAATAAATATCGTTAACACTGGCTTACAATCTAATACGTTTAATTCTCTTTGATGTAATTCTGCACTTCCGTTGCGCAAAGTGAAATCGACGCGGTTATTTCTTTTGCTTTGCTTCATCTCGCTCTCACGCATGCGGGAATATTACGAGTTATTAAATATGTCTTGAGATCACGAGCTGTAAGCGCCAAACTCATCGGCCAGCTGCCCACAATCCAGGCAAACTCGCTCCGAGTTTAGCGACTTTGTAAATCGATTAGTTTATCTTCTTTTCAACGAAAATTTTAACTTCTATTATACTTTGCCCATCGCAGAGACATCTGTCATCGTTTCAAAGACCGACTCTATTTTTCGCAGCTAATTATTCGCTACCTTAATTAACCGGAGAATTATTTGGAGATAATCCGTCTGTTATTTAATTCAGCTATTTGGCGTTTCGTTCGTTGCAACGTTTCGTGACAATCATTCGGAGCGCTCGGTAATTTTTTTTTCCCCCGTCAACAATGGAATTAATGCGTTTTACGTTATCTATACTGCTGTACGTTTTATCTATACTTAACAATAACGTCGTCTCTCTCGTTTTCTTATCAACTAGGGACTAGAGTGAACTCTTTGAATCCTTTGCAGGACGGTAAATGCGTCAACGGAAAGTAAAACGATTTTTCAAAATGAAACTTATCTTCGACTAGACACGATTACGTTGTTTTTTTTTAATCGTGTATTCGTTAACCTATGTATGTTATATTATTATCGTTATTCTGCTAGCTTAATGCGACTCGAGCATTCGATACGTAATTCCGGACGCGCATGCGTCTCCGTATAAGTATTTGCATCTAGTATCTTTGGCCTTTGCTGGGGTTCTCTTGAGAATCTCAATAAACGTGACAATCCTTTGTCAACAAAACGTAACATTCAACTGAAACTTACACTCCTAAGTATATATCATTTAATATATATATTAGTATATTAGTTAACTTTTATAATATCCCGCGAAATGCAGATTTCACTCACTTCATCCGCGCAATCACAATTTAATATTATGCACACAATATATATATATACTTTTTTAATTCATATATCTCTCTATCTTTATCCTAAAGTTTCGTAGAATTGTCGGTACCTCGTTCGTATTTTTGTGTAAATATTATTTGCCTTCATCTGCCTCGTCTCAATCGTCCCGTATATTAATTCCCTAATTTAACAATAACCTATCACGTAAAACGACTACATAACATTGCGTAGATCATCTGCAGGCTTCAAACAATAAGATATGCACGAGTTATTATTTTTCTGCTTTTCTTTATCTTCCATTTCTTCACTTTTTTCGAATGATAACAATACTACGAATACGGCTAAACTCGAGGAGGTTTCCAACGCTTCGCGATACTTAAACGCAGGACTAGAGTAACCTGACTGTTCGACAACAATCCGACCGCTGCGATGCTGTCGAAGGAAACGCCAAAAATGCTGTTCAGTAATACCTTTTCGGCAATTTCGCAAAGCTCAACACTTTTACTGTAATATACGACAATAATGGACAAATTTAGTCGGTCTTTGAAAATCGGATGGCAGAGGCCTCAAAAAAATCATCGTAATGGGCTGCTGCCTAACATTCGGCCGAGTTATACGCATTTTCTCTACGCTATCAACGAAAAAACGGCATATTGTCCTGTCTTAGAAATAATTCTTCCGATCTACAATCTATCTGCGCGCAACTTTTGAATATACACATTATGTATAGTATGAGATACTGGTGTGTGTGTTTTTTTTGTTTTTCAGTTAACACGCGTATTATAGTGACGCGATCGTGTAGTATCATCAAGTGCGTGTCCGTAAAATTATTCTCTCCGATTTCGGAACGGATTTTCCAGCTATTGGAAAGCGGCGTGCGCCAAGCCTCTTCGGTTTCACAGTCGCGCACGTTCGAGTCCGTAGTACATATTAAATGCTACTTAATACCTTATTCTTGTGATTTATGTATAGATTTTTCCAGCTTCCGGGCTTCGCGTATTTTACGCCCGTATGAACCCAATCATCGAACGAATTACAGTCTAAGTATCGTATGCGTCGATAGAGCTCCTTCTTTCTTTCGCTGTCTCCTTTTACTCCGACGAATCGGAGTCGGATTCCGCAGGCGCCGGTTCTGCAACTTCCTCGTGCACTTCCGGCGTCGCTTCTGGGATCTTCTTGGTCGCCGCTGCATAAGCACCCGGGCCTTCGCCTTGCGTATGTTCGATGCCCACCCTTACAAAAAAGCAGGAAATAAAATTTCATCGAAAATAGCGATGATGATTGATTGCTTTCCGGATTATATTGCAAATCTTGCGAAGCGATCGCTACATATTTTATGACCGGCCAGAGCTTTTACGAGGTCAGCGTTATCAAAAAGGAATAGAAAAAATGAGGTGAAACAAATATGTATAAAATATATATAGCCGACGAGACGAACCTGTATTCATGCCTCGATAGATTCCTGACATATTTCTCGGGCGGATTATCACTGTCACTGTTCTGAAGACTAACGCTCCGCGCAGTCGTGTGGGAAACTTGAGTGGCCGGCATCGTGAACTCGACGTAACAATATTCCGCCAGATTTTCCGGTATTTGATCGTAAGAGGTGAGCGCCATTCTGCAGACGAGGCCGTGCGTCGTGTAGGCACCTTGAAAGACGTCGTAAAGTGAAATGAACCGTCGAAAGGGATTGGAAATGAGTTCCCCTTCGCGAAAGACGTTTGGGTCTTACCTTGACCCTCCTTTGGTAGCCTGGGCATTCTCCAGACTATGGCGCGATGCTGATGCTCGTACTTTGCTTGACCGGAAGTGACTTCCATGAGCTGTGGCTCCAACGTATCGACCGCTCCGAGGAATCTCTCAATACCCTTGATTTTCCCGGTTCTTCTGTGAGCCGACTTCACGGATCCGTACCTGAAGTGCTTCTCCACCCTGAACAGATATATCCAGCATTCCGGTATCGGAAACCGAATTACGACGTCCTCGCAGGGCACTTGGCCCAGTTTTCGCGATGCGAATCCAGGCACCAGTATATCGGCTCTGAGTTCGACCTGTGTCAAAAAAGTACATTGAATTTAGTCATTTTTCCGGATAGGTTTACAGGTGGTAATTTTTACGAGTGAAAACGCTAGTGGAAACATTAGTTATTAGTATATTAATTTGAAAACAAATAGTCGCACGTATTTCTCGGTGCTTGGCCGTCCAACGAGGCGAAGATAAATGACACGAGCGACTCACCTTGTTTCCGGTGACGCACATAACGGCTTTTAATTGAAGTGGAAGCTCCCGGTTCTTCGGCGGTCTCACGCGGAATCTCATCAGTTCGATGTAGCATGCATCGGGTGGCTTGAACCTTCGCGCGTGTTACGGGAGAAAAATCAAACCGAGGGGATAAGTGGTTTTAGTAAGTACTGACAGTAGACGTGTTAAAAATAGTAGTAACAGTAGCATTAATAGTGGTACACACAAATCGTGGGTGCAAGTATAACGTAATACATAATAGACAATACGCTGTCAAAAATGTTCCGTAAAATAAATATTCCTTCGCCAAAAGTACATTAATTTTGCAAACATTTTTCACAGCGCCGATCGTAAAAATGGAAATCCACAAGATTGAAATTCGGACAGGCAGATTAAACGGCGAGCGGAGTAATTGTACATCACATTCGATGAGAGGAATACGCACTATGATTAATGACAATTACTAGATTTGGAAAGGGAAAAATAGAGTGGAAAACGTGGAACCAACGTACTTGATGATTCTCGATCTTTCGTATTCGTCTTGCTGGACACAAGAGTGAAATTCGACGTTTTCCAGTCTGATCCACTCTTCGGTTACGACGGGAATGATGTCGTGTCGACCTACGACCTCTTTGCCCTGTCGCCACATGTCGTTGATACCCAATTCAACGTCCGGCATGCCTGCAATTATTTTAATTAAATCAACGTGTCGTTGTGTTGATGTAAAAAAAAATCCTTCGATAGATACCTGATAAAAAGCCCAAAAAGAAGAGCCGGACTCGAGCTATTTGCTTCTCCACGAAGCCTTCGGCGCTCTGCTCGACGTAGAGCTCGTCCACAACGCTGATCTGAACCTCTTCCATTTTATAAGTGAGCGCTCGATCTCTGTGAGCCGAAAGCCTGAACAGAGCCTCTTCTATCGCGCTTGAGAATTGTTTCATGTCTTCGTAAAGTTGCGATCCTAATTTGAATAATTGCGATATCTGAAAAAAGCGTTTGAGTGTTTATTAAAATTTTTCCTAATGTGAATTCGATTCGAAAAATGATTTTTTATTTTATAAAAATTCATGATAAACAAATCGTTCTGCTTAACCTTTTATTAACAGGTGACTTTACCCATTATTAATCGCGCTTACCTGTGGAGCGTGTTCCACCGGAAGTCCGAGTTTCTTCAGATCGCTGCCAAATTCCTTGACGCCCTGATAATCGCCCTGAATCGCGTAAGCCGCGAACTGACTCAGTTTATTGGTGAGCCTCTCAGCCTTAGTGACCTGTCCAGGTCTCACGCCCGGTCGTTCCTTGTAAAAGATGTACTGAAGTTTGAGCGTGAAAATCTTGCCGTACTGATCGAACTGCTGAGCGCTTATTTCCGAGACGGAGTAACACGCGAGCAGCGGCAACTCCTGGAAGGGATCCTTGTCGTCCTTGTTGTTGAAAAGCTGAAGCACAGGATTCTCGCCTTGATAAACGAGTCGCACGAATATTTTCTTCCAGAATCTCTGACCGGTGATTTTTTTCTTGTTCGGCTGACGCAATTGCATCTCCCAACCGTCGCCGGTGTAAGTGACGCGCGGAAAGTCCTCCAAAGGCTGACTGACGTCTTCGTCGAACAGAGGAGTCGGTGGAGTTTCCTACGAATTAAAAAAAATAGTTTTCACAATATAAACTCCATTATACTTTATATCGTAATTTTTGTCGGTTTTGTCTTTTTTACCTGAGAGTCTGTTCTCGTCATCTCTCCTGTTTGAGCACCTTCCGTGGGCAGCACCGCTTCCTGAGCGAAACCAGCCGATTTGTCGAACGGATTGAAACGAGGCGATGAATCGTTGTACGCAGAATTTTGGGGACTTTTGGGCGGAGGCGCCAAAACGGGTACCGGTCCTCCTTCCACGCCGGCTCCCTGATCGCCTCCTTCCTTTGGCCTAGTGACACAAACCTCGTATTTAATTTTCCGAGGGTTCAAGCTGACAATAATGAAAGGAAATAATGATTATTGCGACTTGCTTGATAAAAACGCTGAAATCCGGCGCGTCGTCCGAGTCTCCGGAGTCTCTTCTTCGCGTCTTCTGCTCCTGGGGCGGCGCGGTCATGCTGAGGAACGAGTCGAAACCCTCGTTCTCGCCGAATCCGGCTGCCGCCGTTTCCGAACCTGCCGCGGATGAGTCACCCCAGACTGAAAGCCAAAAACGCGTTAAGAACGTTTCAAAAAGTAAACTAAAAAAAAATGTCGTGTTAAAAAATGCGCAAAGACGGTGTCTATTAGGTCTGTACCAATTATATTGTCACGCGACAGGTGTTAAAATATTTCGTCAGGCTTATTAAAAAAAAAAAAAAAAAAAAAAAAAAAAAAAGTCTACATTGGCTGCATTTGACATCGTTTCTATTTTTAACAGTGTATTGGATCATCCGAATAGACGAAGCAGAATAATTTCCGATATGATTTACCGTCGCTCGAAGTATCCATTGCGACTTGACCGCTGCCAAACGCGTCGAAGAACGGATCGGTCGGCGCAGCCTCAGGTTCCGCGGCTTTGTCGAATTTGGTCGCAAAAGCGTCGAACGCATCGCCTGTGTTCTGAATAGCCTCCGTCGCTGCGGCGAAATTGTCGAGATCCTCATTTCTGTAGTGATGCTGCTGCTGATGCTCAGGCGCGGAAAAATCTTGACTCGGACTGCCGGAAATTCCGTGGTCGTTGTCGCCGAGCGCGTTGAAGTCGCTCAGCAGATTGGAAGAAGCGAATATATTGTGAGATGGCACAGACGCCGTTTCCGTGACGGACGTTGCCTCGGCAGTGGAGAAAAGCGCCTCGGAGCCGAAAATTCCAACGGGCGCCGATGAGAACGGAGCAGCAGTAGTCTCAGACGGCGCTGATTCCGTCGGAGCGGCGCTGGCGACGACATTCGACGCTTCGGAGACGGAGAAGAAGTTCGCATCCGCTGCAGATGTATCCACGGATTCGGAGGTGGCGACGTCATTGACGACCTGAGCGAAATCGTACGCTGAGGAAACCGGCACTTCCGCTATTTCCGTTGTCGTATCGGCAACTGCAATTTTTTTTAAATTATTTTTCTAACCAAGAAAATAAACCCTGACGAATTGAATGGAAAACGAAAAAGTTGCATCTTCTCTATTTTTCACAAAGCCACTTCGATGATGAATCGTATTTTTGTAATTGGCTTCCTCATCGAGGATTGCGAAAAATAGAAATTAATAAGGAAATGTGCAATGTTCTTCCTCACAAAAACATATTTTTCAAAGATAGCTTCCTTTGTGACGAAACAAAAAACGCCTCTTCCAAAGGACAAAAAATACTCACCCGAAAAAGGAATTGCTCCACTGTCGACCGAAGTTCTCTTCGACTCCGCCGCCTCGACGACGAGAGTCTCATCTGCCGGAACTGACGACCCAAAACCGAGTTCCTCATCGTCAGTGCTCAGCTGCGGATCCTCCGCAACGCCGAAGGGATTTTCCTGAATGTTAGCAGTCGTGTCGACGATTCCAGTGGCGAAAGTGGTATCAGTGCTGGAGACGAGCTGAGTGCTCGTATCAAGACCAACATTGACCCCTGAAAACGCATCTGAGGTCTCAGTATTCGGCGCGTCGAAGAGATCCATAATGTCCTGATTCTTCGAGGTCATCATTTGCCGACTGGGATCATCAGACATCAAATCAGGAACGTTTCCATCGACGTCCAACAGATCAGCGAAGCTGTGCTCAGGAGTCGGCGAAGGCGAATGCATTAGCGTCGGACTCGGCGTTCTCGTCGCTTGCAGACGATCCAAAAGGTGATTGGAGGTCGCATCCATCGCTCCGGTGACCGATAAAATGAGGTCTTTGGTATTTGTCGGCGGACGCGGAGGATGAGGTCGAGGAGGCGGAGGCGGTGGCCTCGCCGGCGTTGGTTTCCCATTTTTAACAACCGGTGCAGCCGTCGCTGCCGGTTTTTCCGGTTCCGGAATCGGCTGAGCGAAGACGTCGATTGGCTCTGTCTGAACCTCAGCTTTCGTCGGTGATTCGCCAGCGTCGATGAGATCCGTCTGCGGCGTCGCTGAAGGCTGCTCTTCGATCCCAAAAAAATTTGCCTCAGCGTTCGCCCCAAAAACGTCGGAGGACGCAGTCGTCGTCGGCGGTGCAGAAAACTGCTGCGAGTCCTGCGTCTCGACGCCGAAGAAGGCAAACGGATTCGTCGAGTTCGCCGGCGGCGGTTCGTACGTCGACTGATCAGCGTTGAAGTTGAGGAATGGATTTTCACTGCCGCCTGACGGTGCACCTGAGGACGCTTCCGTCGAAGCAGCGTCCCCGAAATCCTGGAGGAAGGGATTCGACTGCTGCGCCGGATCCGGCTCCGTCGGATAGTCGTCCATCAGGAACGGATTTCCTCCTTTGGAAGCCATTTTTCCTTTCTCTTAAATAACCCTTCAACAAAAACTAAACCAGCCGAATAAAAGGCTGAATTAATTCAACGAATGAGCGAAGAAAATAATGTCTCTCTCTACTTCATCAATTCGGATTCGAGGAGCTTGAGTTCCGTTTTTCCTGGTCCGATGCTCGCGAAGCTTGTATCGAACGGATCGACGTCGTCGACCGAATCTCCAAGAAATTCTTGATTATTGAGAGGGGTCAGGACCTTGTGACCTGAGTCCTGTCCGTCGAGGCGCAGAAAATCAGTGGATTCGGTGACCTCTCCGGCGCGCGGATCAAAATCGTCGTCTTCGTCGCCAACGGACGCCGCTGGTTTCGCTGAAACCCTATCCAAGTCGATGGGATTCACGCGAATCTGTTGAACCTGAGTCGGCAACTGACTGAGCTCGTTCTCCAACAACTTAAGCTCCGCTTTTCCAGGCAAAATGTTCGTCGCAATCGACGTATCAAAAGGATCAACGTACGCAGAAATATCAACGTCGTCAACAGAAACGCGGGACTCGATTCTCGGCGTCAACGGTTTCGCGTCGACCTCGACCTCAGCGTCTAGGAGACTCTCCTGACGCTTGTTCTCGCGTTGCTGACGATTCCGATGAACCGCTTCGTTGACCTCAAACGCCGTCGGTTTCGCCGCCTCAAATTCCTCGATGAGGGAGGCTTCAGGTTCGATGTTACGGAGGCTTTTCGGTCGCGCCGAAGTCCCAGCAAAATCGCTCTGCCTTCGACCTCTCTCAGCTTCTACGGTCGCCGATCTGGGATCAAAATCGTGGTCGCTTAAACTGTGCTTCAACTTCGTTTCCTGCTTCGTCAGCAACTCGGACTCGATGAGCTTTAACTCTGTCTTCCCTGGCGCAGCTTTTGCCACGAAACTCGTATCAAACGGATCAACGTCCGCCTCAGCACTATTCTCTTCCTGCGGCAATGTCTCCTCCAACGATTTTTGCGAGTAGTAAGGAGTGAGTGGCTTTGAAGATATAGATTTTTCCTCGTCGCTCGTCTGCAGAAGATCAGGTCGCTTCGATGGCGTCGGAAGTTCGAAAGCTACGGTCCTCGATGCTCCCAAACCGAGAACCTCTGGTCTCGAGGGTTTACGACCTTGAGGGACCTCCTCGAGCGCTGATTCGTCGTCGAAATTGACCTGAAAAGTGGGTTTCGGTGCTGCTTCAGTAGTCGCAGTGGTTTGAAACGAAGGCTGCTGAGGTCTCGCAGGTGGAGCGACCTTGACGACTGCTTCTTCCCTCCTCGGATCGAAGTCAAAGTCGTCGTCGTCGTCCGGTGCTCCCTTCTTCTCCTCTCCCAAAAGCTCTCGCTCCAGGAATTTAAGCTCCGCTTGTCCAGGAGGCAGTTCCTGGATCGCTGAGGTGTCGAAAGGATCGACGTAGGTGATTTCCTCAGCAGGAGCGATCGGCTGATCGCTCAGCTGAGCGAGATCGGTGCAAGAACCGCCGAGCAAATCCTGTTTATCAGCGAGAGCGTTTTTGGTGATATTAGAGGCGCTCGAAGGGTCAGAACTGAGGAGTCCGGTTTCGTAATCGCGTCGAAGGCCCGCAGGATCGGTAAGCGATATCGAAACCTCCGCAGGAGGAAGCTCTTCAAGCTCCTTTTCAATGAATTTAAGCTCAGCCTTTCCAGGCAATATATTGTCGGCGAAAGTAGTGTCGAACGGATCCTCTTCGTTCACGAAGGTAGCGATTTCAAAGCTCGCTTCGATAATCTCAGCCTCGAAGTTAGTGGAGCGATCGTCGGTGTCCTTGGAGCCGAAGGGATCGTCCGCCTCGTCGAGAACGACAGGAACGTCGTCGACAGGGCCGCTTAAGTCGAATTCGGCATCGTCCAAGTCAGGTATCTCCTCTAACAGTGTCTTTTCCTTGAGAACCTCGAATTCAGAGATGTCCAATGGAATCTTTTCGTCGCTGCTATTCGGCTCGTGACCGTTCGCAGCAGTAATGGCGGGGCTCACCGGCCTCGGAAGAACTGGCGGTAGCTTCGTTAGGTCTACCGGTACGTCCGGAAGATCAGTATCGTCGTCGAGCAGCGTTCGCTCGACTTCGATCGGCTCAGCAGCGCCAACGGTGGACGAATCCGCGAGACTGTCCGCCTCGTCGAAGTCGTCGAGGAGGAGATCCTGGGTGCGAGGCGGTTTTCGTGGCCTTGAGATTTTGCAAGTGCTCACGTGATCGATTCGCCCGGAGAGTACTTCGACGGCGTTGCCGAGACTCACGAGCTTGTTGCCCTTCTTGTCGACGGTCCGGAGAACCTTGTCGGCGTTTGTCGTGTCGAAGGGATCGTCGCCGAGCTCCTCTTCGGTAGGGCTGTCCGGGATGTAGGCTAATTGGACGTCGATTTTTTCGAGAACGTCGACGTAAGTCGTGTCGAAGATGTCCTCCTCGGCGGAGTCATCGTGATCGTCCTCGTCGTCCGGAACGTCGACGAAACCCTCCTCGTTGACGACCAGAGCAGATTTTCCGCCGTCTTTGTCGGTGTTACCCTCGTCTTCGGATTCCTGAGCGCTTCTCTCGATAGGATTGCCGTCCTTGTCGAAGCCAACCCAACGTTTAGCCTTGCTGCGAGCCTCTTCCTCCTCAGCTTCAGCCTCCTTCTGCTTCTTGTGCTTCTGATCCTCGACCGGTGCTTTGCGCTGGAAGAAAGAGGTCGATTTTATTCGGTCCAAGTCACCCTGAGTCTTCTTGAGGATTGAGTCGACGCCCGCGGTGAGCGCTTGGAACTTTTGCCACTCGTCGGATCCTGCTGCAGCTGATCCGCTGTTGGAGCCACCCTCGCCGCTGTTTTCCGCGGCTTCTGCCGCTGCTTTCTCTTGGGCCTCCGCCCGCTCCCGCCGATAACGCTCGAGCTCCTCCGGATCGAACTCGTCCTCCTCCGCGCCCTTCTTTCCCTTCTTCGGCTTTTTCTTCTTCTTCAGGCCCTTGGCTAGCTTGTGCATCCTCTAACAGCTACCGTGGTGTGGGGGAGGCCTCTGCGGACAAACAAAATAACGCAACCCTTTTTTAGTTGATTTTGAAAAGAAAAAAAAAAAAAAAAAAAAAAAAAAAAAAAAAAAAAAGTCGAACACACCTGAAATAAATCATTTGCAGATTGGACAAAATATTCGGCAATGCTAATCGATATTTTTTAAATTCTATCACCAGTTGCTTCGATCAATTAAATATTTTGTCTAATTTGCAAAATATATATCTATATGGACGGTTTTTTTTTATGCGCCATTTGTCGACCTCGCATCTCCAGTACATCCCCCTTAATTAATGGAAGACGCGAGAAGCCGAGACTTCTCGCTGATGAGGGTCGAGAAAGATAAAAGGGAGGGGAGCGCTAGTCACCTACTTGACTCCCTTTTTTCTCCCTCAGCCTCAAAAAATACGGGGCGCAACAGTTTCACGCGTGAATCGTCAGTCGCGACGCAGCAGTCTGCCTCTCGCGATTCGCCATTGTTTCGTAAACACGGTTTTTCCGTACCTCCACAGACGCGGCCATTATTCTTCCGTCGACCGTTTAACGCACATCTCGCATGTGACAACGAAACTCGTCGGAGGTTGGAAAAGAGAGCGCGGCCGCCGGTCTGCCGGAATGGATAATCGAATTTGACCCAGTTCGTCATTCGGTGAATCGCGACGGGCGACCGACGCCGCTCGGCGGACGACGACGAGCAGCAGCAGCGGCGGCGGCACGCTGCCTGTTTCGAGATTATCGATCGTAGCGGCGACGTTCGTACCGAGTCGACAGCCGAGCGAGGAGTCGTCGAGGCGCCGCCGAAGGTTCGCGGACGGCTGCAGAAAAGGGCGACCGATGTGAAAAACCGAAACGAATTGTTTGGTCCCATTGGCAACGAATAAGGTAAAGGGAGATAGAAAACATGGATACAATCGAATACAGTGGCACCTGACGAACCGGAGGACGTCTATTATTTAAAACGTCGAAAAGGGCTCCCCCTCCCCTCTCCCGACTCGGGAGGCAAGTGACTTGAGGAGTGGGGAGATCCTTTCGGCTCGGCGCTTCCGAAGCGCAGCCGAATATTCCCCACACAGCGCAAATATTAGGTAAACGCAGTAAAAATTATTTCATTGCTTCAAAAATGGCTGTGAAAAATCAAAGCCCCAAACATCTCCTCAAACGAAAAAAAAAAAAAAAACTGCGCTGCTCCGACAACCGATCTTCGGTAAAACCGATGCATCTAATAGAACAAACAGACCAACGTCGAACGCTTCCTACTTCGAACACTCGGAAAATTAATCCCCGCAACAAAGCGCAAATTTAATAATCAACGCTCAGTAACCAATGCGTCAATTTCAGACAATGAGACCTACGCAATAGCTGCGCTGCATTGTAGTTGATTCCGAGTCGCAGAAAGGGCGCGACATGTGAGTCACAGTCAGCCGCGACGAACGAATTACGCGAAATCCGACAGTGACACTCGAGCGATGTGTTACTATGCCAATGGGACGGAGTTTCCTTGACAATGAGATCAGATGCGATTGGGAGAGCGGCGACGTAACGAGACGAACGAGACTCGACGTTCAAGCATCGCTGAACTTGGCTATCGACGCTCTCAGCGGCTGAGCGATGTAGAAAAGCAAAACGAGAGACTCAGATGTGTTCGAAGGTGGATTCGACGATATTTCGCATAAAAAAAACACGGTTTCGTCGTTCGACGGAGACAAGGATAGGAAGCGAAGAAGCCAGCGCGTCTTGTTATTGATCCTCGGATTGACCGGCGTAAAGCTCAGTGTCAGTGCCATATGTTTCGGCCGTCGGGTACTGAAAAAAATTAATAGTTGTGGTTACCAATCGTTGGTCAGAGCTATCAATATTTGATTAACTGTAACCAATTTATTGGTAGATCGAACCAATGATTGATAATCGCAACTACTAATTTTTCTCAGTGTAATCGGCCCCCTTCGAGAGAGCGGCGATGACGACGACGACGACGACGACGACAACATAAAAAATATGGTAAAGGACACCCGAAAATCGCTGCACCGGAATCTTGGATACGAATTACGCAAAAGGAAGAAGCGAGGAGAAAAGGGGGGGAGGGGTTGGAGGGGTTCGAGGGTGACGTGCTTCGTGCTTCGTGCGATATATACTTACGAATCGAGCCTCATCAGCCACATTGGTTCGGTGCACATTGTATTTGCGTCATCATCCCGCGAGCTTGGCCACCATTTGGAAGAACTCGACGATAAAAACGCGTGCGAAACGACTTCGGCGCGAACTGAAGACAGCGTCGCGCGAAACGCGCGGCGCTTTGGAGAGAACGAAGAGATAACGTCGAACGAGGCGCTTAGCGTCTGCGCTACTCGAAATTCGCGAGTTGAAACGCGTCTTGTCGGCTTTCTTAGTTTTTTTTGTGTGTGTTTTTTTGTTTTATTTTAAGTCCATCGCCGTTCCGTCGTTTGTCGCGAATCGCGAGAATAGTGTTTTTCGTTGCACCCCGAAACAGCCGAAGAGCCAGGAAGGCTCTGCTCTTCGTAGGCGAAGGCGACTCACCTCGTACTCCTCGGTCGGCACGGCCTGAGCTATTTCCAGCATCGATCCGTTCGCGCGGAGAATGCTGCGCGCACACCCCACCGCCGCCCCCGTGACTACGACGGCGCCGAGCGGCGGCGGCCGAAAGAGGAAGGGAGAGAATCGAGGCAGAGCGGAGGGCGCTGCTCTGCCTTTGGCTACGCCGAAAAATCAGCCCCTGCGAGGGTTGTCGGATTGTTTGGAAAAAATCAATTTTTCGAATCAAATCGTATTATACAATGAATCGAACCAGGTGTAAATTGTGGAAATATATCGATCCAGGTATACATTGTGAAAATATATTGACGGAAATATATCGATCTTTCGATTAGATGACGAAAAAAATGGCAACCCTAGCCCCCCCCCCGATTGCGAGCTTCCGGTTCGTGTTACGTCAGTGGTGAAATGTCAACACTGCTGAAGCCACAAATTCGATTGTGGGTCAACGCAGATGGTAAAAAAAGGTGTCCTGTTGAGTTCTCCTTTCAGGACCTTTTCGATTAGCTGCGCTTATTGCACATTTGGTGCAGGGATCGCTCTTCAGGTGCAGCGCAGCTGGATTTGCCGGCCGGTTTCCCTCCCAACATCCATATGATCATTATAGTTATCCTTATTATTATACATTCTTAATAATAATAATTCGCAAAGAGTGGGGACAAAGGAAGAATAGGGAAACAGGATCTCGCTGATACAATGTAAGCTCCGAGCGCTTTTCCTTCACGTGTCGACCGTCGCGTACGCAGAATCAGGCGATCTCGAACCGCGCGTAAAGTGCGCATGGCGCCGATGACGAAAGAGGAGAGACGGACGAAGCAGCAGACAGCAGACAGCAGCAGAATGAAGGAAAACGCACGGCATGCGCGGTTGAAGATCGTAAGGCGCGCGCTTCGGCAGCAGACGCGATCTGCGCATGCGCGCGGCCATTACCCGTAAAATCACAATGGCCGCCGTGAAATAATCAGACGAGTCGGGGGAGGGGGGAGGGGCGCGTACGAAGCATCGCTTTGCGCCCGAATCCTCCGTGCGAGAGTGGAATCCGTCTCGAGACACGTAATTAGGAAAAAAAAATATATATGTATACATGTATATGGAATTTTAATTCGACATTGGGAAAAAAAAATTGATTCCGTTGCCTCGAGTTCCGAGGACGATAACAGATGGCAGTTTGACGGTCAAACGCCACTCTGCGAGGAAAATGCGATATTCTCGCAGTCGTCGCGACGACGACGACGACGGATTTCCCGTCTAGACTCCCTTTGTCGATGGTCGCGAAGAGAGATGTTGTTCTACTGTTCGGTCGGTACTCGAAGTGGAGTGAAGTGCAGCAGGAAAAACGGGGGACGAAGCAGCAGCGTTCGAAAAAGTGTTGTCGAGTCGTCGTGGGAATTGGTCGCGAGTCCTTGAATCGTGGCTCGGATTATAGTCGTCGGAGGCGCCGCGAGAAAAGAACGCTGGGGACGGAAAAGCCGCGCGCGCGGTGCCAGAGTCGGATAAACAAAACGGAAGATCCGCGCTCGGTGGCCGCCGAGCGCCGAACTGTCGACGGGATCACAATTCGACGAGCGAATGAAAGATTCGTCGCTCGAAGGCAGCTCTTCGTCGACGACAGAAGTCGGGATTTCCGGTGCTGCGAGGTTATGACTCCGATTCCGTCGAGAATCGCAAATCTGAGGATTTCCGCGGGACTGATAATATGGTACGATTCATTTGTGTGATAATAACGTCTGAGGCTGATTCGCGCGGCAAAAGCGAATTTTATTATTAGGTTGAACATTGAATCTCTTAATTGTTACTGTTTGCGTTGTTTGCAGGAGACGAGACACGGCGAATGGAAGGTTTCAGAGTGAAAGACGGGCCAATGGATGCGCTAGCCATTAGCAGTCAGGTTATGGTAACGTTGCGTATGAAAACTCGCCTCCGAGCAAGAATATAAATCGGCGGATAAGTCGAGAGCGCTTTAACGCGCTTTCGCGCTCAATGTCGAACGACCCTATCTTCTAACCTCGGCTAATTACCTTCAAGGATGAAAACATTGTCAGCGTCGTGCTTAAGGAAGAACCCGCCGACAGATTTGGTCACGCGTACATCGAGGATATCTGTTCGGGCACGTTCGGAAAGGTTTTCCTACCTATCGACAGTCATGAAGTGGATTTCTCGGATGAAATGGTGATGAGAATGTCCTCAGTGACGCTGCGCTCTCATGCGTTTATCTAATAATAACCAATAACCGCGCGAGTTCCTCGCATCTGAACGCTTTTAACACATAAACGCAAAAAAAAAAAAAAAGAAAAACAGCAAAAAAGCCAACTAAAAAACAAATTTAATGATATTAAAATAATAATAAAAAAAAGCCATGAGTCGGAGAAACGAGAGTGAGAGATATTCGAGAGACGTAAAAATTCCGTTTGCAGGTCAAACTGGAACTAGAGAGTCAATCGAGCGGACATCATAACTGGGCTGCTCAGTTAGCGACCGCAGCGTTGTGCGATCGTAGCGGCGGCGGCGGCGGCGGCGACAGGTGTCATCCGTTGGGTGGTCACTTCGGTGAGTTAGGCGAAAAATCAGCGGACGAGGACGTCGACGGCTGCGAGGACAACGGTGCGGACGACGACGACGAGGACAACGACACGAGCGCCGAGGACAAAGGCGATCTTAGCTCCGACGAAAAGGATCGCGAGCGTCGCGACGGCGACGTTGATTCCCACCATCCAAAATTCTACAAGATCCAGTGTTCGATCTGCAAAAAGTGGTTCCTCAACAACGACTCAATGATAACGCATTTGCGTAGCCACTGCGGCGGCAACGTCGCCGGTGGCAATGGCGGCGGCGGTGGCGGCGATCAGTGCCAAGTATGCCAGCAGAGCTTTCAGGACAATTCGAGCTTGCACGCGCACATGTTAACTCACGTGGGGATGAACCCTGTCGAGTGCCACATTTGCCAGAAGCGTCTCGCCTACAAGTGTTTGCGAAATCACGTTCAAACGCACGTAGCCGCTGCCGCAGCGGCGACTAACAAACCCTTCGAGAACTGTTGTCACACTGGGATCGCCGGTATCGGCGGTATCGGCGGCACCGGAGCCGCTACTGGCGGCGGCGGCGGTGGTCTCGGAATCGGCGCCGAATACGCCTTCGATAATAGCAACGATCCCTCGCGAAAGATGTACAACAACGGCGACGATCGGCGAAAGGATATAATGCAGCAGACGAACAACAAAGTCGACGGCGACGCTCGTGGAGGAGGAGGAGGAGGAGGAGGTTTGCGCTGCGATATATGCAAAATGCGCTTCAAGGACCGCGACACTCTAAATCGTCACACGCTCGTCCACATGAGCGAAGGACCCTACAAATACGACATTTTCTCCGGGACATTTCGCGACAAACCCGAAAGCGTGAACATGCAGCGAATGCACGCGACGCACACGGGCGCGAAGCAATTCAAGTGCACGCTCTGCGAGCGCTCGTTCGGCCAGCGTACGGCCCTCAACAATCATATGCTCGCGCACAGCGGCGAAAAGCCGCACGCCTGTAACATCTGCGAAAAAACGTACAAACGCAAATCCGAGCTGATACGGCACACGATGGTCCACACAGGCGAACGTCCGTACGAGTGCAAAGAGTGCCTGATGACGTTTCGCGAGAAAGCCAAACTGAACTCGCACATGCTCGTTCACACGGGCGAAAAGCCTCACGAGTGTTACATCTGCCACAAGGCTTGCGCGCGAAAATCCGATCTCAACAGTCACATGCTTTCGCACACAGGCGGCCAATACGATTGCAAAGTCTGCGACAAGATCTTCACCCGCAAGTCCGATCTCAACAGGCACACTCTGATTCACACCGGCGAGAAACCGTTCGCCTGCGAGCTCTGCGATATGGCTTTTCGCGAGCGAACGCGGCTCAATTCGCACATGCTCGTTCACACTGGCGACAAGCGACACTCGTGTCACATATGCGGCAAAGGCTTTCGCGAGAAATCGAGCCTGAAGAAGCACATGCTCGTCCACACGGGCGATCGACCCTACGAGTGTTTCGTTTGCAAGAAAACCTTCACCCAGAAGACGACGCTCAACAGTCACGTGCTCGTGCACACGGGCGAGCGTCCTTACGAGTGCGAAACCTGTCCGAAGGCTTTCAGGGAGAGATCCTCGCTGAGAAAACATTCTTTATTTCACACCTCCGAGCGTGGACACGAGTGCAACGTGTGCTTCAAAAAATTCACTCACAAGGCTGATCTCGGCTCGCACGCGGCCATCGATCACCCCTCATAGTTGTTTCATTATGTAGGATAGTAGATATATATTTCGATCATATTTTTCGTTATTTTCCCTCTGTATCTCTTCTCTCGTTCTCTCTGTTTTTTAGTGTAAACACGTTCTTTTATGCATCGTGCCTATACTTACGCAATCTCTCTCTCGCGGTGTTAATTCTTCGACGCGATTCTGCTCGTTATTCTCACGACTACCTATGGTATTTAAAAACGTACTCTCGGAGTGTCTGTGAAACGCTGGTCTTTTTGTATTGACGTCCCTCGAATACAACTATGCAATACAAAACAGTGGATCTCGGCGGATTGAGATTTCGCGCGCGCGGGGATGGAACTATAGTGTACAGTTGTCGCTCGTTGGCAGCGTCCGCAGCAGTCGCGCGTTTTTTCAACTCGGACAATGGTTGTACGACGCACAAAACTGCGGACGACGGAAGCAACGAGCGTTTGGGAGTGTAAAAAAATGTGCAAAGCATATATACGTTTTTTTTCCCTTCGATCACTTTTAATAAAATGCGGTATTCAAAACTACGCATTCCTGCTTTTCCGGCTCCACCTTTGTTGCGGTCGTGTTAATGTTTTTTTTTAATTGAGAATTGGGATTAATTGTTGGGCCGGTGATGTAAATAATTCGAATCGCGTATAGAAAAGAATAGTTTATGTACGATTATAATCGAGAGCATCGAAAGTGATGAGAACAAAAAAACGTTGGCGGGTATTATCGGCTGCCAAGTCGCATAATCGCAGTCTTGTTGTAGCCGCAGAGGGCCAATGTCGTCCCTCGCGGATGCCATTGGCCAGTGAGAACAGTTATTCCTCTCGGAGACGGATGACAAGCCACTCGACGATCGGCCCACCATTCGAAGACGAAGGGACTCTCAGTGAAGATGACTAAACGCGGAGAATTCGGACACCAGGAGATACCTGTTCGAAGGATACATGAATTTTTATGAAAAATCTATATACATAGATATATATGAAAAATAAAGATATCGTTCCGCGTGGCAATTCGCACGGTTGACGCACCTGAAACTGGTCTCTTGAGCAATAAATGATCGACGCTGTCTTCGGCGATGTCCCATATCCACACTGTGCACGAGTAAACCTCATTTCTTATTGCTAAATATCGTCCGCAAGCGCTGAACTCGAAAATATCAACCGCGGCGATTGAAACTCCGGCGCCGCTGCCGTTTGCGGCTATTGGAATGTTTAGGGGACGATCAGTCACCTCTTCCACTGCGAAATCAAGAAAAAAAAAAAAAAAAAAAAAATTGTTGGATTTTTAATTTGCCTTAATGTAATTCAATTAATTCAGATTGGAATTAATTCGAAATAATTACTTGAGCGTTTTGCATTTTGTGCGAAATTCGCGTTTTCGATTCCAACGTCGCATTCTCTGTAAACTTTGCTGAAGTAGTCGGTTTCTTTAATCACAGGTTCGCATCGCAACTCCAATATCGGTTTCCAAGTGATGTAATTTAGAAGAAAAATCTATTTTTAACAAAAAGAAAAATTATGGATTATTTAATTGTCATTAAATGGGCTGATTGGAATTTATCGAGATGGAATGTACTGACCGTTTCGTTGTAAGCGGCGATTGCCAGGAGCTGCCCGTTTGGATTCCAAGCTATTTTATCTATTCCCTTCGGTCCTTGACGAGATTCCGTGCTCTGCGCGTCGTTGACGTTTGCGCTCGAAGCTTCGGCACTGTAGGCTCCAACGTGACTGTCGCTCGTCGTGGAATATATCAATAATTTCGTTCGTCCGCTTATCGAGCACCATATACACAGCAATTCGCCGTTCGGAGACCAAGACAGTCCATCAATAGCATTCAATCTTTCGCACAACAATTTCTGAAAAGTCAAAAATATATATAGTTATACATAACGACGGTAAAATAGGATTAAAGTCTCAATGACAATTCAGAACAAAAATCACGCGTAAAGGATTGGCGATATATTTATATAAACTATAATATATTTTCGTTATTCATATTATTATTATCATATTGTTGAAATATTATTTGAAATATTGAATTTTTCACCGCGAAGAGATTCGCTCGCCTGTTTTACCTACCGTCGATAAAAAACTAATCTGCTCGATCTTAGCGAATTGTGAGCGCCAATCGAATCCGTTCCTCCAAAAAGCTGTCCGCCCGATTCATTCCTGATTGGCCGGTTTTTCGCGACTCGCGTCTCGGCCGAAATGACACACACGTTGTCGACGAGGTTAACTCTCGTTCGCGCCGAGTCGAGTAATAAGTAAACATTGACATTTGCGCAAAGTGAGATATCGTCGAAAATCGATAGACCGAGTAAATCGGATCACGATGAACGAAACGAGTTACATATCTTGCGCGTGCAATCGCGTTCCAGCGTCGGCCGACTGGGGTCAAAATGGTCTCGTCTGTTACGGCGCTTGCGACGCGGTCGCGATTTACAATCCCGGAATCTGCGAAATCGGCAAAGTAACGCAAACCCTGGACGGTCACTCTGCTCGGGTGAACGTCGTCAGATGGATCCGTCGAAACGATTGGCAACCGGAAACGGAACTGCTGTCTGCGTCGACCGACGGAACCGCAATCGTTTGGAGTCAACAAGGCGAAAGCTACGAAGCAACTTCGAGTCTCGACGAAGGCAATCCGTTGACCATAGCCGACTGTATCTACCTCCAAAGACAATCTGCCGATTGCACCGAACTCCTGATATGCACGGGAAGCACCGAAGGCAGCTTCGCCCTTTGGCACCGAAGCTCCAACGGAAGCACTGAAAAAATTCAGTCCATGAGTTTCGGCCAAAGAATTCCCACCGAAGCGCGTTTATCCTTTCTCCCCAACTCGAACACTCCTCTCGTAGCGATTGCGCTGGACGACTGCAGCATTCACATTTGGTGCCAAGATTCCGACGACACGATTCAATTTTCCAGAGTTCAGACGCTTCACAATCACGAGGATTGGATAAGATGTATGGATTTCACTCGAGACGCGGCTGACAATTGTTTGCTGGCGACGGGATCGCAGGATTCTACCATCAGACTGTGGAAGATTTATCCAATCGAAGAAGACGCCGCTTTTGAAGAGAGACAGGACGAGGCGCAGCGGAGAATCAAGCGATTTGCTTTGGGAGGAGTGAATTATGGAGTTACCCTGGAATCGATACTCAGCGGCCACGAACACTGGGTTTACGGACTTCACTGGCATCCGCCAGTGTCCCAAGGGAACGAGAAGCATTTCAGGCCAGCGGCGCTTTTGTCCTGCGGAATGGACAAGTCGATGATAATCTGGGAGGCGGATACGGAACGTGGCGGCGTTTGGCGCGAAGCTGTTCGAGTCGGCGAGGTCGGTGGCAATTCTCTCGGTTTTTACGGCTGCAAATACGCGCCCGACGGTCTTAGCATCCTCGCTCACAGCTACCAAGGCTCCTTTCACATTTGGAAGTACGACGAGAAGGTCGAAGGGTGGATACCGCGACCTGGGCCCACAGGTCATTTTTCCGGGGTCGTTGACCTCGCCTGGGATCCCAAAGGAAGGTAAATACTCCGCGAGTTAATTCAATATAATTTTTGTCATTAATTTTACGATTGATTTTAATCATTAATCGAACAACGACCCCACAATAAACAATTTAATTACAATTCGACGACTCGATTCGTAAAAATTTATACCGTCGACTCTTTCGTCAGGTTTCTCGTCAGCGTCAGCACCGATCAGACAACGAGGATTCACGCACCCTGGCGAAGCGAAGAGGGCGTCGCTTGGCACGAAATCGGTCGTCCCCAGGTTCACGGTTACGATCTGAGCTGCCTCGCAATGCTGGGACCCTACACATTCGCTTCAGGCGCCGAGGAGAAGGTCGTTCGCGTGTTCACAGCTCCGTCAACGTTTCAGAAGTATCTGGCGACGGTCGCGAGCACCGACGATTGGGAAGGAAAATTAGCGGAAGGCGCTTC
Source organism: Itoplectis maculator (assembly GCA_964034905.1). Classification (NCBI taxonomy): domain Eukaryota; kingdom Metazoa; phylum Arthropoda; class Insecta; order Hymenoptera; family Ichneumonidae; genus Itoplectis; species Itoplectis maculator. The sequence continues at coordinate 6,738,314 of OZ035867.1, read as the reverse complement.
TGTCCCGGCTCTCGGACTCACCAATAAAGCCATATTCGACAGCGATAAATCTGGCGAAAATGGCGACGGCGATGACGAGCGTACCCAGGACATCGATTACTCTCGTCCGCCCACAGAAGAGGAACTCATAAGGCACACTTTGTGGCCAGAATTGCAGAAACTCTACGGTCACGGCTACGAAATATTCTCCATCGCCAGCAGAAGCGACGGCAGTCGTTTTGCGACCGCCTGCAAATCGGCGAGCGCTGAGCACTCAGCTATAATCATTTGGTGCACGAAAACCTGGTCGCAGATGCAGAAACTACCTTCGCACCGTTTGACCGTCACGCAGATGGAATTCTCGCCGGACGATCGGCATCTCGTTTCAGTGTCGCGCGACCGACGTTGGGCCCTTCATCGATCCAACGAGAATGGCCATTATGAGATCGTCGCGACGAGTTCAAAGACAGATGCTCTTCACGCGAGAATCATTTGGTGCTGCGGCTGGAGCCACGATTCGCGGTATTTTGCGACTGGTTCGCGCGACGGCCGAATCGGCGTTTGGAGCGTCGAGCCCGGAAAGCTCGAAATCGGCAAACCAGCCGCGAGTTTGGAAATCAAAGACGCTTCGGTCACAGCTTTGGCGTTTGCGCCTCGCGCTTATTCCGAAAATTCGTACGTCATCGCCGTCGGCTTCGACAGCGGCGCCGTTCAAATACGGAAAATCGTCTTCGATGACAATTCAGCTGAATGGCGAACGCACGCGAAGTACGATTATCCAAAAGCGCATCACGGAACCGTCAAGAGAATCGCTTTTCGCCCGGATCGCGACTCGAAAATCGCGCAATTCGCCAGCTGCGGATTGGACAATACTTTGAAGATCTACGATATCTCGATCAGCGATCTCGAAGCGTTGTAATTATTTTTTATCTGGTGTATATAAATGATTTATTCACTATATAATTTTTTTTCGATTATCACTTACCCTACTTATCTTCCATCCGTCAGTCTTGTAAATCTCGACGCAATCGTTTCCCTCATCTGTGACAATAACTGCGAGACACTTTCCGTTTGGGCTGAATTCGAGAGTCTTGTTGGCCGATTTTAAGTTGTGGATGTAAGTGACCGTCCGATTTTCTAGCGACCAAACGGAAATTTGTACCTGAAATAACATTAATCCAGTAAAACGTCGCATTTTCGGGCAGTGAAAAAAAAATTTCTAGAGTCACGCAAATCACGCAAAAGGGACTTTTGTCACTATTGAAGTAATTTTAATAGTGACGCAAAAGTATTGTATTAATATACAGTTGTATCTTTACATTCAAGTCCGCAGTTGTAACTATATGGGCACTGTCAGGCGCCCATTTAACGCCCTCCAATCCGGCGCTGCCTTCCGTCAGCTTCCATCGCCAGTCCGGATAATTAATCGAGAACACCTGAATCTGGGCTTTTTTGATACTCGCGCACAGAACGTATTGCCCGTTTGGCGCCCATTCGATGTACTGCAACAATAATTATTTTTTTAAATTATCATAATTGTTAAAAAAAAATACGAGTACTGAGCAGAAAATTAACCTCTATTATATCGGTAAACACGTATAAACGCAGAGTCTCGAGTGTCTCGGCGCTTTTCACTATCACGTTGGCTTGATAAGCCAAAGCGATGAATTCGCCGCAAGGCGAAAACGCGCTGAGATTATTGTTAACGCGAAAAATCTTATTTTCCGGTTCATCCGACGTTTCCGTCATGTTTGTTGTTTACCGAATTACGCGGTCGTGAATTTACCCGCCTGCAAAGTGTCAAGCGGATTCGGCGCTCGTGATTGGTCGCTTACTTTCGTCGCTGTTACGAGATTTGATTGGCTACTGATGCAACGTGGAAATTTTCGGGGACTCGCTTTGTTGATCGCTGTGTGAGGAAAGTGTTGTTATTTTCGTCGGTAATTAACAGGTCCACTAATACCTGTAAACGAGCTTTGCCAATCGAACGCTTACACAATGGAAAAAGGGAAGCCAAGGTAATATTAGTGATTATTTTTCATGTTTCAGAATAAAAATGATACACATTAATGTTGACATTTTTTTAACACAACTTTACCATTCAGCAAAAAGAAGGCCTACTACAAAAACCGAAATCGAGATACTGAGTCATACAGCGTTAAAAATATAGACTGGAGAAAAGTTGGTAAAAAGGACAAAGGACCGTCTGAAGAAGAGTTGTACGCTGAGTCTCAGAAGGAAAAATATTTAGCAAAACGGCCTATACAGCAGCCAAAATCGCGTCTGTTCGACGTGGACGAGATATGGCAGGAGACAAATGTGGGACAAAACTTTGAGACTCTCCTCAATGCTCCCTTCACGTCCGGCGGCTTTGTCTTCAAGTCTGAGAAAAATTGGACTCTCGACACCTCCAACTGTGACGAATTTTTTTCTGTCGATGTGAAAAACTTGGCAGCTATTATAAATTGCATTCCGTACAATCAATTGGTCGACGTGGATGACAAGTATTTTACTGTAAGATGCACTTGAGTATTTTTCTAAAGATAAATTGCATTGTTATTGAAGTCTGAGATTATCAGTTTTTATTATTTATTTTTACAGAAAGATGAACTCACGGACATTAATAACAGTGCCGAAAAAGCCAAAAGAGCTTACGAGGATGCTTTGAAGACTTTGGAAAATGAAGAACGTGCAACCGATTCTGATAGTCAATTAGCCTCGGGAGAAAAGGACGGCGACTCGGATACCGATCAGTCGCAACCTAAAAAGTCAACGGATGAGATTAATCCCGAAACCAGGACTGCGGAGGATGATTTGGATTTTCTGTTGTCTCTTAAGGAGCCTGTGAAACCTCCATCCGTTGCTTCTAGCAATGCTTCGCCAGCAAAAATTGGTTCCGATGGTTTGTATTAAGTTAATTTCTCAGAAAAAACATAGCGATATATTATATAATTTATACTCTTCCCATTGCAGGTTTGAAATCAAAAAGTTCTGCTGTACCAAAGTCAATTGACCTCGAAAAGTGGTTGGATACGGTTTTGGACGATTGAGGCCGATTAAGCGATTGTTTCTCCAGATTTTTATCTTGAATAAATATATTTATTGTAAATTAATTCTTATAAAATTGTCGGCATATAAAACACAATTCGTATTTCCTACAATTCGACGCGTACGACGAAAACGCTGTATGCGGCTCCAATTTTCGTTAGGGAGAAATTCAGTTCAGTCTTTAAACTTTTCGGTGAAATACGCGTGCATGTAATCGTAAACGACGAGCATTATCGCGCCTCCTGGTCCCAGACGCAGTACCTTCGGTAACAGTCCTTTGTACAATGCAGTGAATCTAAAATTTCAAAAAGACACAACTCAGTTTTATCAATATCATTTCAATCGAAAATTCCTGAGTGCAAAACGTACCCTTCTCTTCTGTAAACTATGGACAGAGTCGTCAAAGTTCCATTGTACTGAATTTCACGCTGAGGTCCTTGAATTCGACTTTTCGCCACGTCGAAAGGAATATTGAGACACGAAGCTGCCGTTCCCGCTGTGAAACCGATTGCAACCTGGGACAGTGGTTTATGGGATTATAATTGAAATATGTTTTAAATGGACAATACGTTTTTTTCTTAATTGTACAATTAAATTTACCTTGGTGAAAAATTCCAACCAGGGATCCTCGTTAACGGGTATATAGCCCTTGACAGAATGATAGAAGCCAAAGTAGAAGCAGTTGAACACTCCGCCTCTCATAACAGTGGCGGAGAGACCCTTGTTCAGGCCATTCAAACCCAATCCATTCGTTCGAACGATGTTTCGCGTCACCGCCAGCGTCGACGGAGTTTCCTTCACCCTATTGCGATCCGATTGCAGTTTTACTTTTACAACTTCAAACGGATTCACGAAAATACCCTCCGTAACGCCAGCGCAAAAACCGGCCAACGCGAAAGTCTAAATTTATTTTTCAATTCGATTAGCAGATCAATAATCGAATGCCGATGAAATCTGAGGAATAAAAAAATCTCACCAATGGCATCGGTGTATTGGAGCCAAACATAAAAAATTGCTTGTATTGCTCGAACGTGAAAAACTGAAGAAAAAAAGGTAAAATTAACAATAACTAAAAAAAAGTGTAATGAAAAATCGCCTTTGGTCCTATTATCCTATCGGTAATTGATAGCAAATGTTAAAGATTAGATATTAGATATAATTGCGGTAAAATAAATATTACCAAAGATGAATATTATCAAATGCAATAAAGTTGTCGTTTTTTTTCAAGACAATATTTTTACTTTTACTGCACGTTTGGGTGTTTCAGCCAATATTGGTGGGATTATTCCTTTCCAAAATGCTCCCAGGCCTTCGCTTCTGTACATTTTCACCATGCAGTCATAAATTCCTGGGAGTGAACCATGTTGATAAAAATTAAATTTATTTCAAACAAATCTTATAAATGAAGCGGCAAGTCAAATAAATAATTATGTACCTGTATAGTACAAAGGATCTGCTCCCATGGGTTTAACTTGCTTCACTTGCAACTGAAAACGAGTCTTGACCAGATCCATGGGATGCATAATGCAGACTTCGACAAAGCCAGCGGAGCCGCCTGCTCCGATTTGTATTGCAGCCTGTTTCAGCAGACTGTTGGGTTTTTCCATCGTTGTACGAGCCATTTTCTAAATATATCAAATCGACGCCAAAAACAAAGGAACACCGATTATGCTGCGGAAGTAAAATTATTGCAGAGAAATCTTTTCAGAAACAGCCACTGTAAAAAATGCAGCAGATGCATCACTCAGTGCATATAAATCAATCTGTACTGCGTGATAGCAATAGTTATTTATAAACAAAGCAATTTCGTATTAAATTGACATAAAGAGCGAAAATTCAAGCTTAGGGTACTCCAATTATAAAAATGGGTTGGGTTGCAATTATATGAATAACATATAAGATATGCAGAGTCACGGCTTTTGTGCATCGATTTGGCTCATATTTTATTATTTACTCGTTACTCATTCATCGACGTTTTCGTCATCGACGCAGCCGTGACCTGTTTTTTTATTTTTCGCGTATTCGTGCAATTTGAAAGCTTCGTCGAACACTCGAGCGATAACACTTTCGTTGCGCTCGATTCTTTATCTCGTCGCAATAGTGAAGGTAAATAATTCACTCTGCAGGTCGCAACTAACGTTTTGAAAAATTGTCACTCGGTACAGCTGACACGACGTGCGAAAAAACGGACAATGAGAGCCGTGACACCGGCACAGTTGTTGTTTCCGTCTATGTTTTCGACTTGACGAGTAGAAATCTATTTTTGAAACCATAAAAATTCTAACCTCCCGCCTTGTCGCTTCAATGAGTCTCCGTCTCTCTCTGACGGCGGCGAAAAACGATATTGAATCGTAGGAATCGCCGATCCGAATGATGGTCACACAGGTCACTTCGTTTCGCTCGCAGATCAATGCAGATCCGAAATGATTGTATGCATCAACTTATTACTGTCCTAATTAAAACTATTATTATTATTATTATTGTCACTTTATATTTTCCTGGAAGCTTAGTTGAATGATCTAGAGCAGTTTTTATAGGAATGCAATGCTTCGAAAATGCTGATTGCAAAGTGCTTCAAGAATATCGATTCGTCTATATATGGAAGTCGCGTTATCGCGGATCTGCGTATTGCAAAATCGTTATCAGTTTCACGCGCAAGAAGCACGCGAGAAAGTACATTTTATTCATGATCAAGAGACTTAGCGCCTTGAGTCTGTTTTATTTACTGTGGGTTGGTTCAAAAGCGTATTCACGAACCAGCCAATCCTGCTTTGCAGTTTTCCGCTGGACGACAAAAAGGAATGTTGCACTCGTGATTGGTTACGTAAGTTACACACAACATCGGTCAATCCCCACTCCACTCGACCAAACAGCTGATCGCAGTTCCCTCGTAGCTGCGGATCCACGAGTTTACTCAGCAATCTCATAACCTCTGTTCGAGCAGAAGCTTCGTTCTCGCCGAAACTAATTCTGCGGATTTACAGAGGTGAGAAAAATGTTTGCCGTCAGAAGAGTCGCGAGGTTCGCGTTTGCAGCCCGCAATTTCGCTACGATGAGCGAGGATATCGGAAACTTAGTGAAAGTAAGTAGTGAACCCTTAACCCTTAAATACTTCCAAGGCTGCGTTCCGAATGTGCGACACTTTTCCCTTTCTTATTGCCAATGAAAGAGAAAGAAAAAAGTTGCCCACTGTGACATTCAGAACGCACTCCAAATTTGTTAAAAGTTACGAATCCACCGGTTCGATCAGCCGGTTGCGCCATGTGTCGCTTTATCGTGATTATCAACACTTCCTCGCATTACCAGAAAAGCACAGTCGTCGTGTTCATGAAAGGCGTACCCGAAGAGCCTCGCTGCGGTTTCAGCAACGCTGTGGTACAGATTTTGCGGATGCACGGCGTAAAATACGACGCTCACGACGTCCTCGCCGACGAGGATCTCAGACAAGGTAAACAAAAATCACAAATTTATTAAACGAGCAAAAAATAGTATATTTTCAAAAATGTAACAATCAATTTGTCATCAGTATAAATATATCACATTTATCCCGTGAAAAAACTGTAAAAATAATGCATCTGGCTGACACTTTTTTTTTCTCTAGGAATCAAAGATTTTTCCAATTGGCCGACGATACCACAGATCTTTATAAACGGCGATTTCGTCGGTGGCTGCGACATTCTGCTGCAGATGCATCAGAACGGCGAACTCGTCGAGGAGCTCAAAAAAGCTGGCATAAAAAGTGCTTTGCTTGAGGCCGAACAGAGTTCCGAGAGTTCTAAGAAGAAGGAATAGTTTTTATCAATAACAAAGATCGCATCGTTCATGTTGAAATTGTAAATAATCGCGCTGCTGTCGACTAGTCGGTTAATTTTTTTTGTTACGATAAAATAAAAGCTCGATAATGTGTAAATTGGCTTCACCTTCAGAGTTTTTGAAGCTCCCTGCGAAGTATCTTTCCCGCCGGGCTCTTTGGTATTTTATCGATGAACTCGACGTGTCCGAGTCGCTTATATTTGGAAACTTGCTTCGCCACGAAGTCTTTTATTTCCGAGTGATCGATTTTCGCGCCGTTTTTGGGAACGACGAAGGCCTTCGGCACTTCGCCGTACTTTTCGTCGGGAACACCGATCACCGCAGCGTCCGCCACTTTTTCGTGCGTTTGGATGAGATGCTCGATTTCCGCGGGAGCGACTTGGAATCCCTGCACCTTTATCAGCTCCTTCAGTCGGCCGCGAATATACAAAAGACCTGATAAAAAATCACGAAAATTTCATTATCCACTCGAAAATAATTCCTCGTTTTAATTAAACTAATATCTAATAATATGATAATTTATTTTCTAGTTTCTTTGACGAGTCAAAGGAACGTCTTTTTCTTCTGAAATTAACGGCATTTCTGTGAATTTCTGGGAAAAAAAATTATACAACGTATAATCAACCTTTCTCATTGAACGAGCCCAAGTCTCCAGTTTTGAACCAATCGCCGTCCATCGAATCGGCCGTCGCTTTGGGATTATTGTAGTAACCCTTCATGACCTGCGGTCCGCGAATAAAAATCTCGCCGACCTCGTCGACTCCGAGATTTTTTCCCTCGTTTCCGTCTTCGTAGCCGACGATGCGGATCTGCGTATTCGGTACGGCGTGACCAGTGGATTGTATGGGGCTGCCGACGCTCATACTGATGCACGGTGAGGTTTCGCTGAGTCCGTAGCCCTGTATAAGTATCATATTATCCGGCGTGCGGCTTTTAAATTTCTCGAGAACGTCTTCGGCGACCGGAGCTGCACCGGAAACCACAGCCTTCATAGTCTCCACGTGTCGTCGTTGGAATCTTTCGTCGTTGGCGAGCATCTGAACGAGCGGCGGCGCCAAGTACATCACCGTCATCCGATTTTCCTCCAGCAATTTAAACATATTGTCGAGATTAAACTGCGCCAGCATCACGAGTTTAGCGCCCAAACTGCGAAAATCAAAGAGACGTCACGTTGACGGTAAACCGGTCGAATGAGAATGACGATGAAAGACACTATTATTTGAACATGCGTTTGTCGAGATAATGATCCAAATATCGACGATAATACCACAAGTTAACGCAGAGACAAGTGGCCAAACCATAAATGTGGTACAACGGCAAAATCATGGGTACAATTTCTTGATGATTCGGCGTTGTTTCGTCGGCTATGGCCACTCCTTTGACTCGCACTTGCAGTATATTTGCGACGATGTTTCTGTAATCAGAAGAGAGATATATAAACAAAACAGGCTTGAATTATTATCTCAAAGACGTTCCATTTTCGGACCCTTGGTCAGGTTCGAATTATTTAATACAGTGAAATGACAAAGTCTATAGCTGAAAGGGTCAAAGCTCGAATACAAAGGCTTCAATAATTCAATTTTTTTTTCTAGCACTGAATTATGCATCATAGACGTTTTTACGTTTCATCGATGCCTTATACATTGATTGTCGAAGATGACGACCAAATTTAAATATATGGATATTGCACCTGTGACGTAGTTCGACGCCCTTTGGAAGTCCACTGGTGCCGCTGGAATAGGGAAGAATAATCGTATCCTCCGGATCGACACCAGTTTTTTCACCGGTCTTGGCGAATTCTTCGACGTCGTTCGTTACCAAGTCCTGAAACTTTATGGTTCCTGTCGGCGCCGGACTCGTTCCGTCCTCGACCAGTACTATTGGCAGTCTGACCTTCGAATTACCGGCAATGGCCGCAGCCACTGTTGGGTGCTTCGCCGGTGATGTGAAAACCACCGACGCATTGGAGGCTTCGATCTGGACTCGCATTTCCCGTTCGGTAGACGCTGGATTTATGAGCGTCGCCTGTCGGATGCAAAATCGAATTGCATTGTTTGCATTGATCGTTTGGATTTTTTTTATGGATCTTTACCCGAAGACCGGCTTCGCTCGTCGCTAACACAATCAGCGGATACTCCGGAACGTTGGGCAGCACAATTGCGATTGTGTCGCCAGGACGAATGTTATTTTTCCGCAGAGACGTTGCCAATCGTCCGCTCAATTTTCTCATCTCGCCGTAGGTGAATCCTCGTCCGGTTAATCCGCAAACCTGTTGGTAATCATAAAATTCAGCATGTATTATTGTCATCGGTTTTGGTGAAGACTTCTCAGCATTGCGAAAGTTTGCTTTATGCAAGCTGCTCGATTATTGCACGTGCACAGTCCATTTTTTGTCAGTTTTATCTCTGGTATCGGTAACGAGCATCACTTTCAACGCGAAGTAGTTGTAAGGCAGGCAATTATTAGTCTCTTATCACAACTACCGATAAGACTTCGCATGAATTCGTTTATCTCAATGTTCATGTCAGGTACTTTCTACTCGAGCTTTTCGGCATAATCGGCTAATTATGTATGACGCATTTCAGGTCAATTCGACCTAAGTGACTGACCTCAAATCCATTTATCCATTTAATTACCGAAAAATAAAATAACATAAAATAAATAAAAAATATCAAATTTGAACCGTTTGACCGATTTGCGCCAAATTTTTTACTCCAATCTATAGATATGAGTCCAACCATTTGAATACAAATTAAATTACATTGGACTATAAAATTGGTTCAATGTGGATCAATTTAAACCAAACTGTAGTTTACTTAAAATTTGCTCCATATTGGAATAAAAACAAGCTAAAATTTATTAAAAAAATTCAATTTTTTTATCCACCCTTTTTTGATGTTTTGAACCATTCTGAGTATCCTAATATAAAAATCTCGAAAACTAACTAAAAATATGTTCCTATCCGATAAATTTGGTAATAAATTTATTAAAAATAAAGTGAGATAAATTTTTAATTATTATTATTATTATTATTATTATTATTATTATTATTATTTTTATTATTTTTATTTTTTTTTAAATCCCTCTCCCTGATAACCGGCGGCTTATCAATCGGCGGCCGACTCACCATAGCCGTCCGGTCCGCCCATCTGTCCAGGTTCCTGTACACGAAATCGTGCAAGTAAACACCCTCAAAGCCTTGGACGTCGGGAAAGGGACTGCTGAGGACATTGTTACCATCGATAACGGCCTTCGTCGAGGATCTGTTGTATCCTGAAGTACCGAACCACCTTCTCTGCGGTTCGCTCGTCGCTTCGTTTCGAGACTCGCGGCGCGAGTCAACTCTACCTGCGCAGTAGTCGCCGCCGATGACGATCCCGCGTTTAATCGTCGTAGCGCTATAAACTATTTTCATCGCTTTCGCCGGCATCCGACTCATCGTCGCAACAAAAAAAATGCTCGACATTGCGCCGTTCTGTTCCCTTTCTGTAAGTATTTCCAACGCGTCTCACTCCGTCGCTTTGTCATCAGCGGCGAATCCACTACTGACTCGACTCGAACCGTTCGCTTCGAACGCGACGCATAATCATAACATTCGACTCCCGTATCACTGACGGCGATGAATTCATTCATCGCGCTGTACCGACTGTTCGCGATCGAGTCAGTGCGCATGCGCGGCGATTGGTATTCAATTGTGTACCTAAAGCAAAACAAAAATACACTAAAGAGGCTGTTATTGCGTCTCTATATGAAAATCTGTTTACACAACCGATAAGAACTTATCTTTCAATGAGTCGCGCCAAAGTCCGGCAGATTGTTCGAAAACTGCGAATGGGAAGAAATGGCGGCTTATAATCTTTCTTCGACGATTTGCGGCTCGACGTCAAAGCGCAGATGCAAATTTCCATCGTCGCGATCGCTGCGCAGTGAAGGGGGGGGGGGGGGAGTGATCATTCGTGCATTCGGAAAAACCGTCGGTAAGGTAGACACCGCAGATATCGACTTGCGCGGCTGCGAGCGCCTTCCTTACTGACGCGCCGCCTTCCTTACCGACGCGTCGGTAAAGAAGGTAATTTGAGCTACTCACGAACTTCAACGACTCGCCACGAAAGTTTCCCGAACCCCTATTTGCGAAATTAGAATTCAACTCCTGAACTCGTGGTTTTATTTTTTTCCCCCTTTTTCTCGCCGCAAAAGGCATTCCAATCGAAACTGCGACTGGTTCGGTGGCTTCTAATTTTCTTCGCGTGTCGCATGTATATATGCATATTCACACATCTCGCGTCATGTATATTCGGGTTCGATTGTCGGCGGAGTCTCCTGTCGTATAACCGATGGAGCGCGATACGCGAGAGATACCAGATCAGCTCGAACGCCATGGGACTCATTCGTCACATTGAGAGCCCGCGCACGACTAATTAATATAGACTGTCCCCGAAGCAGCGGAGAACGCAGTTTGCTCTCTCTGCGCGGTAAAGAGAAAGGGGAGGGGGAAGCGGACAGAGCAGCGTTTCACAATTAGCTCGTATCTCTTGCCCCGCGCTATATAGGACATCGGGACAATTTCCTAACCTATATATGGTACGTATATGTTTGCGGAATTACAACCGCGTGTATATAGCATGTATATATTCGTCTCTCTCGCTGCAGGATCATCATCATCGTCGGATCGCGCGGCGTGTTCGCGCCAATAATACCGAATCCCATTACCGATGACAAATATCGTCGACTGCTTTGAATTTACAATTCTTCGCACGAATATCGACCGGCGCATGTATTTCGTATAAATGTAAATTTGCGACTTTTCCTCGCGCCGGCTTTTTCTGTTATCGCGTTGCCGAGCGAAATGTTTGCATCGGAAAGGCGAAATGCGCCGCGCGCGATAAATGCACTTTTTGTCGTCGAGCGGGGCTGAAATTTCGCGCCGAGTCTCGCGATTAACGGAATTGATTTTTTTTTTCTTTTTTTTTCGAGTACAAATCAGCGTCGGAGCTTTCTACGGTCTCGTTGCGGGTATTCCGGTTTAAGAGGGTTTTGAATTATTAGCCTCTCGGGGATCTTTGGATAACGACGTTCACACGCGACGTGTGACGTACTTGGGACTGAATTGCGCGGGATTAAAACGACTGTAATAAATACGTCGAAAATGATACATTGAAAAATGTTAAAATGAAATTAGCATAAACTACACTGAAAAAAAATTAATAGTTGTGATGACCAATCGTTGGTCAGAGCTGCCAATATTTTAGTAGATCGAACCAATGATTGGTAATCACAACTACTAACTTTTCTCAGTGTATAAAATGAAAACTAATATTATTGATAATGTTAATTTCCACAAAAACAGGAAAAAAAAAATTGTGGAAAATTCATTTTTGTCTAGTTTTGAGATATTTTTCCTCCGAGTCGCGCGAAACAATTTGACCGTGAATGCGACATCTTTAAACGGATCATCGGCAAGATTGGCGAGGGGGGAGAGGGAAAGGGGGGACATCGAAACGAAGCTCTCGCATTAAGATGCCAAGATTCTCGGCGTCTTCTGGTGTTCCCAATTTTCCCAAAAGTCGCGTCACACACGTAAATCGCGCGTAATACAAGAAGCATTATTCGAGTACTGCTCTCCTCTGCGTTCGCTATATGCAAATTAGCCGGCGTTTAATTTCGCGACGAGCGCGAAGAGGCGAATCGGAGCGTAAGAAGCGAGGCGACGTTTCCTCGGCCAAAAACCCTTTTCGGCGCCGAGTCGTCTGGTCTCCGTCCTGATTTTCCCGGAGCCATAGAAGCGACGCACAGAGTGAAAGAGGAGAGAGGAGGAGGAAAAGGAGGAAAAATACGGAGTGCGAGAGGCGACTGCGTAAAATCGACTGAGAGCCTCGAAACGAAATGGGAATATAATACGCACGTTATTCTCGCGCAAGGTCGAGGTTACCGCGCGCGACGTAACATTAACCGCGAGAGCGTTAAGAAGAGTCGGGAGAGGTGTGCGCCGAGCTTTTCGAAGTAAAACGTAAAGCGGTGAAGAGGGAAGGGAGGGAGGTACGTAGGGAGGGCGAGGACGTCACGCGATCTCGCGATTTGCCATATGAATTTCTGCTGCTGCTGCTGCTGCTGCAGTCAAATGTCCCCTTTTCTTTTTCTTCTTTCGCCTTCTTATTCTTCTCTGCGTCGGTGCTTACCCAGCGTTAAAGTCCACATTCTTTCTGCAGTTTCTCAGACCCTCGTCATTTTTTTTTTTTTTTTCTTTTTTTTTTTTTTTTTTTTTTTAAATAATTGAGGCACATATGAAATAACGAATAATGCATAATGGGTCATCCGTGCGAACGATTATGCGCAGATTTCTTTCCGACGATAAAAAAGGTTGCGAGCTGGAAATCCACAAATTCACTGTTGAAAATCCGGTGCTAAGAATTCCCACCCTTCGCAGTGTTGAACGGTGTCTGGATTAATATACACGCGAAAGACGACGTTTCACCTCCCCCCCCTATCCCTCTATTCCTCTGGGAGGGGATAGGAGGGAGGAGGCTCCTCGGCTCCTTCGACGCAAGAACAACCCTTGCATACAATCGACGCTCATTTCCTGCAGGATATCCCCCCACCCCCCGTTTCGACCCCCAAAACGCTTCCCCGCTTCAGCTTTCGCGATACATCGAGCAATCTCGTGAAAATTGTCATTTTTATTATTCATGGAAAATGAAATGATCGCTCGGGATTGGGCGAGCGAGACTCGAGCAGAGGGAGAGGGCAACACGCGCGCGCCGCGAGACTGAGTGGTGCACTTTTCAGACAGAAGGAGAAGAAGAGGGAGACGAAGGAGCGAGGGATGAGAGTCGAGAATATGGGAGACGGCTATAGAAGGGCAAAAGTATCGAGGAACAAATATAGAAAGTCGAAATATCTTGAGGGATGAAACCGTTTCTGTCTTTCTCCCTCAACTCTTCTTCCTTTCCTTCCTCTTCTTCTTCGCCTTCCTCTCTCAAAATCCTTCTCTCTCGTTTTTCCCCTCCTCTCCCCTTCCGATCCTGCATTACGAAAGATCTCCGCGCGCTTTAGCCTGCAAACAATATCTTTGCGTTTTATCTTGTTCCACGTCTCTCGGATTCTTCTGCTGCTGTTGCAGCTGCAGCTGCATCAGCTGCAGCTGCAGCGTCCCGCCGTACGTGGCAACACACAGCGAGACACTTGGGCTCTCCTTCTCGTTCCGTTTCTCTTGGGAAAACGCGCGAGGGGGGATGGCGAGGGGAGGGGGAGGGGGTTGTGGGGTCAGGTGAGGGGGTGGAGAAGGTAGGGGCGGGGGTGGGTCGGGAAATGGGGTTGCCGGCGAGGTGGCGCCCTCCCTCGATGCCTTCGATCGACCCTGTACGACTTCCCTCTCGCTCTCGCCACCCTCTCCCTCGCTCTCTTCATCCCCCTCGAGCTACCCCCTCCCCTCCTCTTCGTCCTTCCTTCTCCTCCTATTTCTCTTCCTCCCACCCCTCATCCCTTGCCCCTTCTTCCTCCTCCTCCTTCTTCCATTCCTCCCTTCCACCCTTCGTCCCTCGCCCCTTCCACCCCCTTTCCACCCCCCTCGAGTAGAGACACACGCTCAAAACTGAGACACCCTCACCAACGATTCTCTCTCTCGCTGTGTACACTTTAGTTCGGTAGCCCGCTCGCGGCACCGACTGTGTCCGCGAGGGGTGCAGGGGTTGCCCAGGGTAGAGGGGGAGGGGAGGGGGAGGCGAGGGCGGGGGTGGGTTTTGTAGTCAGCGCCTCGCAGCGCACTCACCAGTCACCACTCGGTCACCCTGCGACACGGTGGGGTTGCACTTCTCGTGGTCCGCGGGCCGGACGGGTTATCGTTGCCGAGGCGGTAGGTACCAATCCTCGTCGTCGATTAAATCGTCCCCGTCGGCTATTTCGTCCTGAGGATTCGAATCGCGTTCCTCGCGCGAGTTGTGCGAGTTTTGGGGGCTGAAGGCGAAATTTTCGTGGTCCAGGGATTTATTTATTTATTTTTTGATGGAGTGACGATAGAGAACTGAGGATACTGCTGAGTTGTGCGAGTTTTGGGGGCTGAATGCAAAATTTTTCGTGGTCCAGGGATTAATTTATTTATTTATAGTGGTGAAAATATAGGTATAGATGTAGATATAGATGTAGATACAGATAGAGCGATAGAGAAAGGGAGGAGAGAGGGAGCAGTGATGAGAGGAGAGTGAGAGGGGAGCGAGTTACAGTGGAGACGTTCTTTCTTCGTCGCGCGGTTGTTTCTTTTGTTCCCATTGAAAGTGAGGTCGACCCCCTCCCCCTCCCTACCCGCCTTTTTCCTCTGTCGCTCGGTTTCACCGTCTTCATTTTCCTCGCCCGCTCGTCCCCTGTCTTTCGGACCATCGCCGGATCGTAACGGATGATTCGCGGATAGGGGATTTCTGTCGACAACGCTGTCGATGACTCAAAAAAACGTTCAACAAGAGTCGCACGACATTAACGAAAAAAGTCACCAGGAATTTGTGCAACGATGCTGAGAATAATTGACCGATGGTACAATCCATGGGACGAAGAAATTATGTCCGAAGTCACCGGAAAAATTCGTGAGGGAATAATTGAGCGATGAATCGCGAGAAAAACAATTTTCGCAACGAAAAAAAAAAATCGTCTCCGAAGTCGTCAGGAATTTGTGTAACGCGCGAGATGGGAATAATTGAGCGATGGATTATGAGAGGGAGTAACGAATGAAGAGCAGCAGCAGAAGCAAAAGCAGCAGCAGCAGCAGCAGCAGCGCCGGCAGATTGTGATCGAGCTCTCGGGGTGATTAATCGAATTGACTAATTGGCACGAAATTGGCGTGACGAGGAAGGAGAGAGCAGTGAGAAACGCGTACGTAACTCGATGCGCGCGAGGCCTGCCTTCTCTCTCTCTCTCTCTCTCTCTCTCTGTCTGCTCTGTGCCTACTTCCTCCTCCTGGCTCGGCTCTCGGTCACTGGCTGCTGTGTGTACGAGCAGGAGTTATGTACCCGCGACGAAGGGGATGCTACTCGCTCTACTCGCTCTATTCGCTCTACTCGCTCTACTTGGTCTACTAGTTCTGCTACTCGTTACTCGTTACTCGGTCTACTAGCGGATTCAATAAGAACCGCAAAATAACCGGAAAGTGACTATTCACTATACAATAAAAAAATATCTCCAAAATAACACAGAAGCAATTTAGCGACCCACCAAGTGACCCCAGTTGACCACAAAATGACCTTTAAATAACTCAAAAAACGACTTTTCACAAACTGTATTTCTGCGTTAACTTTGAGGATTTCCTTTTGGTTGCAACACCGGATTTTCGCAACTACTAATTTTTCTCAGTGTATAGTCGCTCTACACATTCCACTCGCCCCCCTCGCTCCACTCGCTCTACTCACTCTACTCTCTCCACTTACTCCACTCGCTCCACTCGCTGTACTTCAACCAGGAGCAGCAGGAGCATCATCAGCCGCCGTCATCCGAACGGTGAACGTGAACGTTGAACGTGACGCGCGCGTTGGGGGTTTCCGGTGCTGTAAGTGGAGCGCTGCTCGGATAAACACGTGTCCAGCGGTATCGGTTACGAGGCCTCGGGAACGATGCGCGCGTTCGAGGTCCGCCGAACAGCGGTCGCCTGCTGCTCACTATATACATCGCACACCAGCCGCGAGCAGCGTGCGACGCACGAGAGCGGTGCGCGGCGACGGCAGCGGCGAGTCGCTGCCTTATACGCGCGCGGAGCTATCGAGCGAGTCGACCGCGTGCGCGAATCGCTCGCGGCTCGTCACGGATTTTTCGCGCGGGCTGCATTTCCGCACCCAGAACCGAGACAAATGCTTCTCGCTGAAACACCAAATCACTATACTTGTGAGGCAATAGAGAAACATTCCGGAATATGTCGATTCGGCTATCGCATGTATAGTGTGTACAACGATGTGTTCCTTTTGTCCGAATGAAATGGCGACGGGAGGACGGGACGAAGAAGGAGAGGACGACGACGATGTCGTCGTCGTCGTCGACGTCGTCAACGACAACGCACGACGGCGCCGACGCTCGTAAAACTTTTTCTCTCTCGCTCGTCCTGTTCTTGCAGTACAGAAGAGGTTCTCAAAAACGTAAGGGGGTCAGCGTCGGGTGATATACAGGGTGTCCCAAAAGTTATGAAGTTCCGGGTGCTTAATCCAGTTCCTTTAACCCTGTTCATATCCATGGTTAACAGGGCCAAACGTTCTAAATAAATTCCTTTAGAATTTTTCAAGAATCGTTTTTTTTTTTAGATTTTTCGAAAGTGTGATACCCAAAGAATATACTGACCAAAGGAAAAGTCGTATTAATTAATATTTGTGGAGTTAGTTTTTTTTTTTTTTTAATTTATAGTTATCATAAAGTCGTGACCAAATAAAAAAATGATCAGATTTTTTAATCAGATTAGATCCGGCTGCTTAAACCTGTTCATGTATAGGGTTAAGCAGCCGAAACTTCATGACTTTTGGGACACCCCATATATACAGCGCATAGTCACACAGCTCGGCCAGTTTCTCGCGCGCGTTACCAACGCTTCGCGACGAACGTGACGCACACGCGGAACGAGTCGTCGTCGTCGTCTTCGTCGTCTTCGTCGTCTTCGTCGTCTTCGTCGTCGACGACGTCGCAATCGCGCGGCCCACTGGACTCTACACAAGTGCGCTCGAATCTTCAGCGCATTCTCTCTCGTCTCTTCAGCTGTGAGAAGTGTACACACAGCTCAGCTGTGAGAAGTGTACAGCACAGAGAGAGAGAGAGAGAGAGAGAGATGGAGGAGAGCGCCACGCGCGCCACGCGACCCTCGGAATTAAGACTCGAGACCCTTCCAAAACTCGGAACAAAAGTCATCCAATGAAATTACGTACTTTCTCCCTCCCCCCTGACCCCTCGCACACCTTCCCTCCCCCCCTTGTCTATCTCTGCTGCTCTCGCGTCGAGAATTTCTCGCAAACAAAGAATAATCCCACTGACAGAGGCAGTGCTTTATTATAGCTTTTTTTTTTTTTGCGTGACTTAATTGCGCAAAGCTCGTTCGGCGAGAAAAATTTCCTGATATTAAGAAAAAAATATAAAAAAAGTAGAATAAAAATATACACAGCTTGGGAGGCAGTTTTGAGGCAACGACACAATCAATGCTCGACGCTGTTCCCAACGTTCTCGCTGGTAGATAAAAATCTCTCGACTGAGGGAAGGGTAGCTGAGGGGTGGTGTGGAGGGGCGGGAGAGGAGGCGAGGGGAGGGGGCTGAAGTCTCTCTTTTCGAGACTTTCCCCGTCGAGGAAAAGTATCACATTGCGCGAGGGGCGCCAGAGCATGAGATCGCCTTGCTCGGTTGGCTCTCTCGTGTTTTTCGCGTCTCCGCGGCTGATGGAAAAGGGATCCGAGTCCCGCGGGTTGAGAGGGGCGAAGAGAAGCTGCAGACTTGATCGATCCTAGAGCGAGATGTAAGCGACGCTGGTAGTGAAAAGCGAGGAAAAAAAAAAATGAAAACGAGAAGCTTGGCTCGGGGGTTGTAGATACAGCCGAGAAGATGTACACAGAAGGAGGAAGAGGAGAGAAACGAGGAGAAGGAGGAACGAAAAAGAAGAAGAAGAAGCGGCGAGAATGTCTCAAATATGTCTGGACCACCTATATATTCGTTTAGCAGCGATGTAGCTGTGTCGATGTCCTATGTTTGTGTATTCCGGGATAACTCGTAGATGGGTATTGGTGACTTCGTCGGCGGCGAGTGTCGATTGCCTTAGTAAAAGCACCGCACACAGTGCCAAAAATCTCCAACCTTCTCGTGGAAAAAAATGGTGCACTTTCGAACCTCGTTAGATATCAGTAGCCACTTCCCTCGACACAGTATGATATATATATGATGTATATACAATATGTACATGTGTATGTGTGTAACGTATACATGTGTATAAATGTATATAAGTCTGTACGTGACTAGCGAGCTTTTACTAATACATCGACGCGTACGTAGCCGACGGTTAGGAAAGCTCGGTGTACGCTATATAGGAGCCGTAATACGTCAGTCGAGGAATCGGGGTAACCTCTTTCCAACGGGGCTGTGGCCTCTCGCTCTTTACCCTGCTTCTCGGTCTATCTCGTGTTGACTGCCGCCACTCCCCCCCCCCATCCATCCACCATTTCCCCTACTCTTCGTCCTCCCTCCCCCTTTGTCCCTTGGAGGACGAGGACGTTGACGCACCGACGATTTCTCAATTACGCTTTTCCTCGTGAGACATAATCTCGATTTTCCCTGCTGCTGTTTGTAGCCCCTTGGGTCGTTCTGTACTATATATATTTTTAAAAAAAATTTTTTCGTTGCTGAGAGATGTGATATATATCGTCAAGCAGAATCTTGAAATTTTTGTGCATATTCGGAGGGATCATTATAGGGTCTCAAGTCTAGGAACGCAAGTCTGATTTTCGAATTTTCCCAGAATTCAGTACAAAACTATTTTGACATTTGCATTTTATTTGCGTTTTTCTATCGTTGAAGAAAAACGTTGACCTGCCAGTCTCGCGATTTTTACGAGGTCGTCGACTGTCTGCCCGGGCCTTCGCTATATATACCCCACACACGCGACTCGTTGCGGTGCCAGAGCGCTCAGCATCCGTTGGTATACGCGTTGAGCACAGCAGCAGCAGCATTGGGGGTACATCACCCCGTCACTTTCCGCAAAACCGAGCGGTGGAAGCTGGTTCACCGCGACAGAAGTTTCCATTTCGCTTCTCTCTCTCTCTCTCTCGCTCGCTTCGGTACAGTCGCTTCGGCGATGAGCTGTTTATGCACGTGACGTACAGCTCGCTCTATGTATATCCAATTAGCTCAACGCGCGGAGCTTCACGGTCTTTCCAACCCTCTCCCCCTCCAAGCCCCCCCCCTCCCCCTCCCCTTGTATCCCTTTCCTTTACTTCGCAGTCTCTCTGCCATTTCACGTTTCGCGATGAGGGAAACGAAGAGGCACCTGGGACGTTGCTTCTGCTGCTGTTGCTGCTGCCACTGCTGTTGCTGCTGCGACTTCCAACTCTACTGGATGCCACCGCTTCCCTCCCCCTTTCCCCTAGACTAACTCACCCTCTGTAACCGAACTTCCGGACAACTCGAGGAATTCCTACGGCTTGCATTCTCCACCCCCTCCATCCCTTCCACCCCCTCCCACCCCCTCCCGCAATATCTCGGTATCCTCGAGATATCCTTTGCCCTCCTATAGTGAATTTCACGTTGGGCATCCCTCCCCTCCTTCCCCATTCTGGGCGCCCTTCCCTCATCCCTCCCACTCACTCCTCTTGGGCTTTCCCATCATCGGTCTTCGTTTAAGTCCTCTCTCTTTCTCTCTCTCTATTTCTATGCCTCTGGAGACTTGATCTCACAATCCGTAGCCGCAGCTCTGGGAAACTCTGGAAAATGTCTCCGTACACGGAGCTGAGTCTACTCTAAACACTGACGAAGGGGGAAATTAATTTCGTCAGGCGTATTATGGGAATCGCCAATTTTGGAGATTATCGGAAAGGGTTGTTTCACGATATATAGGGTTAGAAATCCTGGGTGTTAATAACCTAATTTGTGTGGACTTTTGATCAGGTTTGAGATAGCTGATTTTAACTGAAGCTGAAAAAGTTTCTATATTAATTTTACAAATGGTTCGAGAAATGTAAGTTTGCATTTTGAATTACATCGGAAAATAGCACTGGTCAAGGCGAAAGTGACTTCTTGATTTTTCCACTGTAATAGGGTCCATCGGCGTTTGACCCATAAACCCCATTCGCAAATGCAATTACTCGATCGGAGTGGCGAAACGAAAATTCCATTGGCAATCTCGTAATTTATATTCATATCATTCGGTAAGCGAGTGTTGTGTGTGTTTCGATTAGCGGAGTGAAAGGGCCAATGGCTGCAGCGGCGATGGCCCTACGTGCGTCACGATGCCAGTGATTGATTCTCGAGGAGTCAGCATGAACCGGTGGCTCGTTCCGCCGTCGACCGAAACGTCACGCTGCGACTGTATTTCGCTTATTCCGCTCGTCTCGCGAAACGAGGTAACCCGTTTCCTCGGACTTTGCCCTCTTCTCTCTTAGCCATCCCCTCTGAGTGCACCGATCGAGTCGATCGTGTGTTCCGATTGCGAAAACTTTCGGGTTCTTTTGTCGTCGCCGTTCTGTGCAATGCAAAAAGTGCCAAAAAAGCAGAGTAAATTTACTCGAACTTGCGATTTTTTGGCGAAAATTTTTTTTTTCGATTTAACGAAGTTTTAAAACCCTATCCGATAGGAAATTTTCCGCAGATTCCAAATATGACCGGTTATTACCCGAAAAATGAAAAATTTGAGGCGAAAAATGCGAAAAACGATTTTTTACTTTTTCCCAATTTTGGCACTTTACTAAAATCGGTGTAATTTTTCTTTGGATCAATATAATCAGGATTTTCTTTTTGCATTCGAAAGAAAACTCTTCAACGAAGAGAATGCCGCCAGGTGGAATGCGATATCTCGATTTTTTAATTTTTTGCAGATTTTTAAAGTTGACCCTCAAAAATCGCAAATTTTTAGAAGGGGTACCCTTGCCGTTTTTTTGGCGAAAAAAAAAATTTTCGATTTGACGAAGTTTTAAAACCCTATCCGATAGGAAATTTTCCGCTGATTCCAAATATGACCGGTTATTACCCGAAAAATGAAAAATTGGAGGAGAAAAACGCGAAAAACGATTTTTCACTTTTTCCCACTTTTTGCACTTTACTAAAATCGGTGTCATTTTTCTTTGGATCATTATAATCGGGATTTTCTTTTTGCGTTCGAAAGAAAACTCTTCAACGAAGAGAATGCTGCCAGGTGGAATGCGATATCTCGATTTTTTAATTTTTTGCAGATTTTTAAAGTTGACCCTAAAAAATCGCAAATTTTTAGAAGGGGTACCCCTTGCCGTTTTTTTGGCGAAAAAAAAAATTTTCGATTTAACGAAGTTTTAAAACCCTATCCGATAGGAAATTTTCCGCTGATTCCAAATATGACCGGCTTTTGCCCGAAAAATGAAAAATTTGAGGCGAAAAATGCGAAAAACGACTTTTCACTTTTTCCCAATTTTGGCACTTTACTAAAATCGATGTAATTTTTCTTTGGATCCATATAATCAGGATTTTCTTTTTGCATTCGAATGAAAACTCTTCAACGAAGAGAATGCCGCCAGGTGGAATGCGATATCTCGATTTTTAAATTTTTTGCAGATTTTTAAAGTTGACCCTCAAAAATCGCAAATTTTTTGAAGGGGTACCCCTTGCCGTTTTTTTGGCGAAAAAAAAAATTTTCGATTTGACGAAGTTTAAAACCCCTATCCGATAGGAAATTTTCCGCTGATTCCAAATATGACCGGCTTTTGCCCGAAAAATGAAAAATTTGAGGCGAAAAACGCGAAAAACGATTTTTCACTTTTTCCCAATTTTGGCACTTTACTAAAATCGGTGTAATTTTTCTTTGGATCAATATAATCAGGATTTTCTTTTTGCATTCGAAAGAAAACTCTTTAACGAAGAGAATGCCGCCAAGTGGAATGCGATATTTAGATTTTTCGATTTTTCGCAGATTTTTAAAGTTGACCCTCAAAAATCGCAAATTTTTAGAAGGGGTACCCCTTCAATTTTTGGCGAAAAAAAAATTTTCGATTTAACGAAGTTTCAAAACCCTATCCGATGGGAAATTTTCCGCTGATTCCAAAAACGCCAGGTGTTTGCCCGAAAAATCGCTAATTCGCGGAGAAAAACGCGAAAAATAACAAAAAAAAAATAAAAATAAAAATTAAAAATTAAATTTTTAAATTAATTAAAAATAATTCCACTACAGTTGCAAGACACTAAACGGATACTTTTATAAATAAAAAAATGCTCGTATCAAAATTTAAGGACTAAAATGTCCTGAAATCCGGTGCATTAAATTCCCACGTGTCAATTACCGCGGAAATAGCATCGCGAGAATAGGCCGGCGAATTATTTCCGCGCTATGTAAATTCGCTTTCGTCTTGAAAATCGTTATATCGTTCGGTAGGTCGCCGAGGGTTTTCGTAACCAAGACCACGGGTCGGATCGACCGCGGATATAGGAGAATTCGAACGAGCGTAGCGCGTACCCCAAGTTAGCCGCGTCTACATCCTTCTAGGCCAACTTCGTCGTGGTTCGTCGGCTGAGGCGACCCCTACTTTTTTTTTTCTCCCTCTCTATCCTTCCTTTTCCTCGTAACTTTTCTATCGATCACTACACGCACACTGTGTACAATGACGAATAGAGAATGAACGAGGAAGATATATATATGTATACACATATATATAGGCGATGACTTCTGCCTCGTTTCCCAATCGTAAAGGTCCGAGAAGGTCAAGAATCGTTGCGGACAGAAAGTAGAGTGAGGAAGCTCCTTTTGGTTGCTTACTACACCGACGACGCATTCGACGCTCGGATGACTCGTCGATAAAGCCCTTTTTCTCGCACCGTTCTCCGCGAAATCTAATACACGTCCGTGTGATTGATGACCTTTCCGCTCTATGGACACGAGCGGGGTCAGAGATGTGGCAAAAATTACCAGATAACGCGGAAAGACCCCCAGTGTAATTATCTGATAAGGGGGAGGCGGTGATAAGGCTCGAGATTTGATGATTATTTTAACCCACGCTTTCATCGTTAATGGAGTCCTTAAAAAAAATCATGAGAGAGACATATTTCCTTACATCAGAAAAAAACATTCCGGGGAAAAAATCCCATTTTCGGAAAATGGGGGGGGATTTATTTTGAGGGGTTAGAGGGGGTGAAAGGGGTTATTGCGAAAGGCATCGAATAACCTCGCAAATATAACCTCGTTTGTGAATATTATTTCGAAGGGGGTGGAATCTGTCTTTCCTTCTCTCTCGCTCTCTCTTTAGGGCTGAGACCTTCACCGAGCGACCCTTCAGCTAAAAATAGCCGAGGCGAATCCTAGTTGCGAATCCAGAGCGAAGGCGAACGAGAATCGGAAAGATATTCCTTTCGCTATGATTCCTTCGCCGTATTAGCTCCACGCGCATTGCAATCCATATATAGATATAGATATATAGATCGTCCGCGACGAGGAAAATTACTCTCCTCGGCGTGTTCGTCCGACGGCTGCTGCTCGTAACTCCCGCCTCATTCACTCTCTTAACGTTGCTCGATGCAAACACCCGATCCACATTGCTGCGCTAATATATTCCGCGATTGCGAAGAGGCGCCAACGACGATGGCGAGGCGAAGGGCGTGAAATCCCGGCAATTTCTCGCTCCGCTGACCGTCCAAATGAGACGGCGATAAAACGTCGTTAATGCATCGATGATAAATGTAAATGCAATAAGTTCCATTCGCAGACTTATTCGCACCAAATAAAATGCAAATCGTGGCATCCGCGAAATTATTCTCTTACTAACATTTTTTCCATAACGATAAAAATTTGTTTTTTTTTTATAATCCATTTTTGATAATTATTTTCGTCGCATCGAAAGTTTCAATTTATTAAAATTCCCATCCATCGAACCGTCCAAAAGGAATACAATTTTTCGTTCGACAAAAGTTCGAATCCTCGAAGACATTTTGAAAAATGCTCGAGAAACATTTCCACGTCCTACGCAAAAATTTTCCTGATCGTAAGGTTTTATTCGACGCGTCCATAAACGTCGGATCCTCCGCTCGACGATGTCTCCGTCTCCGGAATCGAATACTCCTCCCCTCCCCCATCGCTCGGTATAAGCTAATAAAGCGCCGGCGGAACGAGAGAGTTGGTAGTCTCGGCGCACGAGACTCGCCGGAAGGACGTAGCGATATTCGTTTCCTTCTGGCGGGTCGATCTATAGGTATTATGCAAAAGTACTTACCCACCTAGGCGCGGTATATACGAATTAGGTATCCGCACCCGCAGCTCCCGGCGGCAGGTTGGCTCTCTCTGCGAGCCTCGCAAGCGTCGAGCTGACACAGAGAGAGAGAGAGAGGGGTTTGTGAAAAGCGTAGTCGCGACCTCCACTTCCGCTCCATTTGCCTCACTGAAAGGCGCTGTATTCCGCCGGCGGACGACCACCGGCAAAAGCAATGCCGATATACGCGTACATACGTACATACCAATCGTACCTGCCTCGACAATATATATGTACATATATTATACATGTGTGTGTGAATGTGTGTACACAAACGTATCTATACTGGTTCGACAATGCGAACCGTGCGAGAGATGCGGAACGACGGTTGGAGTAGTCCGCTTTATTTTTTTTTCCATAATGAAAAAAGGTTTCTCATCGACGTTGTCATTCCATCGGATATCCACATCTTTCTGTTGTGTAAATGTTTTCAATTTTTTTTCAAATGTTTCTGTTGTGCAAATGCTTCCAAATTTTTTAAAATGTTTCTGTTGTGCAAATCTTTTAAAATTTTTTTGCTCTTCTTGGCTCTTACAAATGAATACCAATTCCGAATTGATCGACACTCGTCCTCTTATTCTGTTTCAGTTGACACAGTCGGATCGTCCCAGCTGAAAAAAAGTGGAAGTCCAAAAAACCCCGTCGATAAAACAGTCACAGTCATCTCATCCTGACGTCAAATCTTCCGGACGCGTTGTCCATACGTCTCCGGAATCACCGTTGTCAGTGTCATCGTAGAAATAATCAGAAGGGACCAGTCCAACGAGGCGGCTATTTTATTTGCCGCTAGGATGTGACGTTAGGATCGAGCCGAAGAAAACGACCTCGCTGCGGGTGTGCGAAGCGATGTCTTCGTCAGGCTCGAGCTGCACGGACGAGGAGGACGCCGAGGATGTCGAGAACAATCGCGGATGGCTCATCAGCGTCGTCACCAGCATCGACAGCAGCAGTGTCGTCGTCGTCACCTGCGCAGCGAGCGAGAACAAAGCGTCCGTCTCCGTCGTCGCCGTCGACGAAAAAATTGCCAGCTACTTCGGACCGGATTATTCGCTGCGGAGCGTCAATACCGAACGTCTGTGCGTGGAAGGACTGCGGATAGACGCTGAATTTCCTCGGTGGAAAGTCAACGGACGGACGACTCAGCATCGCCGGACGCGAAAACCGACGCTCGACTGTTTCGCTCGCGCGCGGTGCCTGAAAATCAGCGGAAGTGCTGCGTAAGTTCCAATTCAAGGTCCAGGTTGGAGAACGAAGAAGAAAAAGAAGAAGACGAAGAAGAATTTAATCACGCACCGGAAAAGCGACGAGGAGAGTCCGCACTTACCGACTGAGCTTGAGTTTCCGATAGCATTGAACCCAAAAGGCGATTCAAGTCCTCGACGATGATGAAGAGGTCGTTGCCGAGCATTCGTCGGACCTCATTGAGGCTCAGGTGACGAAAAGTTTCACGAGGCGTTCACCGTCGTCAGCGACAAAATTGGTCTGTCGTTCGTTGGCTTTTTTTTCACGCCTAGAATTTTGGGGGTCGACGATCTCATCGAAGTGGCGAAGACGTCGTCAAAATTCCTCGACGTGTGGATTGCAACGAGTGAGCTGAACTGTCCGACAGGAAATTTGGGTCCTAATTGTTGGTCGGATGCTGAATTTTAAAAGAGGAAAAATTGGAGTCGTACGACAGTCGATGACTGAAAATAAAAGAGGAGGGGGATGAAATAGAATTTAATAGAGGAGCAAAAAAGGAGGGTGAAAGTGAGGCGACCTGTTGGACTCGTCGTGTTCTGTCGCCTCTTTGGGAATGGAAAATCCCTCACGAGTCGCGAGGAGCAAACGCGAAGTGGAAAGCAGAAGAAGCCGACGAGGCGGACGTTGCTTCGACGACAATCGCCGCTGCTGCTTCTCATCGTTCGTCGGAGCTTCGAGGAAATCGGCCAATCGGTCGAGGTTTCGGTATCTCGAGGATAGATCGGCGATTCGCAGCAGAAGAGCCAAGTACAAGGATTCTCGGTCGCTCGTCGCGAGGACTAAAAGCGATTAGCTCGAGTTAAACACCCCTAAAACACAAAGTGACACAAAGTTGTTTCGTTTATTCGTAAATTTATTTATTATTTTTTTTAATAAGAAATTGAGTGTCAAAGTGGTGAAGTGAGTGGGGAAAAAAGTGGTGCGCGCCTCTTTTCGTATTTTGCACTAAGTCCTGAGAAGCGGTGTTTTTCTTATTTCCATTTTTAGGGGATTGGGGGTGGTTTTTTTTATTTCTGATCAGTGAACGTGTTTCATCGGTTTCCGGTGCCGTGGGTTAGATTTTATTGGTTCTCCGGGTGCTGAAAGGCAGCCCAAAGTGAAGTCTGTGGGGTAAAGGGAAAACGGTGGGAAGACACCAAAGGAAGACACCATAACGGGGGTGGGAAGGGGATTTGGTCGTCGGTGGTCGCGCTACCGGGGCGGCGGTGAGAGATCGTCTCTTGATCGCTGTGCGGGCCCTCGAGCGAGCGATCCTGGGATTCATCAAACGGTTAAAGGATGCCAGGGGGTCGTAGGGGCCTGGTAGCCCCTCAAAACACGTTCCTGGAGAACATCATACGACGTAGCAGCAGTCAACGTGAGTCGTAGCTTCATTTTTACAGCGAGAAATAAAAAGTCTTTACTTTGTGACGTATTTCATGTCAGAATTTCATGAAAGAAATTTAAGCAGCGAAATAATTCGCTCGAACCTCGACGACGAAAAATCCTTTTTTTTTTTTTTTTTTTTTTTTTTTTTTCTACACGTTTCGAGTCTTGAGCACCGGTTAATTTTCCCAATTTCCGCGCCACGAAATATCCCGCTTAATTTTTCACACTGTGGACATTCCGCGGTCGGCGGAATTAAAAAAAAAAAAAAAAAAATGCTCCGCCGAGCCTTCTTAATACAGTCGCTGGTCCACAGCTATATACCACTTCGTTGCAATCCGAGTCTCAAGGTGCCCGCTCTTCTTCTCATTTATTTATTCTCACCCGCGAGATACCCTCCTTCTCTTTCTCCCTCTCCCTCTTTCTTTATATCGCATCTCTCTCGTCTCTTCTCCTTCTGACTCCTCTCGTCTTCCCCACTTGTTTCAATTCTCTCGCGACACCGACGAATTAACGAGCCCGCGCGCTGAGAATCTTAGAGAGGACAGACGTCACGTCCGACGACGTCAAAAGCGACTTCTGCTCTCTCTCTCCTCTCTCTCTCTTTCGACTTGTGTTCTCTCTCCTCTCTCTTCCTCCCTCTTTTCTCTCTCTCTCTTTCGCCAACTTGGCAGCAGTGCTGCACTTGACATCAGTGCTGCTCTCCTCTCTCTCTCCCATCTCTCTCATTCCTCTCTCTTTCAGCGCCGTGAAAAATGCTTGGGAATATTATTACGTTATCCGACACGTAACGCGTTTCGCATCCTATGTGAACACGAACATCTCCCTCCTTTCCTCCCCCTTCGCCTCAGGCCTCCCTCCTCACCACTTCCACTTCCACTTGCCTCCTTCTTCGCATCACTTTCCGCGTTCCTGCGCCACTTTTTATCGTCTTTCGTGTTTTCTTCCGCTTCGGTTCCCTTTCCTCGCGCTCCAACACCTCCGACGATGCTTCTGAAGCTGTCGCTGATGCTGCCGGTGTTGCTGTTGGGGAAGGGGGAGGGGGGAGGGTTGGATAGGAGTATCGTGAAGAATTCCAGGAGAACTCCTGCGGCGTAGGGGTCGGAAAGATTAAGAGCCTGAGCCCCCTTCGCTTGCTCATCCATCTCCTCGACCTTCTCCCTTCGCTTCTGCGCCTCTTCCTCCTTCTTCTCTTGTTCTCTTTATTGCAACGGAGCATCGTTGATGCTGCGGGCATCGCCCTCTTATTCTCCTCAGACACTTATCTCACCGTCTTATCTCTGTGCACGAAAACATCCGACGATGCTCTTCCGCTGAATTGGCAATAGTCACCGACTACGGCAAAACAAATATCCGCGGTGATTGATGTCAGGGATACTTAGTTGATTAAATTGATATGCACTGATAAATTCGCCCGATCTGAACTTTCGATGCGGTCGCTAATTTCCGAAGGAGAGAAACGAGAACGGCACTTTGAGGGCAACCGAATATTCCTGGCGATTTATATCTCTGCGGATTTATGAGGCAAGGAAATATCTGCAAAGTTTTCTGGTAGCGGAAAAAAAGGGGGGATTAAGTGGAAAAGTGGTTTGTCTCGGAAGGTGAATTGAGGGGTTTTTTTTTTCTTTCATTTTATTGCGACGATTGTTTTCGTCAGTCTTTTGGATATTTTCGTTTGTTCATTTTTCTGGGGAAAAATTGCCAGAATTGTGGAATTCTCAATACACGAGTATGACGATTATTTCCATACTTTTGTCTCTGTGCATCAGTTTCACAGTCTGGTGCATTTAAAACCCGACAAAGTGCGTTCGTGTCATGTCTGCATATTTTAACGTTATTGTCTTATTGACATAAGCCATATACATATATAAACACACACACACAGGGACACTGCACGTGGTGTCAGGTATAGTTGTTTGTTGCACAACATGTGAAACCGACGTGCATCATCATTCTATTTCGTTCGCCTCTAAGGTTTCGCCTCGAGGTGTTGAATAGTCGTAACGATATACAACCACAGAGCCTAGTCTTTCGCGAAAAAGTTTGTCACGCAATCTCCGCTCTCCATTGTTGAAAAATAAAATATTAAAAAATAAGTAAAATCACGTCAAAATGATTTTTTAATTTTTCTCTATGCGTATGAATTTTCTCAGAATTTTTTCCAACTTATTAAAAGTACATTTTTTTCTAGACAATTTTTCTGGACGTTTTAGGTAATTCTATTTTCATGAAAAAAAACTATTTTCATGAAAAAACTATTTTCATGAAACCAAAAATTCCTCTATGAAGACGCAAAAATGGAAAATGGCGCCAAATGTCATGAATAAGATTTGCAGTTCATAGCGAATGATTCTCGGACACGTGTTTAGTTCACCGCTCATTACACTTAATCATCCGTTTTTCAGCCTTTTTTCCAAGCCGGAGTCTCGAGAGTGAAACTTGAACTTCGCCGGGGTGAGAAGTTAGCGCTCCTCCACTTCACCTCCTCGAATTTAGCACCCCCCCTCCCCCTCCCCTACCCAGGAGCTTTCTTGTGCTTACCGCACGACGAGTACAAGAGCAATACGTGTATATAGTGTAGCTCCGTTGCAATTCGCGAAAGCCTTCGTACAACGAGTTTTGCACCCCCCCCCCCCCCCCCCCCCCTCCCCTTGGCCATCAGGGGGTGCAACACACGCTGCATCCGAAGTATCACCCCCTTTAGGGTGGTACGTGCCACTATATAGGCTGCTGTTGCAGTTCTATAACTCTTCGCTGTGGAAGGGGAGGGGAGGGGGTTAAAACCCTTCCCCCACCCCCTTCTTGTGCCTTGCGAAATTTTCCACCCATGCAGCACATTCCGCCCCCTCACCCATTTGTTTCCACCTATCGCAGCGAACGTGATTCGCCCTCTAAACAGTGATTTTTAATTTTTTGGTGTCTCTTGCCAGCGAATTTTTTTTCGTTTACATCGACTCATAGTAAAAAAAATATTCTATATAATAATAATGCTCAGAGCTTTGGAGAGGGGAGGTTGAAATAATTAATTCGATCTAACCGTGCGAAATAACAAATAGGTCGGTCCAATTAATCGCTCGGTCGATTCACAAGCGTCGGGAGTGGAAAAAATTGATTGGTACGACCGCTGGAAATAAAAACATTGATTGGTCGCCGCCGCCGTTGGAGATAAAATTTTAGTTGCTACAGACGTCGTAGATGGCGCAAAGCTTGGCGCTCGTAATTGAACGTGTGTAGGAAACTTTTTGTCGTCTCGCTGGCGGCTGAAGATTTATACGCGACGTTTCCGTGTTTCAACGTTGATTAACAATTTTCGCGAAAATGTGAATTACTTTGCATTTAACCAACATCGCAAATTTCAATTGACTTCTTATTCTTATTTCGAGGGATGAAAAAACTCATCGTAAAACCCACAAATAAAACCCAGATATTCCGACGATGAAGTTCGATGTAAAAGACATCCGACTACCTGTTTAAGCAGTCTTCAAAGCGAGAGTAAAAACGTCCAAGAAAAAAAAAATAAAACCATTCTCGCAGCTATATATCGAAGCGGTGCGGCTGCGGCGAGTGAGTGACTGACTCGCGGTCGGAAGGCATCGTTACCCCGGGGGAGGTTACGGTCTGGAAAAATCAAAATTAATGAGAAAAGCAGCGCGGCCGGACGCAGAAGCTCGAATGCAAAGCTCGCGAGAGAGAGAGCGGCGTGCAAAGCACTGTTCTAAAAATAGCTGGTTGCATCGAGGGGGTGGGGGGGAGGGTCGGAGAGGGCGCGACTGAGGGAACGGGGCCGCCGGCCGCGAGGGGCTGGTTCTCGGGGGGCTCGCTATGAAAGGGGTGGTTTTCTCCCTGTGTGTGTGTCTCTCCCCCCCTCCCTGCTCTCCCTCTCCCTCTATTTCTCTCTTCGGTCGCTGAGGGAGCGGAGGCTTTCTCCCTGTGTCTCTCTCTTCCCTCCCCCCCTCCCCTCCCTGCTCTCCCTCTCCCTCTGTTTCTCTCCCCGGTCGCTGACGGAGGACGAAGCTGCTGAGGGAGCGGAGACGGTTCGCTCGCGCGGCGAACGCTGTTTGTATTGTGGACAAGAGACATGTATAGTGAGGAGAGCAGTCGACGACGACGACGATAATGACTAGAGCGACGACTACAGCGACGACTATACGGCCACGACTACCCCAACACTCGGTGACACGTGCATGGAACAATATATATGTATCCATAGAGCATCGCAGTCCGAACCTCCGGCCGTCCCTCCAGGACGACTGATAAGAGCTCCGCGCTTTCGATATGACGACAAGAACAACCTGGAAAAAAGAAGAGAAAAAAAAAAAACAAAATGATAGAGTTGAGGAAAAATGAAAAAAATGCGAACTAGGCGGATGGTGCAAAAGGGTCAAGGGATAACGGACGCAGGGCCGTAAAAACCAATTGACTGCGCGCCTATATATGCAACTTCAGAGATATTCGAATAAGCCTCGTTTCCTCCACTCCCCTTCTGCCTTTGGGGATACTTTTGTCGAGAGAAAGGAAGCAGGGAAAAAAAGGGAAATCGTATCGCTCCCACGCAAAGCCCTTTGCGATCGTTCCCGGCTAGGCTCGAGAGTGCCACGAGAGTGAGGAAGCCATCCGGGAGATAATTATAGTTTGGAAAAGTACGCAGAGTTTTATTCCGACTGCAGCGAAATCCCATTAAAACGAACGCGCGCGCACCACTTCGCCGGAACACCAATGGCCTATGGCGCGAGCGAAGGTGAGACTGGGTTTTAAAAACAATAGTTTGCGTTTCAACAAAAGCAATTGCCGGTAGAACGAGGTCTCTGGGTGATTCGGAAACGACGGTGTTCCAGGTAACCGGTGACCTGGGGAGGGGGAGGGGGGTTATGGTGGGCGTATGGGAATGGCTGGTGGGGTCCATGGATGGATATGCAAATGACCTCGGAGCATAACCATAGACCAACTTTGTGGACGATGTTCGATCCAAGCTCGACGAGATTTTTTTTTCACTGCATAAAAAGATGTTGGCTACACTGTTACAAAATCCAGGGTATTAAATCTACTCCTTGGAAAGTGTTACTTTTAACACTTAATGTTAAAAGTAACACTTTCCAAGGTGTCAAATTCACCCAATCAGGTGTATCAAAATTGTTGTCCTCGTTTTCATGAAATTTTCTGGTTCATTTCTATAATTTTTTTTTTTTTTATTGTTTAACAGTTTATGAAATGTTTTGTGTTTTATCTTGCAAATAAATAATTCCGCGTAAATGACGAAACAGGTTCGTTTATTTCCGCGAAAGTGGCGTTTCATCTTTAGCCTCTGTCTTCTCGGTCGTCCCGCGGAATATTAATATCGGTGAACTTACGAAGTGGTCTCTGTGTGAAATAGTAGAAAGCATTGTCTCGCTGAGATGGTTCGCGCGCAGGAAACGAGAGTCCGCACGCGGGGACCTCTCCGTACCTGCGCATTGTCGTGGTATTACCGCGGACTGCGGTCCACCGGAGCCCGCAAATACCGAGGCGACGAAAACAACAACAACAACTCGGCGCACACCCGACAATAAGTGATGCCAATAAAGCGTTCCCCCGAACGAACGGCCGTTTGAAATGGAACCAGGCCAAATACCGCATCGTCTCCAATTCTATATTTATTCGGCACTCGAGAAAAAAATCCGACAAGACGACAATCACCTCGACTCTGTCTACGAATATTGATAAACCCTGCATACCGAATACGCAACCGAAAATATCACATTTTATGGTGCAATTCAATTTTTACCAAAAATTTTGAACAAAAATTTTTTAACAAATTTTGATGAATTTTTGAGGAATAATTATTTTTTTCCTTTTTTTAAGGAATAATTATTTTTTTCATTTTTTTAAGGAAAAATTATTTTTTTCCTTAAAAAGGAAAAAAGAGCGAGAAGCGAGCGACGCGTTGCGTTCGGTCGCGTCCGCCGACGCTCGGCCGCGTCCGTCGGGTCATTGGGTCAAATCCACCGCGCGGGCATGGGGGTCAAGCCCCAACCCGTTACATGGTGTAGTATACCCGCCGCTTGCACAGTATACATATAGATATGCGCTACGCAAACTTTGCCCTCTCACCCGTCGAAAAGGGGGGAGGGGAGGGAGGGGGTGGATCTCCCCCCACTTGGACGTCGCCCTTTAAACCCTTTCGCCTCCTGCACCGACGGCCGCGACCCCGGAATACCCCCCCCCCCCCCCCCCCCAACGAGTCTGTCGCGCGACGCCTCCTTTCAAACTCCATTTCCGCGCAGGTATTTCCGTCATAGCTTCGTCGTCGTCGCTCTAAATATAGCAATGCATCCCGCACATATTTACCCTCCGGAGGACTGTTTGCGCTGTTTGCCCGACAACGTTGCGTAATCGCGACTAATGGTTTTCGGGCGCTAATTAATCAGCGGATTTGTACCGGTAATTAGGATACAAGTATATCCTTTTCGGTAAAATTCGCTCGTTTAATAGGCATTGTAAATATATTTAATCCATATCATTGTTTTTTTTTTAAACATACGTTTTTTTTTTTTTGGAAACATACGTTTTTTTTTTAACCTTCCACATTTTCTTCATAATTCCATAATTACTTCGCACGGCTCTTTAAGTCTGTAGGTTGGGTGACGTCATTCACCTCGGCGACCCGGTGACGCCCATGGTCCCCAAAGTCTCGGCGGTGACTTGCAAAACCCGGCAACTCTGCCTCCGCGCCCTCTGAATACCCCCCCCCCCCCCCCCCCCCTCCCCCAACCCTCATTTCCCCTTCGACCCGCGAGCTCGTTCACTCGTTGCATAATTTCCCGCCTCCTTCGTGTGTAGCGTAGTTCGCCACATCGCGAACTCGCTCCCGAGTACTTTGGGTACTCGGGGGCCAAGTCCTTTGGCTCTCGCTAGCCAACTTACCCCCCTCCGGATTTCTGCGTCGTTGTCGTCGCCGCCTTCGCCTTCGTTCGCCCGCGGCGCGAGGTTTGTTTTAGCGAATTTTCGGAATTCGTGGCAAAGCCCTTTGCAGCCATAGCAAAGCTGTTTCGAGCTTCGGGAGGGGAGAGAGGGGGTTCTCTCCCCTCCCGAAGTTCATTCTTCCTCCCCCCTCCCTGATTCCTCTGCCAAATACACCTGGAATATGTTACGTCGAGAATGCTTTGATCCGACCTCCTTCGCTCCCTCCTCGCGCATCAATAATAAAATTTCATTTTCAACGCAGCCGAGCGGTGTTCCCTTGTTGGGCGAAATCGAGAAAAAAAAAAGAAAAAAAAAATTAAGTAAGCATCACTGTGAAAGAAATGTACGTGTGTATTCATATATCCGCATAGGGTATATACTGCACTGTGCGATATAGTACATAGAGGCGGTTATAACAAACAGGAAGGGTAACCAGAGCGCAGCATGTAAAAATCGAGGCGGACTTGGACGAGCTTTCGGTGTCTCCCACTCGCTCGATTTTTTTCTTTATTTTTTTTCCTTTGGAGGGTGGGGGTGGTAGCAGGGGTGAGGGGGCACGTAAACCCTGAGGGCTTATCTTTTGTCGTCACCTCTTGTTCCGCACGCTTTCCCTCTGCTATCTCTCAAAAACCCATCCGCCACTCTCGTTACCCCCTCCCCCCTCCCCCACTGCGTGGTGGTGGTTTTTTTGTTCGCTTCTTCTTCTTCTTTATCCTCGTTCTCTCGTTATTTATTCGGTCAGCGTTTCTTCCTACTCTTTTGCATCGTTTCACTTTTTTTTTTTTTTTTTTTTTTTTCGTGGCCTTCTGTTCAGTTAATCCGCAATGAGAGGGGTGTCTATAGTACTGAGGAAGTGGGGTTCGAGGTGACCTGGCGATTTCGATGTACAAACTTTCCGGCGCTTGGCTATCGCCCTCTCCTCTTTTTTGTATCTCTCCTTTTTTTGCAATATGGTTATACTCGGTGATTCCGATGTACAAAGTTTGGTCTGCGCTTAGCTGTTCCGGTTTTTTACGCTTTTGTTAAAAAGCGTAAAGCGAGCGCAAACCACACTTATGCCGCTATCTTCTCGATCTCTCTCTTTTTCCCTATCTTTAAGCTTTTTTAATTAAATAATAATTTAACCATTTCTTACATAAAAATGCTTAAAAACTAAATAAAAAAAATTTAGCGAAGGGTGTAACCAATCCCACAAAAAAAATAACGAGCCAAATCGGAGAAGCTGAGGGTCATAGCCAGGTCGAATAGGGATGGAATGCCTCATGTATATCCACCTACCGAGCATTTTGCCAGCAGCGCACCTTGAGCATATTTTTTTTACTCCTTTCACCGGGATCGTTACACAGTAAACTCGGCTCTCGCTCGGCACACCTCTGAGCTCTGTGTGGCTCGCGTCGAGCGAGCTTTTCCGCACATATCCCAGTGGCGCAGTGAGAGAGAGAGAGAGAGAGAGCTTGCGATATGCGCACGCTGTGCGAACTGCTTTTTCCTGCTCTCGAGAATATCGTCGCGCTAAAACTGTACCTGGAAACGCGGATCTCGCTCCAATCCCGTCTGCCTATATATGTAGCTATATATACATAACATACCTGTGTGTACGTATAAATATATATACATAACACACAGGTGTATGTCCACACATATATGTATCGTATATATAACAACACATAACCCGACTATCGCGCCGTCGGTATTTTTAGATCGTTACGCTCGCGGCGCTGGAGCTTTTCGAATTATTTTTAAAACCGACCCTCCGAGCATCCGTAAACATCGACGTGACACGTAGAGAGCGCACTAGTCAATAGCAGAACAAATGCGATAGCCGCGAACCGTCGCGCGCACAAATGGCAACATATTTTTCCTTTGTTCCCGCATTTTAACCCCTCTGTCACACTCCACCATCTTCCTTCATCCCCTCTTCTTTCTCTCTCTCGGCTCGTTCGAAACGTCGATAAAAACCCATTGTCGGTTATTAACGAGCGATACAAAACGGTTATAATTAATCAACGAGGGACGAAGACTCCTTTGTGAACGCTGCGAATGCGTGTCGCAAGCGAGAAACGGTTTCGGTTTATGTGTGTTCGATTTACTGTGCATTTCTGTGCATTATTCGTTTCATCGTTTCGAACAATGTTTGTGTATCGACGATTCGTGCGAGCCTTTCCGTTTATATGTTTGTAGGAGGGAGCGGCTGCTGCTGCTGCTGCTGCTGCTGTTGCCGCTACGGAGCCGTAGCCAACGGAATTCCGATATCGGTTTTACGGTATATAATACGAGCAAGAGAGAGAGAGAAAGGCAGAGAAAACGATACCGATATCCCAGGGCGCTGCAAATTCATTATAGAGCGGGTCAAAATTTGACGTCGATCGGAGTTGGATCAAATTGTTAAAAACGTTTGGAATTTTCATTCAGATTTTTTTTTTTTTTTTTTTTTTTTTTTTTTTTTTTTTTTTCAGATTTTTATGTTATTGAGAAATGTTGACAACTACCTCTCTCATTTTTCGAAAATGTATGCAAGAGTCGAAAAAAAACAGGAGAAAGGGTTAAAGAAGCGATTGGCAAATGAACCGAGTTCAGAGGTCGCGAACGACCGATAGGAAAAGGGTCAACCGTGAAACAGAGGCCAACGAAGAGGGGCATCGAAACGTATTGGCGGGATCAAACAATGACGTCGTTTTGGTGTATATAACCGGGAAGGGGGGGAGGGGGGGGGGTGTGGGCGACGCGGATGAGGTCCGACGTTTCGGTTATTGGATATACCTGTCGGACGAAGCTTTTTGCGTGTCCACCTTCCTCGTCGCACTCGTTTCGTCCGCAGTATCCTTATTCTGCGCAGCGAATGTGGCAACGCTATGCGACGCGTTGGACGCGCTCTCGATCGGCAGGCTGCTCGTGCTGATGGCTCGACACACAACAACGGCGTCAGCCGGAGATTGTAACTGATCGGGAAAAGGCTACCTCGCCGGTCGGCCGATCAACGCTGCGCGGCAACATCCGCATAAAAGTCGGACAAGCCGAGTGGCTACTCCGCCGCCGCTATTTTGAAAATTAAATCAACTCGGCTTTCGGCGAAACGAAACTTTTCCAATGAAACACGCCTGGAATTTCGAGCGATGGGGTTGCCTTTTTTTTTAAAGGCTCGTTGTGTTTTACATTCTCGTTGTAGGTTTTAATTTGACGCCCAGTTTTCAGTTATTTCAACCGTAACCACTTCGACGCTTTGAGGAAGTAAAAAACAATTTTCATTACATTTTTTTTTTTTCCGAAATTTTAGTAAATCTATCGTTTATTATCTTCGACGTGAATTGAAATTAAAAAATGGTATTTTTTAACAGAATTGAAATAAAAAAAATTGTATTTTTAAACAACCGAATTGAAATAAAAAAAATGGTATTTTTAATTCCATTGTAGCACAAAAATGCAATTTTTTTTTCGTTCTCATCGTACGAAATTCGCGATTAGCCGTTCGCGAGAATTGACGTCACACAAAAGTTGTGTCTGAACCAAACTCATTCTGTTTCAATCCCCAATGCACGTCTGGATCGGTCGGTAGTCATAGCAGCGGAGCGCTCGGAGGGCTATTGCATAATTCACCGATGAACCCGTGAACCTCCTGTACACGATCATACCCCGCGACCACCCCCCCCCCCTCCCCCTCCCCTCCGATACTTGGCTCTCTCGCTCCCTTATCCGTTCTCGCAAACTCGAATAACAAATGAAGGCAGATAGGATCGATATTGGTGTTAATTACTTGTCAATAGAAAGCTTTGCGGAGGAACAGCCGACCGTTCCACCCCCTCCCCCCACCACCGGTCTTCCGTAATTGCCGTACTGGACACAATGGAAGACCGTAATGCAGTAGTTACGGCTGTAATGACCGTCCATAGACGTCGACGTGCGCAGGTGTATTATTTACTGCGAATATTCGCATTTCCATTAATCAACGTCGTGAAATATTCACTGCGCGGTTCAACGGTTCCACTGTTTTCAACATTTTCCATTTAAAACATTTCCAATCGATTATTTTTATTCGTCTGATTTGAAAGAAAAAATTGGCTATGCGCAGTTAATTGCATTTCAATAATTTGAATCTCGCTGCGATTTCACTGATTTTTTTTTTAAGTGCAATCAACTCGTACGGAAAAAGTATAAAATTTTCTTATAAATAAGTGAAACCTCCTCCATAGCGAAAAAGTGGTATTTTCCAATTTCGTGGCACTCTCAATGAGCCACAGTTCACACATTAAATATCAACTATGTCCATCAGTCTAATTCAACGTGTCCGACAAATTCGGGCTTATCTACTGAATGGTCAGTAGTAGTGCTCTGTGCGGGTCAGACCGACGCTGCATCCGTCAGTTGAATCAGTTTTATCGGTATAACTTGCGAATTCTGGTTGCTTTCACTGCATCACGAGGCTGCGGGGAGGTCGGATGGATGAGTTCTCATCCCACGTTGGGTGTACCACTGCATAATTCACACCAGATGGACAGTGAACTACTTCTATCTGGGCTTGATATACGAGCCTCCTCCCCTGCAGTAGTAGTGGCGGCAGTAGTGGCGGCAGCATCGGTATTAGGCGACTCTGTGTGTACATAGCACCCCCCCAAACGTGTCCATTATACCTATATATCGAAGAGGCACACTGCGGTACGTATATCTGCTACTTTTCACCGCTCACCGGAGGATCTCGGCGGCCCTTATCGGTCGCGTTGTGGACCCGCATGGACCGCCGCACGCGCAAACCGTAAATCTCGAGAACTTTGGCACCACCGCCGCTATAACTATTCTGGACCTATAGCCAGGCATTTTCCCTCGCCTCCTCGCTCCCTCCTCACAGACCCTATATTACTTTTGTCCGAAACTATCTGCGGCATCCGCAGGCTGTACTTTTGTCGATGCGGCTAAGGGCAAAGCGACGCAGGAGTAAATAAAGGTGAATGGAGTAAATTGATCCAAGAATTGAGTTCGAATCGGGATACACTGTTAAAATGTCAAATGTCAAATTTCGTAGTGTTTTTATAGTGTTGATAGTAACACTTTTTATGGTGTATTTTTTTTTTTTTTTTTTTTTTCCGGATAAGTCGATTAATTTTATTGAGTTGCCGGAAAATGTTCGTTTGGCTGTAGCGAAAATGATTAACAATGTCGGTGATTTGTTCGAAATGTATGTGTCATATAATAGTCAAAGCACATAATGTATGTCATGAATATACACTCGGAATAATATCCATCTGCAATGGGAGAAATTCGCTTCGCCACAAGCAGAATCGTTTAGCTCGAAATAGGATTGCCAGCTTGTGGGAAGCCGATTCCTCTCCTGGCTAATGGATATTATTCAGATGTATCATTCATGATACATTGGAGTGTACATGTCTGGTGCGTCAAATAATATCATTTTTTTATATCATTACGTACACTCAAAAATATATGCAACATTCATGCAACAATATATATTTATTTATTTTCGAGGAGGTTTCGAAGTAAATTAGGTATATAGATTTTTTCCTGGAGAAGATTTTTCCAGATCCTTTTTTTTCCATGGGGAGTGGTGAGTCTATTCAGTTCCAAGTTTAACCTTACGTAAGTAACTTTGAGCCAACTGAATTCAGTTGGCTCTCTTCGTCGAAAGACGTTTTTTTTCACAGTGCACCGACGGCAAAAGGAATCTGGCCGAAGGGATATTCCCTCGCAATCGTAAAGTACACTCCCGTTACGAGTGCTCTCAACTCGCTACGTGAAAAAAGTCTTGTAAGGAATAAGAAAGAAAGAAAAAAAACGAGGGGAGAAAAAGAAGAAGAGGAAGGAAACGACCGAATGGTGGAGGAAGGAAAAATCGAATAATATAGGATGTGCTCGGGGGCGAAGAACGGACCGGAGTCTCGAAAAAGCTTTCCCGAAAGGGTATCCTCTTATCTCGCCAACTTTCGTAGATCGGGGACACCCGATTACGAAATTCCGAGCGTGTGCCGAGACTCTGGCTGTGCATATCGTAAAGTGCACCGCCGTCCTCGCGGATCTTATTCAAATTTTATTTCTGCCAACTGAATTATAGCTCCGCTCTTCGAATAATCTGGCAAATTGTGACAGACGTCAAAACAGTCGACTCCACTGAAAATAAATCAGCATCGAAAGGATGATTTACAAACCGATGCAAAAATAAAGTAAATATTGATTGATCTACCTCAACGAATTTTTTATATTAATTTTCGATACCACAAATTAATATTTTACTTACGTTAAAAAATTAATAAGTAAATAAATAGAAATAATATATTGAAGAAAAAATAAAAAAATATAAAATAAGTAAAATGTAATATTTATCCGTGGCGTTTCGAGATAAAGAATTCCCTAGATATTTGCAGTGGTGAGACGCAAGGAGCTTTTGTTATCGGCCATTCGAGGCGCAAGCAGACGTTACTTCCGACGTTCAGACGATTCCGTCGGCTCTTTGCTCGTTGCCGGCACAGAGAATCTCTATTTCTGTCAGTAGATCTTGGGTGAATAGCAACCCTTTTGTAGCCCCGCGAGACACTACCCTCCTCACCCCCCCCCCCCCCCCCTGGGGATACGAATATGTCGCATCTAGGTACGAAAACGGGACCGGACGTGGCTAGACAATGGTTCGTCGATGCGGTGAGGACGACGACGTCACCGCCGACGAACGGCAGTTCTCACCTCAGAAAGTGAGAGAAACAGAGCGATCGAGTCTTGACACAAATACTAACATTTCGTAGCATTCACCAAATTTACCGAAATTACGTTTTGACGTTTTAGTCCAGATTTTGACTTTTAATCCAGTCACCACATTTTTCCTTCACCACAAAGCAATGGTGTTCGCTCGACGGTGGAACCTCGTTACCCCAGATTAACTCTGTCTAGGATTTTCCAAGGACCCGGAAAATGCAGTCGGTCTACTGCAGTGGAAAAGAGGGAGAGTCTCACTCTGTCTCAGAGAGAGACAGAGAGTTTTGCGCTGTATGCGTTTCGAGAGAAGATCCAGGGGATTATTTTCCTACCGTCATATCCTTGAACTCGGTGGTCGAGGCCCTCGGCGGTGAAATTCTCCGCCTGCTGGAACCACGAAGCCGGCTATAGTACAGAGCGGCTACAACGACGTCCGACCGCGTTACTGATATGACCTGCCCCCTCTTTCCGCCACCGCTGCCACCCTGAGGAGCGTTATCGTACCCCACAATGAAAATTTCAAGACCCAAAAGGCCGCACCGACCTCCAATTAGTTTTCCCCGCTATACCCTATCCCAGGCCAAGTTACATCGACCTCTTCTCAGCGCCTCAGTGCGAAAATCAAGGAACCACGGATTACGCAGTGCCCGCGCGTGAATTTTTGAGAAACCTGTGAAAATTCATCGTTTCGCGAATTTTCGATATAATATTCACGAAGGGTGAGTGGCAAAGGGACAAATTGCTCTGAATAAAATATGCCGCACATCGCTCGTGTAAGATCGCTTGAATTTTTTTTTTTACCATAGCGCTGTAAATATACGATGTAAAATATGTTGTAAAAATAATAACGTCATTTCGTATTCAACAATAATTTTCAATAATTCGTCTGAGCCGGTCGGATGCTGAATATCTCGCTGCCCAATTTTTTAATATCACGTTCCAAAAATAACAAAAATGTTTTCACCAAATTTTTTGAAAAGAAAAAAA
The DNA here is from genome assembly GCA_964034905.1 of Itoplectis maculator. Taxonomy (NCBI): domain Eukaryota; kingdom Metazoa; phylum Arthropoda; class Insecta; order Hymenoptera; family Ichneumonidae; genus Itoplectis; species Itoplectis maculator. The sequence continues at coordinate 6,696,345 of OZ035867.1, read as the reverse complement.
CAAATTATTCCAAAATAAAAAATCATTTCGCACCAAATGATTTCACAAACTCCAAAAAAAAAAAAAAAATCCTCGGTGACCTAATCTCATTGAACGAATGCGGAACCGTAGAATGAGTTGACCCCTTCGCTCGGTTCACTTCGAAAACCGCTCGCGTTACATCCGGGTTAATAATACCGTGCCATTAATAATATAGTGTACGTCGTAGGGAGAGCAGTATACATTCGGTGCGACGCCCTCGAGCAGTAGGTGATAACCGAGAATTCCCGAGCTTCTGGCCGTCGCGAGGAGAGCGAGCGAGCTATTAAGTGCGAGCGGTGCGATTGCCGGATGGGCTGTGAATAATTTCCTGCGAACTGGACACAAGCTCAACGAGCGCCGGAGCGAAGTGCCTGGCGCGCGCGGTACTTAAACCCCTCTCGCTCGCTCTAATGTCCTCCCTGCGCGTATATATATCATGCGCACCTATACATATATGGATATATCCGAAGCTCCTGCGCTTCCTCCGCGTCGCGGTGGTATAAATTCATAGCAATTCCTGGACGACGTATGGCCGAGCTACGATTTGTCGGATTATCCGAGCGCCATTGTGCAACCTTTGTAGGCAACGCAGCGCGACACGAAGCATCTCTTTGGTAATATATATCTAATCACTTAAGAGGACACATTGTCAATTCTGCCATTATATCCCATTTGTGTTCTAAATTTACCATTTGATTCGTCATCTCGGAGAAAATAGCTTTCAAAATCTCGATGCGAGGTTCCTAACCTCACTTTTTTTTTCAATTCTCCCAATCAAATGGCTTCGAGTATAGAGAACCCAAAAGCTTAGCCCTAATTCTGCAGTATTTCCGCACATTTTCTCAAAATTTGAGTCCTATCTGATATAGTTTAGGAAAAAATAGCTTAAAAAAAATCGAACAGCCATATTTCCGCACATTATCTCAAAATTTGAGCCCTATCTGATATAGTTTAGGAAAAAACAGCTTAAAAAAAATCGAACTGCCTTTTAAAAATACAAATACACGAATTAAAAAAAATATAAAAAATGCATCTACACCAATTAACATGAATGAAAATTATGGTCCTCTCTTCAATTTATTCAAAGTAATATCATAAAACCATTGTTTTAATAGCGAAAATAATAACGTTAACCAACGCAAATGCCTTCTCTTCTCTGCCCAGTATTTCCGCTCGGCGAATGGAAGGTAAATGTGAGGCCGCAGGGCACCTTCTCGTGTAACAGCTAACTGGTTGGGCACGTAGAGCGCGTTCCGCACCGGTGCGGAGCGGCACACGACAGGTTTGATCGAAACGCTCCCTTCTCCTTTCCACTTTCTCATAGCCTTGAGGATAATCCGTCGCGCAGAGAGAGCTTCTCGTTCCAAGGTACCGAGGCAAAAGTTGTTTTCTCTCTGCCAAGCCGAGGCCTCGTCCAAGTCGTCGTCGTCGACGACGCAGTATGTATATAAACCACCCCCTCTCCACCCCTTCGCCTCTATGTCATCTGCTTCGTGCCTTATAAAGACGACACGCGACCCAAACGTCCCGACGATAAATCAACGTTATAATCGTTGCATTTTCGCGACAAGCCTCAGGCAGCACCAACGGCAACACAATCCCAGTGTACAAAAAGAGGAGAAAAAAAATCACGAGTCTCCGTGACACGGTCACTGGGTGAAGGGTGCGTGCCTCGCGCGATACGATCCTTTCGCACGCCCTCTCCGTTTAAGCCTTCGAGACAAAAGAGAAATAAAAAAAAATGAAATACATATGTGTGTGGAATTAACTTAAGGTTAACGCAAACGAACGTAAACTGCAGAAAAGAAATTGCGCGACGTTTCCATTTAAATAAAACAGTAAAACAGTTGTGTTGGTTGATCGTTTAAATATGAGTTGATTTTTTTTTGCTTTTTTCTTCTTCGTAAAACCTGACCTCGAGCCACGCAGTAAGAGAGAGTTCGCTCGTTAGAATTACGAACATTAAGCCTTACACATTGAAATGCAGGCTCGGTGGAGGTTTTTACGAGCCAACCGGAAGGGCTCGCGAGGCAGAGGAAATTAGAGCAAATCGCCGGGTGCGGTACCTCCCTCCAAGCGAATAAGTCACTCGGCGCGCGCGCTGATTATTATTGCTCGTGCGGAGCTCCGGCAATGAGAGCGGAAGAATATTGTTCGGGATTGCCAGGCTCAGAAGGGAAAAATAAAAAATGCGTGCGTGGAAAAAAAAAAAAGCCAGTACGCAGACCGCCACAAATTTGACATCAGACTGACGTGGCACTTGTTCCCGAGATTTGCGTTGAGAAATGAGAGCACACTGAAAAAAATCAGTAGTTGGTTATCAATCATTGGTTAAATCTACCAAAATATTGGTTGCAGGTACTAAAATAATGATAGCTTCGCGAATATTTTCTTTTCCGCCTCGATCTGCGTTTTCCTCGAAGCTTCCGGTCGACCCCGGAAGTCAAGTTTGAGCTCGCAGGGAACGCAAATGTCCAGCGGAACGATATCGCCGACGAAATGTTGCGTAATACGAAAAACAAGAACGAAAACACCGACTCGAGGAAGCGAGGAAACTTTTTCAGTTTCTGAAAAAATGTTCCACTGAAACGAGGGTCGAGCGAGTGTTTTGTGATAAGTACGAACCACCCCAGAAACGTCGCTGTGCCTTTTATCGTCGGGAAAAAGGGGGAAGGAAGGGGGAAAAGGACAAGTTTCATTCTCTCTCGTGCGGAAAAGCCTTCGACCTTCGACTGAATCTCGAGCGCCACCCTCAATCGCATTTCAGCGAAGAAACTCTTCTCATAAATATCCACCGGCGAGGGTAAGAACGTCGTCTGCGATAAGAGGGACAGAAGCGTCGTCGCCGCGCGAGTTCTTTGACCCTTATCATACCTGCTGTCGTCATAATCGACTTAATATTTATCGTAACCAGTGTTCACGCGGCACTCCCACTTTTCACTCGAGCATTATAACCGTAATACGACGTTAGGAAAAAGCGGTATTACCCTCTTGGGACAGATTTATCGCTGCGTGCACGTCGAAGCTTATCGAACTTATAGAACCGAGCATTAAGGTAGTCTCCTTCAAGTATCAGATAAACCGTCAAATCATGTGCTCCATATTTTATTACATCTGCAATTAATATATTAATACAAAATAAAATAAATCCTTTTGATTATTTAATTTTTTTAGAAAATTAATAAAATAAGAAATCAATTTTTTGAGAGATTCCTTTTTTTCAATTACATAATTGTAAGCATTATCGATGCGAGCGATTATTGATAATTAATTCACAAAAGAACCGTCGATTCAATGAGTGTTTGCTTTGTGGAAAATTTAATTTCGAAAATCATGTAGCGAGCAGTGAATAGACACGTTAATACCTAAGGCAAGTTATAAGCCTCTCGTCAGCCGAAAGTTGTACTCTATCAAGGATATTAATCTGTCTATAACTATAGCTGCGAGGGTGCAATTATTATTTCCGAATCTTTCAAGGGCACTTTCGATTCCGTTCGTACTTGCATAGCACGCACAGCCTGTCGACCCGCACCGACACGAAACACACACACACAGCGTTGTTGCTCGACCCTCCCTCGTCGACCGAGTGCACTTGGCGCGCGAACCGCACACTCGTAAACGACGACCCCTAACGATTCTCCGGAAAGACTATAGACTCCACTATATAGTTCGATCTTACGGTAAAGCTGACCTAACCTTCGATATTCATACACCGAGTTTCGATGTTTCAAATTCTACAGTCTGGCACATGTCAAGCAATCAATTGAATTACATTTTTAATAACTCATTTTTGTTCAATCACAATTTTGGATCAATTTGCATCATAATTTTTACGTTTTAAACATATTTTATTTTAATACAGTTGAATGAAGTGTCAACGACATGGTTGAATTTTGTTCATTCAATAAGTCACTGATTGATAGCATTTTATGGATTTTCATGATCTTGTCCCAATCATAAATATGTCGAAAATTTAATAAACGACGTCAAAAATGTTGACACACTTAATTATACGATTTTGATACCTTGTAAAGTGCTAATTTTAACGCCAAGTGGGTCAACACTGATCAAAAGTCTACACACATTAATTTTAACACCCTGGATTTTTTTGTCGGCATTGCTTTCCGCAATGCAAAAATTCTGCCCTCGCGCAAATCCGCATGAAAATTTTTGCTTCAATTTCAAAGCCTGTAAAGCCCAGCCGGTCAGCTTCACCGTGTTTGCTATGGCGTAGCAAGCTCGTTTAGGAGTTAAAGAGCGAGTCGGGGGCGAGCGAGAGGGTGAAACAAGCCGCACCTTGACCCGGCTTTTCCCTTCATGCCTCTCCTCTCGCCGTGTTGTCCGCTCTTGCCCCCAGCAAAACCCACCCCCGCAGGGAGAGGAGGGTTTTACTTCGCGATCAAACTTCGCCTCGCGAGTTTCTCGCGTGTGAATCAAGATCGAGAGTAGACGTGTTTCTCACCCTCTCTGTCTCTCTTTCTCTCTCCCCACGATTTATCTGTCTCTCTCAGTCGCTATCGCCGCCTTTTGTATATAGTATACAGCTCACGCTTCAGGCTGACCTTACCTGCCCACACCTCGAGCCTTCGCCGTCGAGCCAAGCCCGATCGCAGGCAACATGCACATTTATAGTATGCGCTGTATATGCGCCAAACGATAATCCAGTTGGGGGTGGTTTTCAGGGGTAAAAGCTCAGAAGGTTTCGCACCCTTCTGCTGTATATATATGAACTGCTGTACTGTACAGTGGAACGAAGAAGCAAAGCACAAAGAACACGAAGTGAATAGTCGAAGTGTAACACAAAGTGCAGACTCGAAGGGCACTATTGAGAGCCCTTTGCGTCTGAAGCTTTAATGACTGAAGAAGCTCGGCATTTTCGAGACAACCCCCAAAACCCCATTAATTCATGAAATATAATTTAGTTTATAACGAAGAAATACTAATTTTCGTTTTAATATTGGAAGAAAAAAAATAGAAGAAAAATGTGTAATGCATTTCTTATTTTTTTTCCACTATTTCTCCCAATATTAAAGTACAATTTCATTTTTTTCAGCTATTTAAATCCTTACACTATTTTATTATCAACACATTATTATTCTGAAATCATGATTACAAAACAGTACTGTAAACTATATCTCATAAATTAATGGGTATTCACAACTATGGTCGAGACACGTCTGTGAGTGCGAGAAAAATGACCCAGGAGATTGGTCGTGAGCGACCCGACGACGCTCGACAATGTGCAGACGTCGAGCCGTCGGGTTCCCTATACTCCGAGCAGCAGCAGCAGCGACGGTTGTACGGATGCACTCTGCCTCCCTCGACCCGGTCGCGACGATCAGAGGTCAGCTGCGTGCGAACGATCTTCAATGTCACTCTTGCTCAGTGTATGGCGAGAGGGGTAAAGGAGGGGAGGAGGTGGAAAAGCTCAGCCCGGACGTTCTCGTTTACACCCTAATGGAACTTTCCCATTTTCATAATGGAAATTTTCTACATTTGCAAATTAACGAATTCTTAACGAATAAAACAGGCGCAAAGAGCGAACGCAACACTCAGAGCAGCCGCAGCTTCTTCCAGGCAGCTGTTCCTGCAACGTGACGAGGAGCAATTTCGCGAATGCATTAATGCATTAATTAACCGGTACGAACGATAAAACGCTCCACGCGGAATATTTTTCTCGGCGTGAATTTTCCAACGCGTAAACATTTTTCATGAATTCATTTTATTTTTCGACTTTCGTTAAATTAAATCTACATTTTTGTGTTAAAGTAAAAAGAAAATATAAAAAAATAAAAATATAACAAATATTTTTCAAAATTTTTTTTTTTAATTTTTATCAAATTAAATCTACATTTATCAGTCAATTTGAACTAAATATATCATTTATACTGACAATTGCTTTAGTATTACCGATTTGAAATTTCTGTCGCGAATTATTCGCGTCAACTTAGGTCCGTCAGTCCGATGTTTCGGCGCCGCGCAGCAATGTCAAATTTACACACTGCGCTGCGTTGGACACGACGGAAGGTTCGTATTAGCCGCGGCAGCGGTTCAACACGTATTCGTACAATTCCCGTGGTCTCGGTTCCTCCCCTCCACCCCCGTCACCCCCTCCCCTCCTTCCCCCTCACCCCCTCACATCCCACCCCTCGGGTTTCCACCCTTTGCTCGTCGTTTCTCGTAGCCCCGAAGCTGCCCCACGGGATCCTCAGTGTGTTGTAACTCGCGGTCGAATTCGTCGCGTTTTAAGGTATGTTCACGAGCGGACACTGCGGTCTGGTCTTGCGGTGCATGTAGCATGTAGAGACCGCGCGCTCGGCGCCGTTGGCCCTCGTCGTTCGCTCTGTATGCGACCGGCAGAGGTGAACACTGGTGTGCATCGGACGATATAGGACACGAGGAACTCGCGGTCAGCAGCTTCTCCGTTGCAGTCCACGTTACATATATATATCGCGTATATATATATCACACGTTTCCCTCGCTGCGGTACATCTCTTATTACAAGAGCTGCTCTACAGCAGCTGCACGTCTACGAATTCTCGGAGCCGAAATGAGATGAGAGACAAAAAAAAATACGCTTCGGCGATATTATTATCACAGACAACGCGAATTTCCATTAATAAGAAATTGTAAAAAAACGAGCTACATCTTTTAATCATCTACAAAGTAGTCCCACTTAGCTCGTATATTCGGTTTTTTTTAATCATAATTAATTTACAAATTGTATAAGAAAGACAAAATAAAAACGACCCTCTTACGCGAATTTTTAATCACAAATTAAAAAAAAAAAACTAAACATTGAACGACATTTAACTTATTTCCATCGATCTCAGTCAGAGGACCAATCGTCGCTTACTCGATCAATTACGGCTCAGCAAATCGTTATGGACCCGACGAAGGGGTGGCTAAGAGTTTGAATCAACATTTAGACAGGAAATACATAGCAAAGCGTCTCGTGCGACCTTCGTGAGCGAGTGAATCGACCTCGATCGCCTTGATCAGCTTGATCAAAGAACCGTCGTCGGTGCTCTGACGGTTTTCAATACTCCCTCCACCGACTCTAACCCTCCACCATTCCCCACCCCCTCCACCACCCCCCCCCCCCACCCCCTCAACCCCCACCAGACGAGCCGCGATGCCGTTTGCAGAGCGTGGGTTAAGGTTTTCCCTCGAAAGGGGCAAAGATGTTTCGAGGTACACGCGGTAACTCGCGCCCCGAGCGCCACACTTTATTGGCCTCTAAGTAGTAAAGTCCATTAAAACGTCCGCCTTCTCGTGTGCCACCGCCGCCGCCACCGCTGCCGCTGGTCTCTTCCACTGCTCTTGACGTTGTGTACCAGCTTTCTCCTGTCCAGCTGTGCGGTGGCCACTCGTCTAACCTTTTCCTCCCTCTTCACCCTCCCCTCCCCCCTTTTTTTAACCGCCTCCACGTGCGCCGCGTCCTACAATTTTTATTATGTCATACTGTATGTCGTACTGTATGTATCAGTACTAAAACACCCCTCCGCGACCCCCGAAGCTCGTTTACGGTTTTCCTCTGCTGCACCGTAACGAAGTGACTCTCGACGCTTTATTTTCGTACCGGCACAATTTTTATCGCCGCGAGGTTATAGCTAATGTCGTCATTATACGATCGAGTATGAAATTGTATGGGGAATGGGAATCGAGAAACGTGACGTCATGACAATTTTTTTTTCAATGCACTTTTTGCTGTCGAAAATCTCACCAACGATGTTTCCCGTCCTCCAATTTAGTCCACCAAAAAAAAAATCTTCTTCCAATTTTTTTTCAATAAAATAAAATAAAAAAATAGAATAGTTCGATGCGTCGATATAACTCTTGAAACGCCAGTGTCGGAAAAATGCGCGCGTTCGTCGCAAATCGCTCGCGTCGCGCTTGGCCGCTCGCTGCTCGTCTCTCAGCTCTCGAGTCGCGCTGCTCCGTCGCTGCTCCGTCGACGTTGTGCACCTGCTGCGCCTCTTCGGGCTCTGCCAACCTGTAAGCAGGCCCGTAGAGTCGCAGTCTCTTCTCCGTCGACGTCGAGGACAGGGCCCGAGAGGGTTTCGGTTCGATGGCTTTCAACAAGTTGAGACTGAGGCGAGAGACAGAGAGAAACGAGAGAGAGAGAGATAGATAGATAGATATATGTTTAGAATGAGAAAGAGAGAGAAGGACGAGGAGAGGGAAAGAAAGAGAGGCGAAGCTTTCGAGAGAGGATGACACTCGATCGAAAAGTGCCTCGTTGTTACAAGCTCAGGGGGGCTTCACTCTATGTGTATGTATATATAACACACACGTACATATAAATAGATTGTATACGTACGTATGTATATACTTGAACGTGAATCACGTATACATAGTACTATGTATTCTATCACTTCACTCTTATACACCAATGTGTGTGTGTATATATACACCACGTACATATAAATAGATTGTACGTATATATATACTTGAACGTGAATCACGTATACATAGTATGTATTCTATGTACATACGTAAAACACGTAGGCACTACATTCGATACCCACGTTTGTATGCCTGTATATATAACGAGCAATATATAGATACAGTAGAACCTCTGTTCTCTCGTTCTCTTTTCTATCAGCGTTTACATCCAATTTCCCTCTCCGTTCTCCTCGACGAGAAAGACTCGCCGGAGTCTTTCGAGTGCCGAAACGCCCTCGCATCCCTTGTTGCGCACATTTCCTCGCTGATACACACACACATATATATATATATATACACACACTCGAGTGGTCTCTCTGACGCATTTATTAAAAGATCAAAGCCCCTCCGAGCGCCTCTCAGTTACCTGCAAGAAAAAATGTCAAATGTATGGATCGCGATACATCAGAGTCACGAAATTTATTTTTTCAAAATATCGACTTTTCATCTATACCATCGTTCTCAAGTCGCATTCTACCCCTGAAAACACCGGTAAACCCTTTTTTAATTTATTTAAAAAAAAAAAAATTTTGGCCGAACTGTTAAAAAATATTCACGGAATTTTTTCTGTGAAGCTTTTTTGTAATTCGATGCTTTTCTTTGTATCTTTTCAGCCGACAGCAGCTTTCTGCTGGCGAACGCTCAGATCGTCGACTTTCCTATCGTCTACTGCAACGAGAGCTTCTGCAAGATCTCGGGCTACAACAGAGCTGAGGTGGGTGGTACACGTACTAAGTTACATCGCGAATTCTTCAAACTATTTTCGTATCATCTACGCCTAATAATACTGAAAACGAACGAATGTCGCTGTGTGTGTGTCTGTGTGTCTGTGTAATTGTGCCCCAACCGTGGCCGATAGATTACCGAGGAATTATCCGGATAATAAGATTTATGACGACGCCTTCGCCTTCGAGCGCTATCGCTTCGCTTATACTTTCTCTTATATACCGGTAAAACCGTAGACGTCCCCCGACTGCGTTCTATCGTCGCGAATCGATCGCCCCCGAAGCGTTTTTCCTCTCGACGCCAATTTCGCCGATCGTCCGATCCGCTGTTTCACTCGTTTCGTAATTAAACCAATAAATCATCGTCGTCTGCTTTTCATCACTGCTATTCAGCAATCGAAAGCGATTGACGAGGTTCACAAATGCGGTTTATTTGATTTTTTTATTATTTATTTTTATTTAGTAGATACGGTCAGACCTGAATTAAAGGGCGAGAGGAGAACCCAAACGACCAAAAGTAGTACAATGCATCAGACGTTTATCACATTATAAAAAATAAATAAAAAAATTGTGATTCATTGTTTCATAATTTTATATTTTTTTTACAGGTGATGCAAAAGTCATGCCGATGCGGATTCATGTACGGCGAGCTGACGGACAAGGAGACAATAGCGCGGATCGAGGAGTGTCTGGAGGGCCAGATACACGATCAATTCGAGATTTTGCTCTACAAGAAGAACAGTGAGTTTTATGTTTTCCTTCGCGCGCGAGACGTTTTTGTTGCACGTGCCGTGAATTAATATCCCCGGGGACGGGTTGCACATAATCGACGTCGTGGGAGTCTCTCGTCTTCGCCGGGATCTTTCCGCGGCTCTCCCGTCGACGAGCGACGACGATTCGCCGCGGGCGACCTTTGCCCTTCAAAGGCGCTTCGGCGCTTCGGCGGTGCGCGTTACATATCGCCGATGGCCCACGCCCCGCTCGTCGTGACCTTAAGCCGCGCGAAAATTCCAAACGGCGAAATTGCAACGGCCTCGAACGTACAGTCGATCGCTTCGATATAGTCCCACGACTTTTTATCGGTCGTTGCACAATTTCTCGCGATTCTTTTTTATATTATATTTTTTCATTTTTTTTTAATACAGTCAATTTATAGTTGCAATGTAAACGGCAATGTAAACGTCGACGAAGTGCAGTCGATCGCTTCGATATAGTCCCACGACTTTTTATCGGTCGTTGCACAATTTTTCGCGATTTTATTATTTTTATTTTTATTGTGCTTTTTATATATTCTTTTAATACAGTCAATTTATAGTTGCAATGTAAACGTGTCTCGTCGTTGCCGCGCTCTCGAGGTTATCGCGCGCGGCCGTCGCGGCTTCGGTCTGACCGGCGCGGTACGACACTACTTGAGGTCGATCGTAATCGCGCGCGCGGAGGGGGAGAGAAAAAAAAAGTGACACGAGTCGCGTGAGCTTGCGGTCAACGATTTGCGATTAAGCGCGGTGCCGGAGTCTCGAGCGACTCAAGCTCATTTTATTCGGTGGACGAATAAAATGAGCGCTTTTAATAAAGTACGTAAACTTTTTTTTACACATTATTTAATTTCTTTTTTTCTTCTGGAACAATTTCATCGCGAAAGAGATTGGAAAGAACTTTCGGTACGATTTTTTTTTTTTTTCTTATGCTTTTCTTGTTCTTATAATAATTTTGACTCCCAGGACGTCGACGAGTGACGAGATTATCGTAACGGCCCAAAATAAATCTACACCCGACTCCGATTCACGTGATTTATAATTATAGAGCGAAAATCGATGCTGCGCTGCTGATGTGTGTTCTCGCATGTCCGAAAAAATCGATGTGCGACTCAAAAGCAAAAATATAATTTGCCCCGTCGCTTTGAATATACACCGAGAAAAAAAGGTTTCATTGATTCAATGAAACTTTCAGTGACACTTTTTCGGTTGTTGTTGTTTATTTTTGTTTTCTCGTTCCTTTGAGTTTTGCGACTGTTCTACGCCGCAATCACTGTGTCCTAACGAACGTCACAGCTGTGTATCATCCTTTCATCGCTCTTGCGACAGTTTTTCTTTTGTCGACGGGAGACTATAGTGACTTTTGTGCTGCTTTTACACATTTAATAAATTATCGCGATTACTCGAAAAATTTCGTGCGATTTTCGAGTTAAAAAAATGAGGGCATGTGAATAAAAAAAAATACGAAAGGTCGATTCTTGTGAGTTTTCGAAAATTCAACGTGAATACAAAAGTTGTCTTCGATCGACGTCGATTAAAAAAAGTTTCACCGGGTCAAACGAAAAAAAAAAAAAAAAAAAAAAATGGGACATTTAAAACCCTGAGGAGTCGATTCGTATGCCAAGCTTCAATGCGATTCCCGCGACAGCTTCAACTTCGTTGACGCGTTGGCAACGTTCCAGACATTTTTTGAAGTTTCGTCCTTCGTTCGGTGCCTCGGCAAATAATGACTCAAGAACCTACGGAAATTTTCGAGCGAAACGTAAAAAGAAGAAAATCGCTTTTGGCAAAGTTTCGCCGAATCGGACACTCAAATCGTCGCTATAGTCTCGCCGTTGCCATTATTATAATTGAGTCTCATTGTTGCGAAAATCGTCAACACGTGTATTACACATCAGCAAAATTTGATTTGTCGACTTTTTTTTATTACCAATCTACCTTTGTCGACACGTGTCCCATTATTATTTGCAATCGAAAAAAAATGTCGCCCTTAAAAATGTCAGCGCGAGTTATTTAGTCGAGAATATTGAAACGAAGAATATTTAGTCGTGCTGCCGGAAAATAATCGAGCTGAATAATTCTGTTTAAAGGTACCCCACGAGGTATGTCCATATCACGAGTACTCATGCAATGACACAAGCAAAAGAATTCACATTTAAAAACGAAATGTGACGCCACTGTAAGTGACCTGGAATTGTTGGAATAGAAAACGGGACCTCCCCCGCCGGCCAATTATATTTCCTATTACGATATAAATATACAAATACATATGAACATAATCCACACACAACGAACCGTACGAATTGCTGCAACATTTTCGCCCCTTTCAATCGATTTTTCAAATTAATGATATTCAACTAAAATGTGTTTGAACATTTGAGGGTATGATGCAAAAAATGAAACCAGTTATTGAACACTATATCAACACCGCGAAGGGTCAATTTTTATCGGGTTTTTAACACTGTACTTATTCGGTGGAAGGAGGGGAATTCGAATTTTTTTTTTTTCTTTTTTTAGGGGGGGGGCGACGCGAGTCGTGCGGAGTCGTATATAGTACAGAGCCTCGCGTTCTTCGGTAATTGGGCGCGAGGCCTCCGCAACTTTCGTAGCGTCGGCCAACTTGGTAATTGATCGAGAAAATTCACGTCAGGAAGTCGCTCCCCCCTTCTCACCACCCCCTCGGTCGTGCGCGCGCGCCAATAGGCTACCACCCCTCCCCCCCTTCGGAACTCGTAGAGTATGCGTAGCGAAGTAACATTTTTTTCTCTTTTTCTTACCTCTTTCGCCTCTTTTAATACTTATTTCCTGTTATATAAAAATACACACATATATATGGCATAAATGTACATACAACTTTTTTTTACGCAAAACGTTATTGCCTTCTCGAAAAACTCCGTTAATCTGTCTTCCAAGAATACTTCAACTATATTTGCGATCTCTGAATTTCTCGAAAAGTCTATTTTATTGCACCGCAGGATTTATATCTGATTTTTTTTAATAAGGGGTATTTTTTTGACTGCCTAACTCTTTTTTTAATAGACGGGATGTGTGTTTACTTGGTAGAAAAATATATAGCGGGAGGTTTGAGTAGTGAGGGATATTCTCGACGGTCGATAGACGTAATTCTAGTGATTCCGTAGGGGCTTATTATCGGCGCACGTAATATCGATAATTTCAATCCGACTCTCTCGTGTGTATATATATACGACGACACGTAGTGTTAATACAGCGCTCTTCATTAATGCGTCCGCCGATTGCGAATGGCAGAGGGAACGGTCCTAACGTTTATCTATTCATCCCTCGCATTATCATCCTTTTCGTTTTTTTTTTCTTTTTTTCTTTCTTCTTCATTATTGAATTCTATAGCGAGCACGCATGCATCATACAAAGACGGTACGAAACGATTGCGCCGTGCGTGGCTGTCGTCGCTGTTGAACGGCAGCAGTCACGTGCCGACTGTACATATGGCTTTTGACATTTAATCGTAATTGCCGCATAGATCGAAGCCACATTTTGTACATCAAATTGACCCATTAGCTTAGCTCGATGACCCACGAATTTTGGATTAACTCGTCTGTCAGATTATTTCGTCAATTTTTGTCCCAAAAAATTCGAAAAAAAATTCGCAGCAAAAACGTTTTTTTTACATATCGTTTGAATTAAATTAAACAAATAAAATGAAATACCATAAAAAATAACATTGAAAATAAAATAACATTTTTATGTAGTGAGGATTGTCGAATTTTTCGAAAATTGGCGAATGACTCTAGTTTTATATTCCAGGTTGTTTAATTCTCAGCATCCAAGAAGATTTGGTAGATCAATTAGATCTCTCTTTCTCTGTCTCTCTATCGCTTTTTCTCTTTCCTATCTGGTCTGTATATCTGTCGATCTCTCTCTCTCTCATTCTGTACATTTATTACGTCTCTCTCCTCCCTCTCTGTATATTTATATCTACATAGCCTCTTGATAGCAACGTTCCCGAGTAGCGAGAACGCGCGCCGATCGAGCTTGAGATATCGTTAATGGTTTCTTGATTGGGATGCACAGAGACACCGCTATGGCTGCTGCTGCAAATAGCGCCGATAAAGAACGAGCGGGACCTCGTGGTGCTGTTTCTGCTGACGTTCAGGGATATAACGGCCCTGAAGCAGCCCATCGAGACCGACGACAGCAAGGGCGGGCTCTCGAAATTCGCGAAACTCGCGAGATCGGTCACGCGATCGCGATCGGTACTCGTGTCGCAATTCAGTTCGCATCTTCCGGCGCTCAAGGATACGGCTTTGCCCACCGCTGCGAAGCAGTCTCATCTCGCCCACGTAAGCAACAGTAATCGATGCAGTGGACCGCAAATTTGGGTTCACCGCAATTTTTTTTGGAAAAAAATCGGCGATAAAATAAAAAAATTCAAAATTCATTTGGCTGTATTTTTTTTTGTTCATCTTCAATTTGATTGAAGATGACAAAAGTGAAGACAAAAGTAGGGAGCAAATGAATTTTGAATAAAAAAAAAGAAATATAAAAAGAAAGGATATTGGCAGAGTCGATCGAAATTTGTAAAGGAAAGGGATCGACACCGGTGACGTATTTGCTATTCAGACCTAGTATCAATTTGCCCAGATGATGTCGCTGAGTGGCGACGTGATGCCGCAGTATCGTCAGGAAGCCCCGAAGACGCCACCCCACATACTGCTGCACTATTGCGCCTTCAAGGCCATATGGGACTGGATAATCCTGTGTCTGACTTTTTACACGGCGATCATGGTGCCGTACAACGTGGCCTTCAAAAACAAGACGAGCGAGGACGTGTCGCTTCTCGTCGTCGACAGCATCGTCGACGTCATATTCTTCATCGACATTGTACTGAATTTTCACACTACTTTCGTCGGCGCCGGCGGCGAAGTCGTCTCCGATCCGAAGGTTCGTTCATCTTCGTTTTATTTTACAGACTTTTATAGTTAATAATTTAATTTTATAGTACACTGTTTTTTTTATTTTTTTTTCCTCAGTTTAATATAATTCAAAAATTTATTTCTCAGTGCCCAAAAATTCCAAAGAATTAAACAAAATTAACGTCCATATCAATTTTATTTCCAATACAATTAATTCGATGCTTTATAATGTTAATCATCTCAGATGTAAAAAAAAAGGTTGCAGCGAAATGAAATTAATGAGATTCGTTTTCTTTCGCAGGTCATCAGAATGAATTACCTAAAGTCGTGGTTCATCATAGATTTACTGAGTTGTCTGCCTTACGACGTGTTCAACGCCTTCGATCACGACGAGGACGGGATCGGTAGTCTCTTCTCGGCCCTGAAGGTCGTGCGGCTGCTGCGACTCGGGCGAGTCGTGCGTAAGCTCGATCGGTATCTCGAGTACGGTGCCGCGATGCTCATCCTTCTGCTATGCTTCTACATGCTGGTCGCGCACTGGCTGGCCTGTATCTGGTACGTCACATTAAGGTGATTTCACCCTACGAACACGTTCTCTAAGGTAACCTCCCCCCCGTGCTGCTGCTGCTGCTGCTGTCTCCAATTTCCCCTCAGCCGCATTCGTAGACAATTTTGCTCCGTAACCTTTGTGGCTTCGCGAATTTTTCTCTCACGCCTCTTCATCCCCTCCCAAATTATTTGCTAAATAAGCGCCAACGCATTGGAAAAATAATTGACAAATACCCACATTTAAAAATTTTTTTTTTACTTTTTTTAAATTCTACATTAAAAAAAAATGCAATGCAACAGAAGAGACACTGGCTTATTTAAAAATGCGAATGAAAATTTAAAAAATCGACTTAGATACCTTAGAGAACACATAGAGTATAATTTTTTTTTTATTTTTTTCGATAGAGCCTCGATAGTTGACTTGCGCAACATGCAACGTGCTTTTCTCGAGGATCGCTCGAAGCCTGTACACAATTATTATTATTATCACAATACTCATAAACAGCTTTCGAGAGACGCTCGAAGCTCCTCTGACAATTTACGCTTTTATTTCTTTTTCGCACGGCCCTCAAGGTACTCGATAGGAAGATCGGACGCCGACAGCGGTGTCCAATATTCGTGGCTCTGGAAGTTGGCCAACGTAACGCAGTCGCCGTACAGCTACTTGTGGACGAACTCCAGCACGGTGCCCGAATTGGTCGCCGGACCGTCCAGGAGAACGATGTACGTCACCGCGTTGTATTTCACGATGACCTGCATGACGTCCGTCGGCTTTGGTAACGTAGCCGCTGAAACAGACAACGAGAAAATCTTTACCATCTGTATGATGATAATTGCCGGTACGTTAGCCAAAAATCCGAGATTACTGTCTCATTTTCCTCTCTCTCTCCGTATCGTAAAAATTCGTAATAACGATAACCCTAATACTGATAGCAACTAATAATAATAATAATTGCTGGTGCGTTAGCCAAACGTCTCAGCTTCTTGTCTGACATTTTTTTCAGTCATAAATAATAATAATAATAGCGAGAGTAATGGTAATAATAGGGACAATAATGATGATAATTTCGTGTTACATCGACAGCTCTTCTGTACGCGACGATATTCGGTCACGTGACAACGATTATCCAACAAATGACCTCAGCCACCGCCAAGTATCACGACATGCTCAACAACGTGAGAGAGTTCATGAAGCTTCACGAAGTGCCGAAAGCCCTGAGCGAGAGGGTGATGGACTACGTGGTCAGCACGTGGGCCATGACCAAGGGTCTCGACACCGACAAAGTTCTCAATTACTGCCCGAAGGACATGAAGGCCGACATTTGCGTGCACCTCAATCGCAAGGTCTTCAACGAGCATCCTGCCTTCAGGTTTTCACCAAATTCCATGTTTATTAATATACGTACAATTAAAAGCTCAACCCTTTTTTTGTACCCTTTTGCTATTCCGACGCGAAATTAAGTATTCAGAATGAATTAGTGGCCAGACCAGCTGGGAACGAATTTATTTATCGAACCATTTTTGTTATTAGCAGAAAAAAACGTGCAATATTTTAATTTTTTCGTGCTTTGTAATATTATGACTCCAGTGATTTTTAAGAATTTTTTTTTTATCGTTTAATTTTCAGACTGGCGTCCGACGGTTGTCTGCGCGCGTTGGCGATGCACTTCACGATGTCTCACAGCGCGCCGGGCGATCTGCTCTATCACACCGGCGAGTCGATCGATTCTCTGTGCTTCATCGTCACCGGCAGCCTCGAGGTCATCCAGGACGACGAGGTCGTCGCTATCCTGGGCAAGGGCGACGTGTTCGGCGACAGCTTCTGGAAGGACTCGGCGGTCGGGCAGAGCGCGGCGAACGTTCGCGCTCTCACCTACTGCGATCTTCACACGATAAAGCGGGATCGGCTTCTCGAGGTCCTTGACTTTTATCAGGCCTTCGCCAATTCCTTCGCCAGGAATCTCGTCCTCACCTACAACCTGCGTCATCGAGTGAGTAAATTTATACTTAAAAAAAAAAAAAAAAAAAAAAGAGTCACATAAATTTTGCAATAATAAAATGAACAAAGATTCGCGAATTCGGAGACAGTTTATTGACTTCTCAAATAATCTTCATCGCACAACAGGATTTCCATACATTCACATAGTTTCACTCGAATAAAAACATACGAAGAGATATAGTACATTTTTAAATATACGTATTTGTATATATATTTATATATTTACTTATTTATTGATCTCATTATATTTATATTTATATTCCGTGGTAAACGACATTCATAAAATCACAACAGTCATGAGCTAATGAGTCAACACTGGGAGAGGAATCGCAATGTTCGTATATTCTGAGTATAAGTTCGGTCGGTGGGTTCCGCAGTAATTTTTTCCATCCCTGTCTAACGATAAATAATCTGCGCAGCGAGTGGCTAATGTCCATTTTTTTTTAAACCGAGCCAATAAATGCCTGCGGAGATAGTTTCTCGTTGGACATAAAAACGTATAGTTAGATTTTACTTAAAGCATTTTTTAACACTGAATAGGAACGGAAGTTAACAGCAAATGATGAGGAACAGCGCGCTTTAAAAATTCAGGCCGTTCGGGAACACGACGAATTTCTCGTATAACGCTCGCGCGGAAACATTCGCAAAAGGAAAAGCAGGAAAACGAATGAGAAAGTAGCCTAGAGCGAGAATCGTTAAACGACAGCCGAATTCTTTTCTCCCCCCTCATATTTTTTTTTTTTTTTTTTTCGTTCGTGTATTTTTTTCCTCCTTTCTATACATATATCACCTAATAAAATTCGTTTATTAGTTCTCCAACTTGGCGCAAAAAAGAGACCCGCTCAGAGGTAATTCGTAGTAATCTTTTCTATAAACTTTCGGTTCTAAACTTTCGATGTGATAGTTTTTAACATCCTTTTTTTTTTACTCCGATGCCAATGTAGAGGATACTTAAATAGCTGCACATTCAGGTCGAAGTTTCGCTTAACGACAGTTAATAAAACAGTGTCCCGTATATAACGTCTTTTTCGCTTTTATCTCCGAAAGCTCGAAGCAAGAATGGATCAACTTCAATCCGACTGTTTTTCCCTGAGTCCGTCGCTATGCATTTTCCGCCCGGCGAGTTCGAGCATAACTTTCGAAGCGGAATCCTGATCAAGCACGGATTTCGTTTCTCTGGTGTCTTCGTCGGTTTCCGGAACCGGTCCGACGCCCCACACCTCCAGATGTTTAATCTTGAAGTTCTCCTTGCCGCTAAGTTGAACATAGTTGAGAAAAGTCGTGCACGAGACGCTCGACTTGCCGTTTCCGTACTCGTAATCGAGCCACAGTCCTGGATAATTCAGTTGGCCGCCGATCAGCAATCCGTTCGGCATTGTTTGCTGATGAAGATTGAGATACTGGTAGTGATTGTTGTAGCCGCTCGAGCAGAAGGTCAAAATATCAGGCTCCAATTTAAAGAGAAAACAGGTCTGATTTCCGGTGAAATTGGGACCGAGGAACCAATTATCGGAGGCGAAAGCCCCGAAAACGTGGTCGTCGGTGTCCTGAACGATCATAATCGTCGCCCCTTGCATTGAAACTCGACCGAGCATTGTCGAAAAAGACTCGCCATGCACTTGGCTTGAGAATAAAAATCGCCACTCGTCCCGAAGATCGAGCGGCAGACTCAGATTGAGAAATAGAACATCGCCGAGGCCCAAAATACTGGGAAAATGAGGAATATTCTCGAGTCCTTTGCACATCGGCAGCAGATTTAGGTCGTTTATCCTGGCGCCAGTGTTCTTATCGCCCTTCTTCTGCGACGCGAGGAACAGACACTGAAAGACGTGAGCCTGAATCTTTTTGAAAGTCGCCGCCTGAGCGAACCAACTTTCCACCTGATCGTTGGTCAGGATTTCCCCAAATTTCAGGAGATCCTCGCAGAGGCTCCTGGAGCGCATTCCGATTCTTCTGGTATTCACAGTGCAGCCAATGCTGCTCCAGCTTAGGTAGTGCGAATTAGCGCAGTTCTTCTGCAGTCTCAGATACGAATTAATCGTAGCCTGAACGTACTGCAGAAACGTCTCCGTCGGAATTTCCTGCTTTTGCTCCTCGTCGCTGAAGCCGTTCAGCACCAGACTCGCTCGCTCCTCGGCGCTGCCTCGCACCGTAAAAACGTAGAGGCGTCCGAAGTTCTCGCCGTTTATAGCGGAGACTTTTTTGCCAGGTTCGTGGCAGAGAAACCGAACTACGAACTGCAGCAAAGCGTCGTCCAGGTGAGTCGACCAGTGCTTGAATATGTCCTCTCGCTTTATCGAGCCGGAGCTTCTGGACATGGATTTGAAGAGGTTCTCGACGAGGGTCACTTCGTCGGCGGAGAGGATGTTGGCGCTGGAGGCGGAACGACTCGACGCATGACCCATCTAATGGAAAAACCAAAAAAAAAACCAGAAGCAATTATGCAGACAACAGTCAAAAATTTGTGCAAGGTTTTTGCCACCTGTGTCTACGTACCTTGAATCGTTGGTTTCTACTGTCGTCGATATTCACATAATCACAGACACCGCAGTCACGAGCCTCACGAACGTGATCTGCACGCGCGATGCGCCATCCTCTGATTGTCGGACGATAATGTATCTCGTCGATGAAAGCTCGCGACACATCGGCGATAAATTAAATATTTTCGAGGTTATGTTCGCGAATGTAGTCTGCTGCTGCTTATCGACTGACGGTTCTGCGCATGCGTTCCCTATGCGCGCTCCGCGCATTGAAATATGTAACAAGTGCACACATTGGTTTTCGCAGCAAACCAGAATCCTGGTTGCCCTACAAAAATGCGGGAAAAATAATGACCAGATAAAAATATGAAGAAATAATGACTTTACGGAAAATATATACGAA
Organism: Itoplectis maculator; assembly: GCA_964034905.1. Taxonomy (NCBI): domain Eukaryota; kingdom Metazoa; phylum Arthropoda; class Insecta; order Hymenoptera; family Ichneumonidae; genus Itoplectis; species Itoplectis maculator. Next base: position 6,676,073 of record OZ035867.1, on the reverse strand, counting down.
AATAATAACTCGACGAAAATTTACCCACAAATGTTTTGGAATACTCTATATACATAAATAAAAATGTACTGACCGATTTCGGAGGTGCAAAAACGCGGATGAAATTTTTTTTTTTTTTTTTTGTAAATTTCAAACAGTTCGCGGTAAGCCGGACTCGAGAGTCAGATTTTCGGAGCGTAAAATCCTATAATCTCGGCTGATGTAGGCGGAAAGCGCGCGAATAAGTTAGACTCTCAGCTGCGGCGGAGATTAGCGCTCTTACGTTTTATTGCTCTCTTATTTCAGCTGATATTTCGGAAGGTCGCGGACGTGAGACGCGAGAAGGAGCTGGCGGAGCGTCGGAAGAACGAGCCCCAGTTGGATCAGACGCAGGATCATCTGGTGCGCAAGATATTCTCGAGGTAGGGCCCAACAATCCGGCGCAGGGGTTTTACCAAATGGGGGATGGGGCTCGAACGTCACACACGACGGGGAACTTTTGTCCGCAAATGTCCGATTAATCCATGTGTACCAACGATGATATATTATACAGCTGGACGGCGAGGCGTGATTACTGAAACAGAGCTGACCGAGGTACAGACTGTATTTTCGCTGCTACTATACATATATCTATTATTTCTTTCATTCCTCACGAAAAAAAAATATCTCATTCACAAACGAATGATTCCTAAAAAAATAAAAAAAATAAAAAAATAAAAATAGAAAAATAAAAAGCATTTCAAGATGATTCTGCTTCGGTTTTTACGTCCAGCCCGAGCAATATATACATATATATACAACATATTCGTCATTTGCCAGCAACTATTATCTTTTTTTTTAATATCTCAACCCGATGAAACAATCGAGATACATATACATAGCGGAGAGACTATATATACGATCGAGAACATTTGAGACATATTTATTTTCTACGATATATACTATATGTGTTATGACAATATTGATATAATAATAATAATAACCCAGCGTTTCTCAAACCAAATCATGTGTGTGATGATATTCGATGTTGCGACTGTTGATCGTTGCGCCTGGCTGACGGGCTGTGTCCGAAAAGGTTCAAGACCGACGGGGAGCCGCAGATCAGCATGACGAGGGTCCTGTCTAACCGACCGAACCAGCAGGATTCCGACGAGGAGCTCACCGTGAACGTCCTGCCGCCCTGGCCGAGTTTTAGGCAATTTCATTTATTACCGTATTTATTTATTCTCCATTTCCTTTTATCGCCATATATATATACATATATAAATATTATATTTCTGCTACGTATTATTATTCAACATTATTCCTGTATCTATTATTATTATGATTATGATTATTATTATTGTCATTATTATCATTATCATTATTATTATCGTTATTATTATTATTATCTGCCATTCTCTTATGATAGACACGGAAAAAAAACATGATTATATATATATACATACTTATTATACCTATATAAATACTAGATACATATTATCCATATCGTCACGCCCGTATACATTACTTGTATCTATATAAATATCCATTTTTCACAAACGAGAGCAATGATCACCACGAGTTTGGTTTTTTTCGCGGGTTCGCATTGGTTTTTTTTTATCACCACAAAAGAAAGAGATAAATTACGAAAAAGATATATATTTTTTTGGTATCGAGTATATATTATTATAAGCTTTTAATATATATATATACGCAACACACGAGCTCACGCGCTTGTTTCTTTACAAACCTCGAACACGCGAGTTTCTCTCGTTTTTTTTTCTATATCTCTCACTCTTTCTATCTCTCTCTTATCTACTTGAATTGAGCCTCTCGTAAATATCCGAATGGCGTGTTCGACCGCGAGTATCGACGCTGCGAGCTTTTTTTTTTTTTCACAGCTCGCCGCTTCGACGCTCGTTCGGTTACATACTACAATTTTCCAGAATGCTAGAGTGCTGTAAAAAATACGCCTTTAGAGGGTTATGCGCATTACAGTTTTTCTTGTTTATTTTTATTTACTTTTTCTTCCGACTTAATCTTACGGAATTGATTAGCCACGGAGACGTTGCAACCGGATTGTTCACTCGACTCGTTATCATTTTTTTTTTCATCGGAAAAGAACAGACAAATAATTTTGTGGCCGTTTTATTTCCTTTTTCGCGGTTGTAAAATTCGGCGAGTGTCGAATCTCGTTGCAAAATGTCTGCGTTTTTTTTACATTATTTTATTTATTTTTAATTTAGTAACATACGAAGCCAAAGGTTGTACAGAGCGAATACGACTTCCATTTTCCAATTTCCCACCCCTTTACCTCCCCCCCTTTCCAATATCCCCGATACGAACCGATTCAGTGGGTTTCGCCATCGATCGAAAAAAATTATTCTGGTCTATCGATTGCAAGCCTGGAAATATATATAAACATAGAATAATGCGTAAGCGTCGCGAGAAAAAAAAAGCGCCCTCTAAAGAGAGTCCTTTGACCCTACTTCTGTCTTCGCCGACCCCCTTTGGTGTATGTCTTTTTTTTTAACTTCGTTTGTAACGTATTTTTATATACTATACATATACATAATTCACCTCAGCGGATACCCAAGCTCGGTTATATACTATATATATATATATACTCCAGTTCGCGGGATGCATGCGATTATTATACACACTCTAGGATTCAACTTTCTTCTCTCTCTCTCTTTCTTTCTATCTCTCTCTCTGTCACCTGGTACTTGAAAAATTCTTTTATATTACATCAAATTATTAACTACCGTCGTCCGCTCGAAAAACCAATGGATCATTAATCTTAATTTTTTTCACATTTTTCCCATTTTTATACAAAAATAAAAATTTATTAAAAAATCAAGAAAAAATTATCACTAAGGTCTGAAATTCGTTCCATGTTTTTCGAGCGACGTTGGTACCAATTTATTATTGTATTGATAACACATGAGGCGCGACAGTGAACGCAACGTGCGCAACGCGCCGGCGAAAAACCGAGTGAACGGGGCTGACCTAAACGGGGGCTGACCTAAACGGGCGACTACCACTTGCCGAGAGAGACTTGCATCGCATCGCTTTGAACGGAGCCGTTCGCGATTATATTTCCATTGCACATGTTTTGTACTTATTGACTTCATCGGTCTGTACAGGCGTTCACAGTCTTGCTCCGATTTTCCCGTATGTTTATCGCCATACCACAAAAAAAGAAAAAAAAAAAAAGAAAAATATTTTCTTTCTTTCCCGTAGGCACACCAAAGTAGGTTGCTCGTGAACACCGCTGGAGCTGTACCCTTTATAGCCTCTGTAGCCATTTTGTAATGATGTAAGAACGCTATATAACAAGTAATATAAAGATTTTATACGAAGGTCACCCAACCCTCCCACCCAAAGCCCTTATATATATATCAATATAAATAGAGGATGCTATATATACGTAAAAAAAATACGGACCCACGTGACACAGACATTGGCACCAATCAGCTGGCGAGAAATTTTCGTCTCGCGGTCTTCGCCTGTGCATATATATATATATATTTTTTTTTCATCCCCATTGCGAAACCGCGAGACGAGCGAAATCTCGGCAGCCGGAGCCAAAAAAAAAAAAGTGGAAGATAAAACGGAAAGGAAGAAAGATACCGGCTTTATAAATACGACCTCTATCTGTCTGCCTATCTAATCTATCTCTCTCGTGTATTATTGTATACTGCCAACAATACTATACAAAATATTCCTGCCACGTAAATTGCCGCTGCGAATGATAATAATAATAATCGATGCTCGAAGACAGACACTAATGGTGGTTTTTTTTTTTTTTGCCATCGACACAGATTTCGAAGGGAGAGACACGCGGCCGATGTGGAAAAGGGCGACAGCAAGGACAGTAAGGACGGAGAGACGTCGCACTCGAGGAAAGCTTCGTCGACGGACGAGACTCCCGCGGCTCGTCCCAAAGCCAGCAAATGGGGCCGTTTGCTCGGTAAGCCTTGCCCATTTTTTTTTTACACCCACAGCCGCGATAAAGTGGTAGTCGAGGGACCCTCTTGGCGTAATCGTGTTTTACGAGAACGAAGGTTAATCCGGAAAACGCGGATCTTTCATTTTTTACGGCTACTCAGTGTCCTCGTTAAACACGATTCATTTGGAAGAAAAATTCGGGCTTTGTGCGACATTTTTTTTTCTTCCTTTGTCAACGACACATAAATATTCTTCTGGGTAAAATATACGCGACGTATATTTTTTACGTCCGTATAACATTTGTTCCCTTTTGGTTTTTTTTGTTGCGTTTTCACGATATGCGAATACGTAACATCTTTTTCCTCGTTTTGTTTCGCGAATTAAAAAAAAATATTTGCCAAATAATGTAAACGACTACTGCGGCGTTGAGCGGTACTGCTTTAAAAAAAAAAAAAAAAAAAAAAAAAAACTACAAATTTCGCATTTTCGCAGGGAGCTCGAGTTTGGATTCCGGAAGCGAAACCGGAACCGGAACCGACACCTTCAAGCGCTCTCTAAGCGCGCGCGACTCGCGTCCAAGCTCAAGCGCCGGCGGCACGAACAAGGTTTTCCCAAAGCTCGGCAAGCTCGGAGGAACAATCGAGGAAGCCGGTGACGTAGACACCTTCAAGGATCCTCATCCCGCCGTCGCAGCAGCCACTCTCACCGTCGACTCCAAGCAGCTCTCCCTCCGTCGCCTGGAGAGCTACGACGGCGGCCTGATAACCGCCCAACCAGGCCAGGACCGCGAGATCCTCGCAGCCGTCCTCGAGGTCAAGGTCGACCTGAAGCTCGAGGTCCAACGAGTGAACCAGCGTCTCGCAAAGCTCGAAGACATGCTGCAAACGCTAATGAACCGTCTGCCCGCCGCCCCTTCTCCCGCTGCTGGTGCCGCGCCTGGTGGCGCCGTCGCAGCAGCAGCCACCGCCGTGACAGCAGCCACTTCCGGTACCGGAAGCCCGACCGCCGGCGGCGGCTGCGTCCTCGCGAGTTCGCCGCAGCCGCCGTCGCAGCAGCAGCAGCCGTCGCAGCAGATGCAATCATCGCCGCCGGCGGCGTCGCCGGGTTCGGCGCCGACGACGGCGACGACGCCATCAGGAGCCCTGACGGCGCCGTCGACGACGTCGCCGTCGTCGCCGTCTTCACCGCCGCCGGCGGCGCCGACGCTGCTGACGCTCGGCGCGTCGGGCTCGATCGACGCCGGGACGCAGACGCCATCTTGCGGCGCGGAGCAGAAGCTCTTCGCTCCGTCGGTAACGTCGTCCTCGGGGCATCATCTCGAGGGCGGCGCCACTGTCGCCCGGGCCGAGATGCTGGTGGTGACGGAGAGAGCGAAGGACCATCCGACAGCATCGTCGTCGTCGTCGCATCATCATCACCATCACCACCATCATCACCAGTCGCAGTCACAGCAGGGAGAACGCGCGAAGGAGCAGTCGATGATGACCGAGCGGCTGTCCGCCATTACCGCCGGTCAGGCCGCAGGCGACTATAAAACGTCCGCGAGGGAAGTCAGCAAAGAGCTGTTGGAGCGTCTTGCGCAGGCGTCGACTTCGAGGGACGTCGATCACTCGACTTCCGGTCTCGGGCCGTTGATTTTGAGGAAGCGGAGGAGCAAATCGAGGAATAAGGGAGCAGCGCCTCTGGCGCCGCTTGCGACGCAACCGATGAGTCCGACCGAAGCGACGGAAACGACGCAGATGCTCGAAGGAGAGGACCGCGAAACCGGAAGTGGTGAGAGGAGCGAGAGGACCGATCGGTCGGAGCGGAAGAGGCCGCCGCCCAGGCCGAGAGAGTATTTGTGAAAATTCACCGAAGACGCGACGAGAATTCGCGATTTTTCCTCGTTCGCACGATCGGTGATTAGAGCCATCGTTGAGACGGCGATAAGATTGTTCTTCGCCAAGCGGAGGATTCAAAGCGGATGGATTTTCGCTGGACGCCGGTTTTCTGGTGTGTATATAGATGCGAAGGGAATGGCGAGGAAATTGTTGTCGACGCTGATCATCGGCGACGCTCGATGACCGACGATCAAGTCTCGTTCAGAGACGGAAACAGAGAGACTGAAAACTTTTCGAGTTTTCGAGTAATTACGCAATTGCTGCGCGTAAAGACGTAACTTTTAACGATATCAAAGTGTTCGACGGTGATCGATATTTTGAGGAGATATTAAAAAGGACAACAACAACAAAGTGCTCATCGCGTCGCGGTACCAAAATGGCGGACCCGCGACCGCTAAAAAATTATTATTATTGCTATACATATACTCGAAAAAGAAAAAAGAAAAAAAAAACAAAAGTGAACTCCGAGGGTGAAAAATCACGCAACACGTTCGGTCGAGTGGCTGTTTTGTTTTTTTATTATTAAATAGCAGCTGAGACGAATTCGCAGCGAATTATAATAAAAGCGATGTTCGGCGAGCGACGAAAAAAGCGGAGTGTGAATAAAATTAAAGCAATACCAGCGAAGTGGAGTCGGCGGTGATACGCGTTAAAATAAAAGACGGAGGCGGAAAGTAGAAAAAAAAATAGACGATGTGCGACCGAAGTGTTGCAGGGATTATAAATATTAAAATTAACGGAAGAAAAAAAAAGACAACAATAGTCAGCGTCGCTGTAAGAGACGCTGCTGCTTTATCTTCGATTCCGCGAAGCAACCACAACACACATACACAAAACACTATCACATTACAAAAAAAAAAAACGTTTGCACGGCCAAAGAGTGGCGATATGAACGGACGCGGATAAGAAGTTAAATTAAAGCAAAGAAACAAAAAAAAAGCAAAAAAAAAACCAAAAGAAATTAAAAATCGCTTGCGACGGCTTCTACCAAACATCGAAATATCCAATATAAATAATTCTAGCGCGCCACGCATAGGCGCGTGTGCGATATACAGATAGATCTACCGATAGCGTTAATCTCCGTAAATAGACCTTAAGTACGATTGGTTCTCGAAAAAGATTATTAAAAAAAAAAAAAGAAAAAAATTGCCAGGAGAGCGGAGTGAGGATCGCGCGCATCGCGTGTAACTGTAGACATGTATAGAGGGCGCGCGAATGTGATTAAAGGGTGCGAAGGATAAATTGTTAGAAAAGTTTAAAAGAAAAGAAAAAAAAAACGGTCGTACGGTTCACTCGGTTAGGTCCGAAAATGCGATCTGAGCAAGAGACATAATAATATTAAAAAAATGCGGCCCCATATTATTATTATTGTTATTACCATTATTATATTATTTCGTTACGATTCACTTTGTTAGGTCCGAAAATGTGAAGGGCAGAAGGAGAGATAAAAAGATTTAAAAAAATTGCGGTCCCATATTCTTATTATTATTATTATTATATTTCGTTGTACAGTAGTTGAAGAATTTTGATAATCGAGAAACTTGGCATTAGCGTTTGATCAATTATTCTTACTATTATTATGGTTACTACTGGTACCTTCGATTTTATGTTATTAATTATTAAACCCGCGCTGCGCGCCTCTTTAGGAGAACCAATCGCGTCAGTTTCCCGCAGACATTTCGACGTTCTGTCCGATTGAAAATGCCCTCCCCCCCCCCGCATAGCTGGAGAATGGACCTAAACGCGCGTACACGTACGACATAAACGGGAGCCAAACAGCAATATTAGATGTACATATTAAAAAAGAAAAAGAAGAAAAGAAAAATACTATAAATACTGTAAACTATACGATTGTAAATATATATATTAGTATATATATATTTATGCGACTGGTACACATTGCGTGTGTGTGTATGCGCGTGTATATAATTATTATTATTATTAATTTATTTATTATGTATTGTATTGAAATAACCCAAAGCTAAAAACTATGATGATAAAGGTGATATCAGTGCGAAGAACACGAAGCGAGGCTCGATTTGTAATTATAAACCACACCAAACTGTACTGATTTCATTCGACTGCGAATCATCGAGTCAAGAGTCGATCGACGTTGTACTTTCGGATTAAAGTAAAATGAAGAGATACGAAAAACGAAATGAAACCAAAAAAAATCTTTAACGAGAGTCTGTGATTCAAGGCGGACGAGGGTCTTGAGGCCTCGAGGGGATGCGTTTCACGCGACCAACACAAGAAATACACGCACACGCGCATACACATCACAACACTATATACTTATAAATATATAAATACATAAATATATATAAATTTGTAGTAAGTGAGCGAGAAAGCGAAAAAAAAAAAAAATTGGGGGGTGGGCGAAAGAAATCATTGAATATTATATTATTTCACGTTATTCGATTATGAATTACCAGAGTTATAAAGAAAGTTTGTTAAATAGGTTGTAGACGACGAGACACGACATAGCTGGCTCTATTCGTAGGTTCAAATTCTATGCGAAAGTTTAAAATGCTGTTGATACTCTCAGAGGGTGGCGAAGTGGACACGCGGGCCGCGACGATCAATTTTATTATACATAATAATATATAAATATATATATATAAATACTGGATAATCGCGCTCTCGACGGATTGGCTCGCGCTTCTTCACCCTCGAACAAGCTCGTTTAACTGCCTTCCTCTCACCCAGTCGCTTCGTTAACGATGTGCGAAACTAGATACATATATAATATTATTTTTGCATCGCTTCGGGAGGACATAGCGATTGAGACATTTCGGCATATACATATGTATATTTAACGATAAAAAAAAAACAACACGCTCTTGTTATTCGTAATGTATATTTTAATCGGTGAATACGGAGGTCTAATAGTCGTTATGGAAAAAAAAGTCAAGCGAGGCATCAAATACTGTACGAAAAAAAAAGGTGAAAAGACGAAATTGTTATGAGAGGGATTAACTTTGCTATGTGACTAAATAACACTCACACTTTGTCGCAAACATAAATACACAGACACACGAACACAGAATACATATACACACACATTTCGTCCATTTTTTTACGTGGGCAGCTCGTTCTCGGGCGCATAGCGTTTTTTCGATAACGAGTCCTCCTCGAACCTGTCATGCCTCGAGTCATCCTCGAACTCGTCATTCCATTTACAGTTAATAAACTACTCGATATCCCGCTCGTCCCATTTTCTCTCCCGAAAGTCACACTTTGCGATTTGCCGGAGTCACAGACACCGAATTCCACCGCCGTCGAAATTCTATCTTACACTGAAAAAAAAAAAATCAGTAGTTGTGAAAAATCAACGATTTTTTACCACAACTATTAATTTTTCTCAGTGTAATTTTCACTTTTGCGGAGATTGAGCACCGTTGCTAAAACTACCTTAAAACACGACTAAACAAAAACTTTTGCTCTAAAAAACCGAACAGAATACATTTGCATTCGAATCTCCCAACTTTTTCGTGACTTCGACACTCGCGAGGATGTCGCTTTCGAGGCTTTAATACTTATAAAATAATAAAAACAAAGAAAAACAATTGAAAGTTGATATATACCATATTACACCACCGCAAAAAACACACACACAGGCCATAAAATCCATCAACGCGATCTCTCCGCAAAACATCTCAAATATTAGTGAAAAGAAAGAAAGGGTCAAAATAACAGAAATAAAATGACGACTATAAAAAAGAAAACCCAACAACAGCAACAACAACAACACTATTACTTCGAGTCTTGCTTTCGAACGTGTATATTTAATATTTATACAAAATAATCTAAAATAAAGTGTATGTACGTTATCGTACGTATATTATATACAGCGTCAAGTGTTCTTGAGTATCATTGCGCGTTCTCAGTTCGCCGCTGGCCGAAATATACAAGATTAATCGGCGCTGATACGGAAAAGACGAACGCGTTTCGCTCTTCCTCTTCTGTCTCTCCTTCGACTTATATTTTTCGTCTCGACTTATCGCTGAGATTAAAACCTCCGCTCTCAGCATCGACTATCGCCGGATTAGCGCTTCTCTCTTTTTTCTGCATTTTTTTGCAGCTTTTGCAGCTTTTTGTGCAGCTTGCGTCGCTAGACTCTTAGACGCGCTTTTCAATCACGTGGATGTAAAATCCTGGAGTCTCGATGACGTCGAGGGGCTTGAAATCACCGTAAATGGTGTCTTTGGCGTCGCTTCCGAACGCCTCTTTGAGCATGTCCCGGAATACGTTCAGTCTGTGCGGGTAATAGGAGAGACGGAACTCGCTCACATTTTCCGGATCCTTGTTGCCCTTGTCCGTCGGGTCCAGGGCTATCAGATAGTCCAGGGTCACTATCGCCGGCTTTCCGCTTACGTACAGCACCGACGTTTTGATATCCGTCATATGTTCGCTCTGAAAAGGGTGGAAAAATATAATTTCATTCGTGTCTTTGTACATTTTTTTTGGTGGAAAATATTTTAAAAAATTATTAATACGTTTCAAGAAAGATACTCACGTTGTAATATATGCACTTTGGCGGCGCGTTTCCGTGATTGATTATATGATCGTAATTTCTGTGATCGATGAGAAGAAGTCCGCCGGGTTTTACGCAACGCTCGAAATTCGCCAACGCTTTCCTGTAGAAAAAAAAATGGTCAATGCCTAAATCCTGTCTTAATTATCGTAATTGTATCTCCTTTTTTGCGCGCACCTTTGCTCCCTCTGATCGCCGAACGCGTCCGGCATATGAGCGAAACTGTTGCCCAGGCAAATGACCGCGTCAAAACCATCGCCAACCAGATTCTTGATATCAGTCGGCAGGGTCAACCAATTGGCCTCCTCAATAACTGCAAAAACAGGAGACATTAATTACTTTAAAAAAAAAAAAAAAATGCATAGCGGCGATTTTTTTTTAATCAAAAAGCGTCGAGAGTGCACGAAACATAATCCAAAACCGTTGATTACTCGAAAAAAAAAACACACGTGCTTATCAGGATTGACCCTTTCGCGAGATAAACTTTAGCCCGCCGACAACTTGTTTTTTTCGCCATTTTTTTTCTTCCCCGCTGACAAAGCCGCCGATTGCGATGCAGCGAACGCGATTAGCGCGCTCGAATCGCGCAACAGCGCAGATTAGTTCAAGTAAAGTCGAATCGCTCCACTTTTCGCGAAAGAAACGCGTTACTTTTTTTGCTTCATCAACAAAATTACGTCATCACAGACGTGAAGAAAAAAAATAAACAATTTTTTGAATATATATATATTCAAACTATTAATTATTATGTCAGTGACTATAGATACGGTTCAAAATAGCGAATGACTAAAACAGTGAATTTGTAGTACCATTCAAGATTCTAAACGTTCATTATTTGTAATTTCGCTATTTTAGTTATTCACTATTTTCATTCGCTATTCTAGCCATTCACTATTTTCATTCGCTATTTTAGCCATTCACTATTTTCATTCGCTATTTTGAACCCCACCGAAAATTCTCGGATCTCTCCACTGCAATTTTTCTAATTACCCCAATTATCGAAAGCCGGTTCCTTCCGCCTCTCCCATCGAGATTTAAGTGCGTATTTCAGCATTTTGTCGGAAGCGTCGACGCTGACGACGTCGAAGCCCTCCTCAAGAAGCATCACAGAATCGACGCCAGTTCCGCAGGCAACGTCAAGGATCCTCCGACATCCGCGCGAACGAAGCAATCCAACGAGAAAATCTTTGTAGTTCTTCGTCCGTTGCTTCTTATCACCGATGAAGACTTCCCAGACCTTAGCGGCTCTACCATCCGCATACTGATCCCTCACACCTTCGGCCGCAGCTCCCAACGATCGCGTATGAAAAACCGAATCCATCATATCACTCTCTCTCTGAATTTCTTCTTAAACCCGATTCGAAACGTCGCGCAGAAAGATTTCTCGTCCGAATTTCTCAAAGCGCCTGCAAAAATTGCCACGTCCAATGGGTTCCGCGTCTGACTATTCGCGGAGCCAATCGCGTCGTCGTCCAATCAGCGCCCGAAGTCCTCTGCAATCCTCTGATCTGCTCCTTGGGATTATAATCGTCGTCCGCGTTGACTCTTAGCCGAAGAACATACGACACAAAGGGCCGACAACGACGATCTCGACTGCACTGACACAGCTCGGGACTCGAGCTCTCGACTTATATATACCAACACGTGTCGCACACGAATTATCGTATGACGAAACGGCTTCGTCATTCTCCGCTTTGCCCCCTCTCCTCATCCACGACGACGTCGAGCATCGCTGCGATATGACGAAACGAAAATCGTCCAGCTGGCTGAGCGCAGCAGCGATTCCGTTAATCGGAAGTTACGAAATGATAAGAGATTCGGCAGAGAAAAACAGTGGAACAACAGGACAGCCGTTGTTTTCGTGGCGCGATATCCGTGATAACTGAGATAAGGCGATACATCCGCGAGTTTCATTCATTCGAACGACGAGACTCTCGAATTAGCGCTGACAATGAGACTAACGTCAGTAATCGACAGTTGTGTGCGTTGAATGTAGATTTGAATGTAGATTTTGATTTCGTTTGAATGTAGATTTTGCTACAGTCAAAGCACATATTGTCGATTACTGGTACAGTGTCGATTATTGGAACGTTTACCTTATCTCTCGGATGTAACTCGCTTATCTCGTCACTGCCACGCGTCGTTTAGCTGCTTGGCGATAGATTCTAATCCGATCGAAGCTGTTTTTAGCGCCTCGCGCTAGTCAAATCAGCGTTAATTCCTTTTAATTGCGTTTTTTTCTTCTCCTCGATAGTCTGTTTTTTGACACACAGAAAAATCACGTGCGATGTTTTTTGGGAATGTTTACAACTGCGGAAAGGCGAATGACTTTACTCTATTAAAATCTGTGAAAAATAATAAAAAGAAAAATGTGAGATTTGTTTTGTCTAAGAATTTTTTTTTGCACCATTTGGCTGTACAAAATTGAACGATATATTCCCTAATCCCCTTTTACATCAATGGTACCTTTAGAAAGTACAATAATTAAAAATAAGTTTATGACGAAAGGTGATTGAATCTGATGACACTTTTTCCAGTTCGGCATTTTCCATCGTTTCGATTTCTGACGTAATTGAGAGCGTAATTGGGAGCTTTCCTTGCGAGTCGTACTTATCTCGTCCGGTTAGGTGTTAGGAGGGTCAACAAGAGCAGTGGCAGCGTCACAACGGACCGACTCGCCTACAAATACGCTTTGTTGACGGTTACGACTCGCGAAGCGAGAACCCGTGGCAAATCCCGATAATTCCGCCTGTCGTCGGCCTGGACACGCAAATGCAACAGGTTACGGGAGGCTGGGTCGTTGATACCCTCTGACTTTGGCCACGAGCGAGAGAATTGCGATGCAACAGCTAATTTCGTCCTCGCTGCCCCATAAAGGGAAAGGGTAATGAGCGTTTGAATAATGCGGACAGATCACAGCTACGGTAAAGTCACCACTGAATGAACGGTTAAGCAGAACAATCTGTATCATCAATTTTTATAAAAAGCAATTGGAATTATTTGCGAAAATGTTAACGATTGACCAGAATATCAAAATATGTGAAACAGCTTAAAAAAAAATCTCGTATTTTCATCGCAAAGTTTTTACATTTACTTTTTCGCTAAAATTTAATTGCTCATAAATTCTCAAAAAGCTGTTGTTCATTCATTGATCCGAATTAATTTGCGGGGCAACGAAATTTCTGCTTAACAAGTCAATGTAAAATATATTGTAACTGACACAGTATATAACACATAACATGCGTTTTTCACAAAAGACAAAATAAAACTCTAGCAAAAAGATAATCCAAAACCTAGAAATAATATCGGATAGCAGTTTGAGGGGCAAGACACATAGTTTAAGTACAAAAACGAGGGAAGGGGTTTATCGAAGATATAATAAACTCATGTTCATAGAAAAGTCAACGTTTTATATGATAGACGTGCGCAACGTGTGCGGTCGAGATACTAAACTCTACAATGATCATCGACGAATATTGTCGGTCTTTTTTTTTGTCAGTGGCTGTTTCTTTTTTCTTTCCTCTTTAGTTTATGTATATATAATATATATAATACCAAGTAGTATCCGACATGTCTCGTCGCACCGAGTCTCTTTCGTACTTTCGATGATTATTACATGGCAGATATCGTTTCTCTTTCGTTCTCTTCAAATCGTGACATATTGGCAGTCGTTTGGTAAACTATTCAAGATTCGTGAGCTATACAGTAAACGCGGAAGAATGATCGCGAAGCTGAGTGGTCGCCTTGGCGGCGTTGCGAGAAAACGAAAAGGGAGTGATTTGCCGGTAGTGTTCGTTTTTTGTTTCCTTTGTTTCTTCCTTTCTTTTTTTTTTTTCTTCATTTTTCATTCATGTCATCACAGCGGCTCTCCTCTTATTGTTTTACATAATACTACTATTGTGACAAATAAGTTTCATGTACGGCGCGGAGAGTATTGCGCGCCGATCATTATGTACATTGCCTAGTCCATCAGTTGGTTAAAAATTCACATTCGAGCGCCGAGAATGAAATAATCGCACTTACAGAGACTCCGTCCGTTCGCGTCTTATTTTTTTTTTCGCCTCGAACGACAGTCTGATCACGCTCATACATAAAAAGTCCCTCGTTGCGACGTTTTAGTGACAACAGACGCGACGATTTGCGTTTATCGCGAATTGTGCGAATGTTTGAAACGTTTTGTTGGTGGTCTCTGCCGACGTAAACGCGGTCGGGTCTTAAGGGCTCGGGGAGTTGGCATTTATTTCTCTGCTTAGTCGAAGTTAATTTTTAAACCATCTGGATGAGATTTCCTTAAACGCTATGTCACACAACCTCTCGCTCTGTCTTCCATCTCTCTCGCTCTCGCTTTCTGTTAGTCGCACGCGCGCCGGCGTTCACTTCTCGCTTAGCTTCTTCTCCCCTGTCTGTCTTGCAGCCCCTTAAAGGCCTCACCTTCATATACTCTTCAGGTCGTCGGGCATATCGTTCTTGGGATGCTTGTTCTCAAAATGCTGCTTGTAGGTTTTTGGATCTGGCATCTGCGCCTTTAAAAGCAAATGCATTTTTTTATTAAATTTGCTTCTAGCATTGATTGATAATATTTTTTCACTCTTACATTTTGCGATTCTTTGAATAAAATAAATGGAAAATCGCAAATCGACGCGCAAATTAGCGCATGGATAAGGGTAAATGTAAATATTTATTAAAACACTGTCTTACTTTGCAGACGACGCAAACGTGCACCAATGCCTTCTGCGCCGCCTTCTTCTGATCATTGGCGCTGTGGCCCTGCTGCTTCTTGATCTTAGCAGTTTTTTCCGCAGCTTTCGCCTGCGATTGAATCTTCTGATGTCCTCGAGCCATTCTGTCCAATAAAAAAAACAAAAAGCAAACACGAATTAGTGACTAGAATCTGTGTTCTAAAATCTTGTAAATGGGTCAAGAGCAGCACAGATAACTGCAGAGGAGCATCATTTACTTTCACATTGAAGGAAAGCTTCCTATTTCATTTCTCTCTAGGAGAAGGGGAGGAGGGGGAGGAAGGGGGGAGGGAGAGATCCCAATGCGTTACATATCGCCGTCCGAAAAAGGCTGCCGATGTGTTCAGCGTTTGGGAATTTCTTTGAACCAGAGCCACCGGAAGGATATTCGACGCTGAGATATCGCAGCGTGCGGCAATAAATTCGCCGAGTAAAGCGAACCGCGAACGAAGCGAAAGAGACAAAAGCCGCTCCTCCGCGTTCGCAATTTTCGGGACACATATGGACAGCGAAAATTTCGACGCATCGGAGGAAAAAAAATCGTCTCCGCGAGAGAGCCGCGTGCGTTGCGCTCTCTCGCGCTTTGACCCGTAAACTGGAAAACCGGGTTCGCGACTGCCTCGAAAATGATGTTAACGATAAATTACGAGAGTGATAAATGCGCAGAGACTGAGGAAGCTGAAGCAACGGAAAAATGCTGCTCGCTTACCTGTTCGAACGAAGGTAGAGCGAGTTCACCGAGCGACGAATTTATCAGCCGGCAGGTTTTTCACAGAGGTCGACGGCGACGACGACGAAGGGAGAGAAACGTTTCTTTGATTCGCGGTATTTCCGGTGGGACGCGACGAACACGCGCGTATCGGGGCCTCCGATAATTCGACTCGACGGGGCCGTCCGACACGTCGTCGCGCACTCGCTCGCGGATCGCCTGAACCAGCCTGAACGTGCGCTTGGTACCTGACTCTCCGCTCGCTTCGGGAAATCGCGATGATCGCGGCGATCCGATACTCGTGCGCTGCCGCTGCACCACTACTACACCACCAGCGAGCTGTGTGAAGTTAGCCGACTAACTTTGAGTTTCAGGACATATGAAATACCGACTGTGGTAATAAAAACTGTAATGAACAATTTTCATGCATATTTGCGTGCAATTCGGTGTCGGACCAATCAGCGCTCGACTTTCGGACACAAAATTAGTCGGCTAACTTCACATAGCTCCTGAAAATGCGTCAAACGCATGCGCAACGGTCATCGATATTAAGCCGCGTTTCCAATGTCGTTTTCGTCGCCCAAATTTTTGGGCGACGAAAAGGCGCAATCGGACAAATCTTGCGCCCGACGTCGCATCAATTCTCAAATCCGCGCCATTATTTTTTTCTCGATCCTTGAACAAAATAATATTGTCCTAATTACCCTAAATATTGTCCTAAAAACCGTCCGCCGCCGACGAAAAAATTGATTTAACCGCCAATTGGCGCCACTGTCGCAGCGACGACGACGACTTCACCCGAAGAAGGCCGACGTCGGATGCCTTTGCGCACGCGCAGGAAACCCCCCATTCGCGACCGCAGCGACACGCCATGTTTGCCTTGAGGAACACGTAACTAGATAGTTCTCCCCGAAACATGGCTGAATATCGGTCCGCTGTTGTAGTGAAATTTTGCGTAAGGGAGCATTGAGGAAACGTGTTGTATTTTCGATCCGGACGCCGCGCGTGTCTCTCGCCGTACGCAATATGACTTCGATACACTTTGTGGTGCATCCGTTGCCGGGGACCGACGATCAGCTCAACGACAGGTGAGACACACGACGAGACAGCGAAAGAGCGAGAGAGAGAGATAGATAGATAGAGAGGGAGCGATCCGCAGCCGCCGCTGCTGATGCTCGAGAAACTCAACACGGAGGTGCGGAGCAATGGTTTCCGAGTGTACCCTCCATTTCTCGACGTTAACGCATTCCTCAATAAGCGCAATGTCCCCTAAACGGCCACCGCAATGTCCGTCGTTTCGTCCCCGAAGAGACCCTCGCGCCTCTCCGCGTCCGTTGCGTCGCGCATTATCGGCGCTCGCCGAACTATCGCGAAATTCTCCGCACACGTCGAGCCCCTCTCCCCCCCCCCCCCTCCTCCCCCTCGCGCGGGGGGCTTTGTGCATTCACGCGATTTTTTCGCGACGACGAGCGCAATGATGCAACTGTATGATAGGGTCCTGAGGATCGACCGTCCGCAGCGGTGACACGAAATCCGCTGTCAGACGAGTCGCATCCGAGCGGAATATGCAGCAGCAATCGAAGTCGTCGTCGTCGCTCAGCGGCCGCAGCCGATTTCCCCGAAGTTCGCGCGGAGAATCTCGGGAGATGTGGGCAACGTCGTCGTAAAGCCGTTTTGAGTCCAGCATCGATTTCACCCTTTGCCCGCGATTGATTATCGCGCATTGTGGGTCATTACGATGGTTTTTTTTGTACCCGTGTTGATTCGATCTCAGCGGGCCAACGCGGAATATGGATTCGCGGCGGCGCCACGATTTTTTTTTGGTTTTTTTGTTCGATTTTTTCCAGCAATTTTACTTCCCCCACGCGCGCGCGCGCGATTGGTGGAGAAAAAAAAACGAGCCCCGATTATTTACAAATTCGCAGAGTGGCTCGTCGCGTGTATGATGGATACCCTCATTCCTTTATAGGTGTATATCTATATATATAGATCTATATGTATATGTATTTCCATAGATGTATCACTGTGCTATGAATGGATGTACTTGGGCTGGAATATTCCAGAAATTATTATATCCCAATTATGCTGACTAAGCAAATTGGTCGCTGACTAATTAGGTTTTACAAATTTTTGCAAAAAAAATGTCTATGATTAATTTTGTGGCTTTATTGCAGGCTTTGTCATTGATTACAACTAAATTAATAATTCCTGCTTATTTGCGTTACTTGAATTTTAATGAGGTTTCTTATTTTTGCTAATTATACATTTTTGAGATTTATAGTAGAATTGCTGAGGGTTTGGGCTCGGAATATATTAATAAAGTTATGAATTATACGAAATTTTATTTCGAATTGGAGGAAATTGCAGAGGCTATTTGTTTGCCATTTTAGACTGAAAGAGGTGGCAGAAAAAATCAACAGATATGGATTTGTGACACCACCGGCGCTTAGCGGGCTAAAAGCCTCCGTTAAGCGCATCGTAGTAGGACCCTCTCACATCGCTTTGCTCATGGATGACAACAGAATCTGCAGAGTCGCATTCACAGTTCTTTCGGACAGACTGGATCTCAGCAAAAATGAGCCTAACAACAGAAAGTGAGTTTCAAAACTGGACAAAGAAATATGAAACATCTGCAAAAAACAAAATTAATGTTACGAATCTTGTAGTCCTACCAAAAGTCACGTGGGTAACACCAGCGCCGCACCGAGCGGCAGCGGAGGCAGCGGCAGCGGAAGCCGAACAAACATATCCCGTTCAAGGGCCAGAATCATGCGCAGCAGCTCCGCCATTCGAGGGGGAGGCAGCGGAGGAGGAAGCAGTGGAAGTGGAAGAATCGGACCGCCAGGAGTGATCATGGGAGGCGGCGGAAGCGGCAGTTCCAGGCCACTTGTGTCTGTTCCTGCGCCATTCGTTCCGGACGATCTTATCGCACAGGCCCAAGTTGTTCTTCAGGGCAAAAGTCGCAATCTTATCATCAGAGAATTACAGGTACATTAATATATTATATTATATTAATAATTACAGGGAGAGATGGCATTGATACGAAAAATAATAATAATAATTAAGTAAATCAGTAAATCATTAAATAAATAACGTTGTGCAGTGAGAAATGCAGAAGGAAATAATATTTTATTAAATTTTTTTTTTTTTTTTTTTTTTTTGCAGAGAACAAATCTGGATGTAAACTTGGCGGTGAACAATCTTTTGTCGCGCGACGACGAAGAGGGCGACGACGCTGAGGACGCCGCCGACAGCTACGTTCCCGAAGATCTAATATCTCTGCTGGACGGTGGATTCAGCAACGAGCACTCGGTTATCATTGACGCCGATTCCATGTTCTCGGAGGACATGTTCGGATACGGCGGAATGAGAAAGTAAGTGGTCACGCAACTCCTGAAATAGCCTTTGACTAAGGAGCTGAGCACGAGTTGCGTCGGGGGTAATCGATAATTCCGGAATTTAACGAGGATTTTATTGTTCCAGCCGCGGTAACTCATCCCGCAGACTTGGAATCGAACGCGACGGCGAACGCACCGAGCGCGAGAGAGATCGCGATAGCTTCAGCAGATGGAGGGATCGTCAGTACTACGGACCTCGTAGGTGGCTCGAAACTGCTCTTAAGGACTGTTGGGAGAAAGATCCAGGTAAAAATAATCCTTTTAACGGTCAGCAAAACTTTTTTTTATTTTATTTTTTATCTGTAGCACCGATTTTATGACTATTTTGGTTTACTAGTTTTTTTTAACACTTCTATTACACTTTTTATTTTTGTAAAAATACTTTTTAACTTTGTACGATGAACTTTGTCTTCCCAGTGAATTATTTTTACACCGTATTTAGTTTTTTTTTTTTTTTATTTTGAATATTGTCATTAAGGAGTTCAATTGATTCGATACAACGAGGAAAAATATTGTAGTCGTTGAATAACGTGTTCTCTCCGCTGAGGTAATTGGCTTGACGTGACTATAAAATGGCGGACGAAATTCTAGTTTTAGTGACGCTCCGCCATATCCTTAGTGTAAGCCTTCCATGTGTCTGTCTCGCTCTCTTTCTTTTCTCCTTTTATTCGGCTATTACGATCGTCGACCATTCTCAGTTTTGCGGTCAGCGAAACAGCTTTAAAAAAATATCGTATTTTTAACGCACACTGTACAAAAATAAATACTACAAACCAAAAATGCAAAAACATCAGTAAATAAACTGGGCCAATCTAACCCACAATTTTAATCGAAAATAAGCTGCGACAAAATAATCGCAGAACCTAGCTAAAAAAATAAACAAATTACGAATACTGGTGAAAAATGGTGACTGTCCAATTACAATTACATTCGCCCTAACATCGCGAAAATCGCTCCGAACAATCGCAAATTCGAGTGAACCACATAGCTCAGATTTCGCGATATTTCACACAGATAACAAGAAGAAGGAATTGGCATCGCAAAGCCCTTTGTGGATATCAGAGGAGCTCGAATGGTGGCACGAACGTAGCGGCGAACCTGCCCCGCGTTTCGTGCAGATCGCTGCGCTGCACAGCGAATTGATAGCCGTATCGAACACCGGTCAGCTGTATCAGTGGAGATGGGCCGATCCCGAACCATTCAGGCATTTGGACAATCCGAACGTGCATCATCCGAAGACAGTGCCTCTCGCATTGCTCGGCGAGAAAATCGTCAACATTTCCGCCACTGCGATTCGCTGCTCTGTCAGCACCGAAAGCGGCAAAGTCGCGACCTGGCTCGACGAGCTTCTCGGTCACATTGCATCGCGATTGGAGCATCCCGCTCAAGCTTTCACCGAGTTCACTCTCGACAAGATCGTCTCGCTTCACACCTGCGCTCTTTACACGGTTGCCAAACTCGAGAGTGGCACTTTGTACTGGTGGTAAGTTTTCGTAAAACTTTCGTCGCCATTTCGAACTGGAATACATTATTAAAACACTGCCGATTTATTTAACAGGGGAGTGTTGCCGTTCGCCCAACGTAAAAAATTGTGGGAGAAGTACAAAGCGAAATCAAGGAAGCATCGACCTTCGACCGTCGTTTCGACGGATATCAGCTATGGGACACATGTTTGCATGAAAAACAGTCCTATGTATCAGCCCGGAGCAATTGGTGAGGAACTGAACAATTTATTTATTTTATTTATTTTATTTCTTGTACCAAACAGGAAGGATTCTAAAAAACCTGGCTTGTTAACATTTCAGGATTCACAATCGCCAACGGAGTTCCCAAAGTAGGGCAGCTTCTGTCTGCAGCCTGGAATCTCGATTCCACCTATCGCTTCAAAATCTTACCGGCTGGAACTCTCCTTCCTGGAGGCAGCTTCGATAAGCGCGAGTCGAATGGCAATGCTACGACCAGCGGCACCAGCAAAACGAATCACAAGGAGACTGCCGATCGGTTGGACATGCCGCCACCTCCGTCACCGGCTTCGAGCACTTGCAGCGACACTGGAAGCATCACGACCAGCCACAGTGAGTAACGAGTATTGTAATTCCATTACTGAGCTTTCGGTGCTCGCGATCTAAACTTCGCGAGGCTAATTCACCGCTGCGGCTGTTTCAGAACGCCAGAAACGCATGGCTCCCAGAAGCGACGGTGAACCTGAGCGAAAGGACGAAGAAGACTGGCAATTGAAGGACGTCGTTTTCGTGGAAGACGTAAAAACTGTACCAATTGGTAAAACTTCATCTTTAACTAATCTTGAATTGAAAGTTGAATATTTCATTAATCACGAAATATTCAACAGGTAAAGTGATCAAGGTCGACGGTTGCTACGTAGCCGTAAAATTCTTCGCGAAAGACTCAAAGGAGAAGGAAAAAGAGACCAAAGAGAAGGATTTCAGTACATCGGACTTCAAAGATGTTACTGCTGAGGATATGATCAAGCTGCTTGCGGACTGCAGACTTTTGCGAAAGGATGAGCTACAGGTCAGTGAATTTTACGTACCGCGAAGTCATCTAAAATAATGGCAATCTATTTGATAAAAAATAATAAATAAATTTGACATCGCAATCTAACGATCGAATTTTTTAACGCCTATCTACCAGGTTATAAAATCTTCGATGAATTCGCGAGCACCGGACTGCTTTCAACGTACTCCGCGCAGAGTGAATATCGTAGAGAGCGCAACGGAGAGTCTTCTGACAGTCTCCACAGATGGCCAAGGTAATAATTGCGCTCGTTTTTCCTGAAACCCTCGAACTGCTGGAATTGAAATAATCTGAACTATTATTCCAATAATTATTTTTATTTACATATAAATACCCTCCTAAAAACCTTCCTAAATTAATAAAAATTTATAAAATCCCTCTGTCGTTGATTGTAGGCATCCACGCGATCCTGAAAAACGGAAATAAGCTCAGCTACGTCGTCTACAATTTGAGCACCGGAAGATACGTTCAAGATTGTTACATACCGTCGGACATAACATCGTTTCTGGGTCTGCAGCCGCAAAACATCAGCCTGACCAGCGCAGGAGAGGTAAGACCTTCGGTAAAAAGATTCTTGAGTCTGTCATTGGAATAGCCGCGTTAACGACATTCGAAAATTCCAGAATACCGAATGTTCGATGATTCTGCGCGACGGTAACGGTACCATTTACCCGATCGCCAAAGATTGCGCGGACTCGATCCGCGATCCTAATTGGCTGGATCTCGCGCCCGTTCTCTGCATCGGTGCCTCGACTATTCCGATACCGAGTTGCTCGAACTCGACAAATCTTAAGAATCAAGTTGCCGTTATCGCGCTGGTCTTCGACAATCTTTTGGTCATGCCGCGTATACTGCGATGCGATTACGACGGCGTGAAACAGGTGTTTCTCAATCTGGAACACGATATTAGTAAGTGTCGTATTTATTTCGATATTATTTATAATATTTAGTGTCGTATTCACCATCTTCATTTTTTTTGCAATAAATTCGGCATCTTTAATAAACCGCAATGCCCTCTTTTTTTAGAAGGAAACTCAGCACAGATACAATCGGTTCTCGCCGAGCGCTGCGACGGAAATCGCAATATCTTGCACGCCTGCGTCAACATGTGCTCCCCGTCGTCGAACAAGGACAACGAGCAGGGCATTGAAAGGGAATTGGTGACTTGCGCGGTCGACGGTAATTCCACTCCAATGGAGGAGCCGATTCCGCCGCTAAGTTGGCCGCCGGAGCTCGACAATACTTCGGGAGAAGAGGACAGTCTTCTCAGCATCGGAGCTGCGAGTATTTCAATGATGAACAAGTCTGGTGAGTATCTCTATTTCCACAATCATCAGTAATATCTTTTCTCGCCCTGTAATTAAAACAATCATAAAAAAACACATACTCGAATTTTTCCAGGTGCAGGTTCAACGTCGAACAATACTTACGTCATCGACTCCACCGAACGCCGAAACAACGCTTTGCTCGTGTTGAAATACATGTGCGAAAATTTGAGCCTTGCACCTCACTTAAAAGAACTGCTGACTGCTAGGTGAGCTCTAAAATAACAATTTCCTGCGATAAAAAATTCATTTAGGCCCTTGCGAAGCGTCTGGAGAATCGATTATGATTTATTTGAAATTATATTGATTCGATGAATAATTTTTCAGAGATGCCCAAGGACAGACACCGCTGATGTTAGCGGTTTCCGTGCGCGCCTATCACGCGGCTCTGATTCTCCTCGACACGATCCAACGCGTGAGCCGAGACGGAAAGGATTGCTCGGCGATGATTCTACCGCCGGACGCGAGTCCCGATCTCTCGCCGCTATTCGTCACCTGCTGCAACGACACTTGTAGCTTCACGTGGACCGGCGCCGAGCACATTAATCAAGATATATTCGAGTGCCGTACCTGCGGCCTCACTGGCTCCCTTTGCTGCTGCACCGAGTGCGCACGCGTCTGCCATCGGGGTCACGACTGCAAAGTGAAGAAAACCTCGCCCACGGCCTACTGCGATTGCTGGGAGAAGTGCAAGTGCCGCGCGCTTATCGCTGGCCACCAAGGCGCTCGATACGATTTGCTCTGCCGTCTCGTAACCAACACTGATCTCGCCACCAAAATTAACTCCAGGTGAGACGTTTTTTTTATTCGTCGGTTAATGACCTAGGTCAATAATTGCAGTCTGATGAATTTCGCGACGCGAAGAATAATTTCAACCTTTGAAAAAATGAATATCAAAAACTTACCTTTTTTTAAATATTTATTAATTAAAAATAGATATTAAAAACTCGCTACAAAAATTAACTCTAGGTCGAATTTTTTTAATTCGTCGACTAATTTGACCTCAATAATTACAAAGTCTGATGAACGTCACAACTCGGAGACTAATTTTTAACATTATTTGAAATAAATACAAAAAAATTTGATTCACGAAAAATCCTAAAATACTGACAATTTAATTTTTATGTATTTCCACAGAGGCGAAAGCATTCTGCTGTTCCTCGTGCAGACCGTGGGCCGACAATCGGTGGAGCAGCGGCAATTCCGTTCAGCACCGCGTCAACGCTCGACCTCCGCGAGTCGAAAAACTCCATCGTCCGATGGAATGGGCGCCGACTCTGATATGCCTGATCACGATCTCGAGCCGCCGCGCTTCAGTCGTCGCGCGCTCGAACGTCTGCTCAACGATTGGCCGGCCGTGCAGTGCATGATCATGTCAGGCGTCGCCGAGAACGGAAGCGATCAGTTGTTCGGCGATCAGGGACAATCCTGCCGTCAGAGCGGCACCGCTCTGCTCGACAAATTCACGCATTCTTTGCTCGTGAAGTGCAGCTCCGAGGTAACTACTAAAGATCCCAAAAAATTTTTTTTCCCCCGCTGAGTTTTCAAATAGATCCGCTAACCGGTCGTTTTTTTTTCTTTCTAGATGCTGGACACTTTGCTTACGACTCTGATTCGCGAGCTCCAAAACGAGTCCGTTCCCGGACGCCAGGAGGAGGCTAATAACGTAGCCCGCAGATTCGTGCGTTCGGTGGCGAGAATATTCGTCATTTTCACGATCGAGATGGCGCCGAGCACGGCAAAGCGAAGGAGGTATGTTTCTTGAATTTCTCCATCGGAAAATCCATCGTCTCACCGAAATCGGTAGCACGATTAAATATCTTTGTTTCAATATTTTCGATTAAATAACTCACGCCAAAAAAAAAAAAAAAATGCGACAAATATCTTCCTGTCATGAACAGATATTTTATTATATTAAAATACTATAATATACAACTAACAAATTAAAGAAGAACTCACCGATATCCTGATCTAAAAAATTCAACGCTCCTTACAGCGCAAGCCCAGCATCGCAGCCTCAGATGAAGTGCCGTCGAGTTTTCCAAGCTCTGATTAAATTGGCGGTCGAAGAATTGTGCGAGACAGCGGATTCGCTCATCGCACCGGTCAGATTGGGCGTCGCGAGGCCAACAGCGCCGTTTACGCTCACCAGCTCCGCCATCGAGGTTATAAACGGGTCTGAGGAACTTTTCTCGATCGAGCCGCTGATACCGCACAGCGGAGTCAGTTCCCAGAGCCTCGAAGCGGCGCTGCAGCCGCAACAGGGAAACAATAACATTGTCATCGCGAGAGACGCAACGGCGATGGACGAAGCCGAGGGCGGCGAGGAGGTTCCGATGGACATGGACGGCGATATAAGCGAGCACGAAGAATCGGGAGGCGCTGGTCCAGCGGCGAATCATCCGCTCGGCGAGGTCGACGGTAACGCCGGCGGCGCCGGCGAGGAACAAGCGGTGGACGGCGAGTCCGACACTGAGCTCGATTTGCTCGCCGAAGGCGAAACCGAATCCGATTCGGACGACAATCATAGCAACCAGGACGCCGCGTCGGCTCAGCGAAGCGTTCAGACCGGCGCCACCGCTGGTTCTGATGGCGGAATGGGCTCGATTCTCCTGTTCCCTGAGGACGAGTCCGGCGAATCGAGTCAGCAGGAGGACGACGATAGCGAGGCTGGTGAGACCGATGAGCAGGACAACGAGGATTTCCAGATGGGCGACGAGCAACTCGAGCGCAGAAGGTATCTAGAACTCCTGGTTATCAGGATTTTTTTTAATGGTTAAAAATGAACAGAATGGTTAAGCAGAACGATTTGCTAATCATGAGACAATTGCTCGTGAACTCTCAAAAAGCTGCTGTTCATTCGCTGATGACTGTTCAATCACTCTCTTTGGAATATTTTATTTAGTTTGTAAAATATTTCTCGTCGTCGACTGTTCTTTGGCTCCGAAATCGACACGCAATATCGACATTTTTAGTAAATAGATTCGTTTTCATTCGTTCCAGTGGCTCGTCGGGGCATCTGCACCGCAATAATCTCGCGCCCGTGTCGATGCAGTGGGCGATAAGAAATCGCGAGTCGAGCACTCGCACGACCGGCTTACGCGTCACCGGAAGCAACAATTTGGTTTTCATCGATCCGTCGTCTTTGAGACGATCCACTGCATCTTCGGCCGTTGCCGCGGCCCAGGAACCCATCACCATGGGAACTACGGCGAGCTGTTTGGCGCGCGCCTTTGGAATTGTCATTCGGCAGATCGCCGATCTTTTGACCATGATGCACGACTATAAGACTCACGCTCCGAATCTACCGCGGCTCATGGAGATCACTTATCAGGATGCCACGAGCTTGCAGGTACAGCTTTAAAAAAAAAAAAAAAAATCCATTGACAATGTATTTTTAAAGATATATCCAACATTTCAAGTAAATCACTGTAAAATTTTCTGAATTATCGGCCAAGTTTGTCGACTATTCGAAAATCGAGTACTTAGAAATTGTTACCATAATCATTTGGGACAACATTTTTGAGGTCCTAAGACTATAAAAAAAAAAAAAAAAATCGAAAAACCTACAGTTTCATAATCCATTAATGGTAATGATGAATTTGCTCGTAGATGTATCTCGAGGGTCACTTGAAACCGACTTGGGACTGGCTTCTGACGGTGATGGACGCAACGGAGGCACAGCTAAGATTCGGCGTCTCACTGACGCGAAGCGCCGACCCAACTCACCCGGAACATCCGCTGAACAACGCTCCGTCGTTGTCGGGAAGCAACTTCACCGGGCTTCTCAGCTCGGCGGCCCTATCGCTCACCCTCCAGAGTAACTCAGGTCGGAATCAACGCAGTGCTATCACTGCAACCTCCAATATCTCCACGACACAAGGTTCAACGAGACTCACCGTTGGTTTTACAGGCGTAGGCGAACCACCTAGGAGCAGCAGAGAACGCGAAGGTTTGTTGCAATCCCCTCCGCCGACGGCTATAAAACGCGCGCGCGTCGTTCTCGCGTCATAATATTCTTCACAGAGGATTACGAATGCCGAATCGAGTGTTATTCGCTGATGGAACGACGCTGCGTCACGACTTACACTTTTTTCGTCGTTAATATGTTAGATACTAAAGAAAACAAAAATGTCTACTTTCAATGCAGGTGGAGAGGCGCACTCAGCGAGACGCGAATTTCTGTCGTACTGTCTGTCCCTAATGCGTGCCCACAACGGCGAGCATCGCGACAGTTTGCCCGTTCTCGACGTTTCCGCTCTGCGTCACGTTGCTTACGTTTTCGACGCTCTGGTCTACTACATGCGCTCCCTGTCCGAGCCTTTGGCGACCCGAAGCGAAACTCAGAAAGAAGCGGCTTCGTATTCCGCTTGGAACGATCAGGTAATTATCGATTTTACACTGTAAAAAAATTAATAGTTGCGATTACCAATCGATGGTCAGAGCTACTAATATTTTAGTAACTGCAACCAATATTTTGGTAGATCGGATCGATGATTGGTAACCGCTACTAATTTTTTTTCAGTGTAGTTATTAGCAATTTTCGACACAAAATACGTTGATTTTGCTTTTTCCTCCGAAATTGAATATTATTGAGTAATTTGCGATATCTGTGAAATTTGTAGGACGAAAATGACAACGAGGAAGGCGAGGAGGACAATTTGCCAGCAGCGAATACGATGGAAACGGATTCCGTGGATTATCCGGATTTATTGCAAGTTCCGGTCTGCGGAACCGGAAGCAGCGGCAGCGGAGGCAGCGGCAGCAGTTCGACTGGCAAAGGACGCAAACATCCGTTCTTGCAGAGATCGGACTCGACTCTGTGCCTCGGTTGCCCTCCGCTGGATCCCTTCGACACGGTTATGAGCGAAGCGTTGCCATTGGCGGACCAACCGCATTTGCTGCAACCGCATTCGCGACGCGAGGATCTCTTCGGCGTGCCGAGGCAGCCAGTCGCTGGATCGAGCTCCGGAGGAGCCAATTCGAATCCATTGGAAGGACTGCCAACTCGACTCAGCCTTTCGGCTCGAACTGCCGATAACACGACGCCCGCTGTGACGCCGACTTTCAGTCAAGTTATTCAGGGTCCGAGCGGTGGCTCCGCTTCTGCGGAAAATCGTAGGAGTTCGGTGTCTTCGGGCGAGCCAGGAACTAGCAAATACGTCGTGAGTCAAAATTTACCTTTCGCTGTTTAGATCAGAGTTGCAAATCCCTAATTCATGAGATATAGTTTAGATTTTTTTTTGTAATTATGATTTTATAATGTTTAGTGATTATAAAATAGAGTGTAAAAATTTGAATAGTTGAAAAAGTACTAATTTTCGCTATAAGGAAATTGTAATGCATAAGAAAGTAATGCATTCATTATTTCCTTAATTTTTTTCCACTAATTGTTATATATTTCATGGGTGTTTTTCGTCGCCGATTGTAACTAAAATTTGATTGCAGGAAAAACCAAAATTATTTAATCAAGCAAACGATAATCAACCGCCTGTCGTGACCGAGCAAATAATCGACAGAGCTCCGATAATCGTCTCGCCGAGCAGCCAGAACGAGCAATCGGGAAGTAACAAAGGCAAAGAGACTTGTAAGACTGGTAGGAGTGTTATAGTCAGAGCGGGAACTGTTTCGGTAAGTCGATCGCCGCAGCCTAATATGAAAATCAGTAAATGAACAGTTAAATTGTTAAGAAACTGAGGAACGTGCGATTCATTGACGAATGATTGGATTTCAGGAAGCGAACACGAATAAAGTCGGAGCTCCGGAGGTGCTGGTGGTACCGACGGTGGAGGCGCAGAGCGGCGGCGCCGAGGAGGTCGACCCGGCGGCAACTAGTCACGAGATATCGGCTCACGAGACAGTCGAGACAAGCCCGGTGGAATCGGCGCGCGCAGTCTCCTCGATCGGCACCAATATATCCCACAATATATTGCTCGGTCGTTGGCGACTGTCGCTCGATCTGTTCGGTCGAGTGTTCATGGAGGACGTGGGCCTCGAGGCGGGCTCCGTCGTCTCGGAGCTCGGTGGCTTTCCCGTGAAGGAAGCAAAGTTCCGCAGGGACATGGAAAAGCTGAGAAACTCTCAGCAAAAAGATATAACACTGTCGAAGGTAAGTGACTTTCGAAAAACACGCCTCAGTGGTATCTGAATTTAAGCGATTGTATTTTTACGATTTTACAGGTTGACCGTGACAGAACGCAGCTGCTGGTACAGACAATGAAAGAATTGAACACACAGTACAACCTCTACAATCGGAGGGCGTCTAACACACCGCCGCTGGCGGTTAATCGGATTAAAGTTACTTTTAAAGACGAGCCGGGCGAAGGCTCGGGTGTTGCCAGAAGTTTTTATACAGCCATCGCTGAGGTACGGAATTAAAAAAAAAAAAAAAAAAAAAAAAAAAAATTATACATAATATTCTGATTCATAATATTCATTTCTTTTTATGTTTCAGGCATTACTTGCCAACGACAAACTGCCAAACCTCGAAGCAGCGCAAGTTGGTTCAAAGTACTCGCAATACAACGTTTTACAGAAGTTAAAGAGCAGAGATCGTGATCTGAGAAGACACGTAAGATACTTTTACCTAATTTATAGTAACTCCGACGTTCTTGAAGCAGCCCGTTAATAACGCAAAAAAAACCTCGTTTCAGAATCCGCGATCATCCGGAAAGTACAGAGAGACCCGAAGGCTATCGTTCGAAGCGCGTTCGTTCCACCCATCAAGCTCGGTGGAAGGCGCAAGCGGCTCGGGAACGGGCGGCTCGTCGTCGAGCAGCCATCCACTTCCGGTCGGCCACATGAGCAACGATCATCTGACGAGTCACCAGCAGCATCTGGGCGATCGTTTGTTCCCGAAGGTGCACGCTCTGCGACCAACCGTAGCCGAAAAAATAACGGGGATGCTGCTCGAGTTGTCTCCGTCGCAGATACTGATGTTGCTCGCCTCGGAGGAGGCTCTTCAGGAAAAAATCGACGAGGCGTACGAGCTGATACAGCGCCACTGCCACGACTTGGCGAGCGAGGCTCTCCTCGATCTCGATGTTTTCAGTCTGACCGAACGCTGCGGTGCTAACAAGAAGAAGATGGACAACAGCATATTGGACGACACGGAGGACAACGCTCCGTTATTTTATTCGCCGGGTAAACGAGGATTCTACACTCCGCGACAGGGAAGATGTAGCTACGAGCGGCTGAACGCCTTCAGAAACGTCGGCAGGCTGATAGGCCTCTGCCTCTTACAAAACGAGCTGTGTCCAATATTCCTCAATCGTCACGTCATTAAGTACATACTCGCGAGGCCGATACGCTTTCACGATCTCGCGTTCTTCGATTCCGTCATATACGAGAGTCTGCGACAGCTCGTTATCGACGCCGAGACCAAGGACAGCAACAGTTTGTTCTCCGCACTGGATCTTACGTTCAGGTATTGATCAGCTTCTATTTTCGTTCGTTTTCGTTAATTGGTCATTAGGGGATGTTTATTTCTATGGTTACGTTTTCTCCGATTGCAGTATTGACTTGTGTCCCGAGGAAGGAGGCGGCTCGATCGAACTTGTGCCGAACGGCCGCGACATCGAGGTCACGGGCAGCAACGTCTACGATTACGTACGAAAATACGCCGAGGTGCGGATGATAAAGGTGCAGGAGAAGGCCCTGGAGGCGATGCGAGAAGGCGTCTTCGACGTTCTTCCCGAAGGCGCCCTCGACGGCCTAACTTCGGAGGATCTGAGACTTCTGTTGAACGGCGTCGGCGACATAAACGTCTCCGTTCTGATATCGTACACGTCGTTCAACGACGAGTCCGGCGAATCCACGGAGAGACTCTCCAAGTTCAAGCGATGGCTATGGTCGATCGTCGAGAAAATGTCTCACGTGGAGCGACAGGACTTGGTGAGTTTGCAGCTCGGTCGTTCAATTGTCGCTGATTGCCTATTACGTAAATTGCACGTGGAATTGATTTTTTAAAGATCGTAAAGGAACGCGGGGGCGGGACGAATGAATCATATTTTCGTGAATAGACTCTGTAATGCTGTTCGGGAAGTAGACACTTAAGGAGAGTTATGCCAATGTAGAGGCCGAAAAAATAGGCTGCTTTCGAGAATTTTTTGCAGAAAAAATTACAATGTTAATCGAGATTACAAAAAGGCTTTTTATCATTTATATCAGTGGCTGTATATAATAATTTTTTTGAAGCGATTCATAGCAAAATGGCGGCTGTTCAGCGTTTCTGGTTCCACAGCTGGACCGAAATTTTGCATATAA
The DNA here is from genome assembly GCA_964034905.1 of Itoplectis maculator. Taxonomy (NCBI): domain Eukaryota; kingdom Metazoa; phylum Arthropoda; class Insecta; order Hymenoptera; family Ichneumonidae; genus Itoplectis; species Itoplectis maculator. Next base: position 6,644,773 of record OZ035867.1, on the reverse strand, counting down.
CAGCCTGGTAGTAAATTTTGAAAATCGAGGACTTATTTTTGTGGTCCCAAAGGAACATTGAAAATCGTTTTGTCGAAAATTCTGCAGTGGCATAACAGCTTAAATAAAACAGACGAATCGATGAAACTAATGGACTTCTTTTTTTGCGTTCGAATTGCAGGTCTACTTCTGGACAGGATCACCGGCACTACCAGCCAGCGAGGACGGATTCCAGCCGATGCCGACAGTGACGATTCGACCGGCGGACGACGCCCACCTACCAACCGCGAACACATGTATCTCTCGCCTATACGTTCCACTGTACAGCTCGCGTCACGTGCTGCGTCACAAGCTTCTGCTCGCTATCAAAACTAAGAACTTTGGGTTCGTATGAATTCCATCATCGGTCGGGCGTTAAAAATCGCGTGCTCGTTAATTCGCGTCTCGCGTTTACCCGGATTATTCGTAATGGTATAAGAAAAACAAAAAAAAAAAAGTTATACGTTGTTATTTTTCTTTCTCTTCCTAGAAAAAAATTTATAACATTTATAAATTTATAAGGTGTAATTATGAATTATCATTTCTCTTATCATGAAGTGGTCTTCATTGTAATAAGGATTTATGTTAAAGTGTCATATTTAGCCTTTATAGTGACCCGAATAAAACTTTGTCAAAAATATAAACGACGCGGTCACGTATTGTGTGCTTTCTTATTTACTTTCGTCCGTTTAGTTCTGCATTGAAGGAATCGACAACAAAAAAACCGTCAGGAAACCGTATCGATTGTGTAACTGAGACTTTTACCTATTAAATGTGAGGACGGCGTCCCGAAAATTTCGCATCTAGAGAATAAAGAACTAAATGATCGAAGTACATGCTGTGTGTGTATATGTCATCCGTAGTTTAAATCTGTACATACAAAATGCGCTCTTGTATAACGCAGATCAATCCAGCCTCCATTATCCTCCACTCGCGTGACGCAATCTCCGAGGGTTGGGGGTTGTCGTATGAATCATCGACGCAGATACAATCAAAAATTTCTTTTATTAGGCATGTACCAGATTTAAAGTAAGACGCTGACAGGAAATTATAGATTTTTTTTTTCTTTACAAGTACATCAGTAGCGAAATATTACTCTTTTTGTTTTTTTTTTTCTTAGCTTTTTCTTTTTCTTTTTGGTACTGATTTTTTTCGTACTTACGTTACGCACCACCTTAAAGAAACAGTACAGTGCACCGTGAGTGTCGAAACAGCATATTTTGACGATCTTTATTCTTGGAACAAAAAAATTATCGGAAGGTAGCAGACATCGTACTCACAAAAAATAAAAAAAAAATCAACTGTGAACGACGAAAAAGTAGAGGAATGACATTGAATGATAACGGATGTGTGTCTGTGTGTGTGAGTGTGTGTGAGTGTGTGTTCGATGCGGAACGATTTTGTTGGAAAATTCGGATTGATCGAGACTCGGCACTGGTCTCCGCACGAATAATTACGTCATATATAAATTACGGCTTCACAGCTATCATTCCCGATCGAATGCGGAACGACTTTGTAGTTGGTAAAATAAGCTATGGCGGTCTAGCTGCCTACTCGTAGAATTACATATTCTTTTCTTTTCTTGTTATAAACACATACGCGAAGAAAAAAAAAACGAATAAATTCGAATAACGGAATGAAGAAAACAATATAAATGATTCCGTTAATCTGTGTGCTGTTTTTTTTTATAGTGGTCATGGTTTGCATTCACAAACGTCCCTGTCTCCCTTTTGGGCTCGTAACAATTACACATTTCCTTCGAGAGACAAACGAAATGACGAATGAGATAAAAACGCTACTCGCGCCACGTTTAGAAAAAAAAAGAACGAAAGAAGAAGAAAAAAAGAAAAACAAAAAAAGAAAGAAAAATTTGAATTTACAGCATTAAATATATATTTCCTAAACGATAAACTGAAATAGTAAAAAATAATCTATTATCTTTAATTGACTTAAAAAAAATTGGTTTTTTTTTTCTTTCTAATACTAATATGTATAATATAATAAATCTCATTATTTATAAATTTCTAAAAATCGTAAAGTTATATACAATAATTATATTATCCATTATGTACTTGACGAAGTATTGATAGAAACTTATTTACAACGGGTTACCTACTGACCGCTTCCTGAATTATTTTGGGGTAATTTGGTTGTCGATTGGCTGAGCTGGGCCAGCGTTTCCGGCGTCGCGTGGGCCTTCAAAATCGAATTTTCGGCTTCCAACTGATTAATACGATCCATTAGCTCCGCAATCTTCTCCTTCAGCACTTCGACCTCTTCCCGCACAGCGAACATCAGATGACTCTTCACCAAGTCCTGTTTCGAGAGAAAACAAAAACGTGACGAGATAGTATTAGAATTGATTTATTCACCTGACATTCCGCTCGGGGATAACGCAACGCGCATTCCCTAATAGTATAATCCTCGAACGCTCACCATAGCTTGTTCAATCTTATTATCGATCGCTACGGCACTTGTCCCCGACATACTGCAATACAACAAACATATTATCAGCAACGACGAACGTCAAACCACAATTCTGAAAACACAGCAGGAAATTTAGGTTAAAATATGACAAAACAAAATTTTCCATCGTTTAGTGCAATTTTCTTGCAAAAAGTAACCATTGACCTCGAAAATTGTCAGCTCAGATTTAGTAAAATAAAAAACTCCAAAAATCAAAACCTTTGGATAAAAATGTATTCCAAATACTTTTCTGTTTAAACGACAATTGGGACGTTGATTAAAAAAAATGTGTTTCCAACAAAAATGTCTTAGTAATTTCATCCGTGAGCGTTAAGACGATAAGTAATTTTTTTTAACGCAAAAGAAACCAATTCGGCACAATTAATGTTTCCAAAAAAAAAAAAATGACGTTATTACTGTTAAGAATTATTCACAGTTATGCAGACTGAAAGGTATTCTAAATACATTTTGTTGAAATACTGCCCGGCTCGGCATCCCAGCGGCTGTAACTTTATCGGCACGTTAGCTCGCAGAAGAGACCTAAGCGAACACAGAGATTCTTTCTAAATTTCCTTCTGGCTTTTTCCGTGTCAAAAGTCACGAAAAATTTACGTGACTTATCATTATTCGTATGAATCACTAATCCAAGTAAAAAGAATGCTAAAAAAAACCGTAAAAATTACTGAAGCGGACAATTTCCGCTTAAGTACTATATACAGTGTTTTTAAAGGAAAAACTAAAACTTCCTCCCTAAAGCAGAAAATTCCTGCTTTAGTACCAAAGTGCTTTTAAAGAAACAAAACGTTGAAATAATTCGTGACAAAAAAGTCACTTTTTTCACGTGACTCTGGACACGTATTTTTTCCTCCCCTCTTAACAAAAATAAAATCAACTCTCCGACATTCCTGACGAACCTTTCATTGTCTTCGAGCGCGTGATGGTCATCGCTGCTCTGTGTTACTTCGGCGAGAGATTCGAGTAGAGTAGCATCCGCGGATTGGGCAGCAGCAGCGGCGGCGACGAGTCCCGCGACGGAGTCCTGCTCCGATTCGGGTTGATGAAAAATGTTGCCCTGCTGAATGGCACTGCCGCCGCCGCCGACGACATTCTGACAACTCGCCGGGTTCACCTGGTTCATCTGCACCTGAGCGTTGCTCGCGCTCTGCGTCTGCTGCTGCTGCTGCGGCTGCTGCTGCATCTGTCCCTGCGGTGGCATCACTTGCGTCTGAACCGGTGCTCCTGGACCGTGCATTGTCGTCGCTGCCTGTTGAGCACCCGACTGAGGAACTTTGTGAATATTTTGGATGCCCTGCATTCCCTGCATGGCGGTCATTGGCTCGGAAATTTGGGTCATCTGCTTCTGTGTCGTTATCGGTTGCTGCTGTTGCTGTTGCTGCTGCTGTTGCTGCTGCTGCTGCGGTTGCTGCGACTGATGTTGCGTAACGAGGATATTGGGCGCCTGTGATGCAGGCGCGGAGGATTGTTGGACCGACGGCTGACAGACATTTTGACCAGGCAAAGACTGATTCTGCGAGCCGACCGTCACGTACGACGAATCATCCTTCGGCTGATGGCTTATATTCTGTTGTGGCGTCACATTGTTATTATTAGTCTGAGTAATAATAGGAATAGAGCCTTGGGGCATGCTCTGCGGTTGTCCCAAGTTATTGGGATGGGTGGGCTGCAGGTTCGAGGGCAAAGTCGCTCCCTGCTGTCCGCCTTGCTGCTGCTGTTGCTGTTGCTGCGAGGCCAACTGCTGCTGCTGATTCGACGACTGAAAGTATTGGGGTATCTGTGTCTGAGACTGTAGCTGATTAGCGTTGTGTTGTTGCTGCTGCTGCTGAACGTTCTGAGGCATCGAGTTGCCGACGGGAAAGCCACTGGGATTGTTCCCCACTCCTATCGAGGACGCATGAACGTCCTGGTGCGAAACGTGACCGTTCATATCCATGGACATGCCTTTGTCGTCGGAGACATTGCCTTGTTGCTTGCTTGTGTCGAGAACAACGATGCCACTGTCCGTAACTCCGTACGATATGCACACCTCGTTCGGATCGGACACCTTTGGAGTGCTTATCGCGCTCGGCTGATTCACCGACGTGTGATCCAGATAATCCATGCACGTCCATCGTCCCCGTTTGAACGGCTCGGTGCTCTCTATCTTCACCACCTTGAATCTCTCGTTTCTCCCGTGCGAGTGCACCTCCCTTATATCGGCGTCCTGCTTCGCGTTGCTCGACAGCAGATTGATGATATTGTTGTCGGTCACCGACGTTATGTCCAGCGTATTGATGCTGCTGTCGTTGGTCGAGTGACTGACGCTTCCGCCCTCCGACGGCACGATCGCCAGGCCGTACTGCGAGCTCGTAGGAATGACCGGAGCGGTGCTGAGAGCAGCGTTGCTGGCGTTGAAAAATACATCCTCCTTGGAGAAGGTATCCTCCGAGTAGCTTGGCGTCTCGACGTCCAGATCGGTGAGCCTCGAGTGCTCCACCGAATTGTCCTCCGTGTGAGACTCGTCCAGATCGTCGTTGGAGTCATCCCCAGCATCATTGCTCATACGCGAGCCAACCGTTACGCTGGTGATCTGAAACGACGACGTCTTCTTTCTGCACTGATTGTTCGGCAAAGCATTCCCACCGCCGCCGCCTCCGCCAGGCGACGAGAGACCCAACGCCTGGTGACTCCTGTCCACCTCGCCCAGCCTTATCGTCTCCGTGGTGGTGCGATGAACCGGATTCGTTATCTTTCTACCGGCGTCCAGCTGCTTGTGCGATTTTCTGTGCACACTGTCTGCCATTATTGTCGGCTGCTCGACTTACCATTCGATTTTTCCTCTCGACGGCGACGGCACTGCTGCTGCTGGATCCTCGCTGCTCGGACCTCTCGTCTCGCATATTAGGAGCGACATCGCCTCTGGTGTCGCAGGCGCCGCGCTGACTTCCGCGCGGCGCAGCAAATCGCGAATCACGGCTCTCTCGCAATCCTCGTCTCCTTTCTGTCTCGGTCGGTGCGGGCGGAGGGGTTCCTCGGCTGGCACCGGGATTCGGTGTATGTCTTCAGACTCAGACGATAATGACCAATTTGTATCGCTGAAGCAACCTCAGCCGTGTGTCCTCAGACTCAGACCCCTCTGACTCCTCTGACTCGCCGGAAAAGAGTCATAAGCGGTGCGATGCCCAAACAGCAGAAGAAGAAAAAGAAGAGCCGGGAGAGAGTCTCAACAGTTGCGTTCGTTGCTCGCCACGCTCGTCATTCTCGGTCGTCCCGCGGCCGTTGACAGTTCACCATCTCGAGCGGCGGGCGGTGCTCTCTCTCTCTCTCTCTTTCTCTCTCCCTCTCTGTCCTCTTGTCTCGCCGCTCTCCGTCTCTGGAGAAGCGTTCGTTCCCCCCTCGACAAACTTCGGCGCGCACACCACTTGTCACGTATTACGAGTTTGGTCCGCAAGGCCCTCGCGCACCTCTCTCGCCGTTCGCCGTCTCACTCTTGTGGCCCGCCTTTGCGATCACGCCTCACCGCGATGATCCATCGTTGCTCACAGCTTCGCGTTACCGTCGTCTCGATGCGCGATTTTCTTCATCGTCCATCGTACTCCTCTCCTCTCTCCTCTCTCACTTCTCTCTCTCTCGCTCGTCTCTTCGTATTCTTCGCGGAGCAGGTGAGCAGTTTAAAAATGGCTGCCGACGAGTCTGCGGAATCGCCGCGAAAAGTTGGGATTGGAGATGGGACAATGCGTTGGATGAAAGTGAACGAGAACGATGATGATTTCATCCGTAAGGCGGATACACAATTGCTGTGGGTTTTGCGATTGCGCTGACTTTCCGCGATTTTTCGATTTTTTAGAGACATGATTTTTTTTTTACTGTTGTGAGGCAGTTTTGAGATTTTGTTAGGGTTTGTTGGACGAAATTTGGGAAGAGCGATGAGAAGGAGGGGAGGAGAGTTAGGAGACGAGTTTCCAATCTGTTGGTTTTGAGGTTTATGGTCGAAGCTCGTAACTCATCGGAATGAGAGAGACGAAAGACTTGTCATGTATCCACATGGCAACATAATCTGATCTTGGTTCTCGCTTTAGGTGCGATCCAATTCCGTTGATAATACGAAAAGTAGCAGTTTTCCGCATGTTTTTTTAAATTTCAATGAAAGGAGAAATGAAAGGAGAAATGAAGAGAGGAGAAAAGCGAATGGAGTGCGCTCGCTGCATTTTTATTCTTGCGACTCTCGAATATGTAAAATTGGGGTCGTTTGAATTTCGCGCGCTCAGCGTTCGACCATCGATTCGCGTTCGATATGGTTCGATAGGTCGAGCCAACCCCTTCTCGGCCCTTTTGCCACCACCCTACAGGATTTTATGGTCACCAGCGAATCCACGGATACCGAATACCGGAATACGAGTCTCCTGGTTTACCCCCCTCCCCCCCTTCGCCCCCTGAATCAGATGTCAATCGGCGGTTCCGCACTGTCGTCGAACATGGCACGCGTTGTTTATCCTCGGCGAAATTAGTGAGTTCGAATTCGACGATAAAATTAACGATGATGCGCGCCACGAGAGACACGGCGATGAGGTGATAAGCGTTAACAGTCGAGAGAGAGTAGACGAAACACTGTCGTAATTATCGTCGCTCACGGATTTGGCGATTGTTGGGACACGTGAAGACAGAAGCCGGACGTGGAGATGATTTTGTCACGAGGCACCGAAACGACTATAATGACCAATTTGTATCGCTGAGAAAAAAAAAAACATTTTTATCATGGGCGGAAGTAACTTGGAGTCCGGCTCCTCGTACCACCAGATCAGCCACGGACGAGAGGTCCGCCACTGGTTGGCCCACGTCAAATTGTCCAGAATCATTATTTTGGTCTCGATGCTGCTGTTCATCGTTCCGCTGTTTACTCACTATTATCTGTCGAAGGTTTGTCGATATTTGTTGACTGGCAAAAATTTCTCTGCGCCAAATAATTGTGGCAACACAGCTAAATTGTGGCGATACAGCTAAATGCAAGGACAGTTTTCAGAAAATTTAAAAAACGTACTTTGAAAAATGTTTTTGCCTAGTCGATTGAGCTCTGAAAAATTTGGGTTCAATTATTAAAAAAAAAAAAAAATGTAGATTAAGTAATTTCATGATTGTAAAATACGCTCCGATTTATTGAATTCCACAAATTTATAATATGTACGAACTGCTTTGCAGGTGGAAGCAGATTCGCCAGGACTAGATATACATCATACTCGCTCGAAGCTGGAAGCCTTTGAAGATTTTACATCTATGAAGGCAGCCGATCTGAAAGCCAGAATAGAGGAGATGCTGAGAATAAAAGTGTCTGTAAGCAACGAGCTAAGAGATCTGGAAAACAAGCGGCAGAAGCTGCAGACGGAGGTGAGCTCGTTGACGCAGAGAATAGACGATCTGAAGCAGGAGCTGCTGCATCAGCAGACAGATCTGGATAGACTGAAGATAAGCGTAGTTCAGGCGCAGGCAGCTCAGAGGGAGGCCGTCGAGAGAAATACTCCCGAACTGGCGCCTCCCCGTCGAATTTTCATGAATTCCGTGCCAGTCGTCGTACCAGGAACTTATCCTGGGACATGCAAGATGTACAATTGTTTCGATCATAGCAGATGCGCGTTGACTAGCGGTTTTCCCGTCTATCTGTACGATCCCGACGTATTTTCTGTCGTGAATTCTGGTTGGGATGTCGACGGTTTTCTGAAAACGACTATCAAACAAACGTTGGGTAAGTGTCGTTTTCGTTATAACTTATAACAAAATATTTGTAGATTTTACAATTTTTCGTGTGAAACACTGATTTTACAATTTTAATCATAATAATAATGATGATGATGATGATAATAATAACAATAACAATAACAATAATAACAACAACAACAACAACAACAATAACAATGATAAATATAATATAGAGAAAAATAATAAGTGAATTTTTATTTTTATAAATAATAGTAATAATAATAATAATAAATTATATCTATAGAAATAAAAAAAAAAAAATCTATACCAACTAAAATGTACATAGGAAAAGATAAAGTGTACTGTACTCAACAAATAAAAAAAAATTAAAAAAAAATAAAATAAAATAAAAAATAAGAATAATAATAATAATAATAATAATAATGATAATGATAAATATAATGTAGAGAAAAATAATAAGTGAATTTTCATTTTCAGGATACAACGCGCATCTGACGACAAATCCAGCCGAGGCCTGTGTCTATATACTACTGATAGGCGAGGACCTATCGATGCATCAGACGAAATCATCGAGCGCCCCGCGTCCTCTGAACGTGACAAAATTGCACGGCCTGCCATATTGGGGTGGCGACGGGCGAAACCACATACTCCTGAATCTCGCGCGAAGAGATCTGTCGGTCGAGTCGGGAAATATATTTCTCGACGTCGACACAGGTCGCGCGATTCTCGTGCAATCGACCTTCCACAGAGGTCAATTTCGCGAAGCGTTTGATCTGATAGTGCCACCGATTTTGGGACCGCCGGGCGGTGATATTTGGCAAGATTGCGCGCCGATGGTTCCCGCGAGACGAAAGTACCTTCTGTCGTTTCAAGGGGAGATGAAGGCAACGCGACAGACGGCGACGCCGCGTCAACTTGACGACGCGGAGATCGATCTCGAGAGGCTCGCGATAGACGAGAATAATTTAGATAATTTTATAATCCAGCATCTGAAGGAGATGACGACGGGAACGACGCTCGACAAATTTTTCATACAGTTCGAGTGCGTTCCCGCGTCGGACGATCGGAGGACTGTCGACGCTCTCGATTGGTCTCTTTGCGGAACGGATTCCTCGCGGAAAGCCATTTTAAGGGAGTCCACTTTCGCTCTTATTCTCGCGCCAAGCAATGCCACTTTCGTTACGACGTCTTTCATGCAAGCGAGACTTTATGAGGCTCTTCGCGCTGGTGCGATTCCCGTCGTTTTAGGCGGCGATCAGATACAGCTTTGCTACAACGAAGTCATCGCGTGGCGAAGAGCTGCGATTTTTTTGCCAAAGGCAAGTTAGTTTCGTTGCACAATTGTAAATCCTCATTAATTCATCCTGTTTGTTTTGCAATGATTTTGTAGAACGAACAATTGTGAATGAATTGTTGTTGTATATTTCAGGCCCGCGTCACGGAAATGCATTTCTTCCTGCGAGCAGTTCCAGACAACGATCTTCTGTCGATGCGTCGTCAGGGACGTTTGATATGGGAAAGATACTTGGGCACTGCTCAAGGAGCCGTCGACACTATAATAGCGTCGATCAGAGATCGCTTAGGAATTCCGCCTCTACCAGCGTCGGTCGCCACTAGTCCGAGCATATTCAACGAGTCCTTCGTCGTAAGTTTTCGTTACTCAGCGGAGAAAGATTTTCGTTATACCTGAAAGAAATATTCGCAAGGGACAAAAATGTATTTTGATGGGCTTTTTTGTCGTCTACGCAGCCACTGAAATCGGACACGATTATTACTGAACCCGAAGCAGAGGAAAGTCTGGGCCCTCTGGAGCCGCCTTATCCGTCGCCAGCTTACAAAAGAAATTACACGACGATGTTAATTCACGGTCACGAGATTTGGAACGATTGGGTCGATCCGTTTCACTTGTATCCACAACTACCGTTCGATACTGTTTTGCCTAGTGACGCAAAATTTTTAGGTAATTCCACGACATGGGATAATGCGTCGCAATTAATTGCGACGCATTAACCCGTTAATGAATTAACCCGCTAAGGAAATTTTGAAGATAGAGGTGTTACTTTGGCATTGCAGGTTCGGAGGTCGGATTCAGACCAATCGGTCACGGCGCCGGTGGCGCTGGCAAAGAATTCAGCGAGTCTCTCGGCGGCAACCATCCCAGGGAGCAATTTACCATAGTTATGCTGACTTACGAACGAGAGCAGGTACTCATTAACTCGTTGGCTCGGCTCTACGGATTACCGTACTTGAACAAGGTACTGGTCGTTTGGAACAGTCCCAAACCGCCGATGGAAGATCTCAGATGGCCTGAAATAGGTGTGCCTATATTGGTACGTCATACATTTCCACACCATTCCGCATTAAAAAATATATATCAACATAAGATTAATCCAATGGATTCGAAATTTAGTTACTCGATTTTAATACTCCAAAGATTTAATTGAAACTGGAAAAGAATTGTTTTAATATTATATAAATAGAAAAAAAAAATATTACAGGTCATAAAAGCACCGAGAAATAGCCTCAACAATCGGTTTTTGCCTTTCGATTCTATCGAAACGGAGGCAGTCCTTTCGGTCGACGACGACGCCCATCTTCGTCACGACGAAATAATGTTCGGTTTTAGGTAAGTCCATATTTACGTTTCTGTGAGATTTCTGTAGTTTTCGCGTTGAGTGACGAATTTGCAATTTTTCCAGAGTGTGGCGAGAGCACCGCGACCGAGTCGTCGGTTTTCCCGGACGCTTCCACGCTTGGGATCAAAATTACAACAACGCCTGGAATTACAATTCGAATTACTCGTGCGAATTGTCGATGGTACTGACCGGAGCGGCTTTTATACACAAACACTATACATATCTCTATACACATTGGCTTCCTCAAGCCATTCGAGATAAAGTCGACGAGTATATGAACTGTGAGGACATTGCTATGAATTTCCTTATATCTCATATTACGAGAAAGCCACCTGTAAAGGTAAATAAGGCGAAACGCAGAGTATTTTTATTTTTGTCGGCTGAATGCACCAATAATTTCGAGTAATAAATTCTGCCACTTCTAACGATTGATTCTATGAACAGGTAACGTCACGATGGACATTCAGATGTCCGGGTTGTCCGGTTTCGCTGTCGGAGGACGACACTCATTTCCAGGAGCGCCACAAGTGCATCAATTTTTTCTCCCAGGTATTCGGTTACATGCCTTTGTTGAACACTCAGTATCGAGCAGACTCGATACTCTTCAAGACGCGGATACCTCACGACAAACAGAAGTGTTTCAAATTCATATGATTTGTAAATATGTAGAATTTATCACTGCCCCTCCGCTTTTTCATCAACTACGGAATTAATTTGATATCTCAATTTTTTACTAGACCGAGAGAACAAAAATAGTCTATCCCATCGAATTTCGTAAATTGCCCCCACTTTTTCGATCGCCTGTACATTTAGAGTAGATATACCCATTGTGGCCATTTTTATTATTTTATTCAATTTTTTTGTCCCCATAACCGCATTTTGACGTTGCGAAAAAATTCATATAAATTCACCGATTGATCTATTCGATGTTTTTTACGCCATTAAATGTGTAGATTAATGTCCGTTTAATGGCCTAAAACGGGGTACGTCTACTCTAAGTGCGAGGAAATTTTATACACAGTCCTTATCAATGAGTTTATGTACATAATATCATTTAGAGACGACGTTTCTCTCTATGTACCTGTTTATCCCGAATCTGGGCTTCGACTGCATAGAAAATAAGCAACAAATTTCCGTCGTTCATTAGCTGTAATCGAATGTAACTAACGACCCTAAAACGTTAGATTAGAAGTAATCGTTACTTCGTCACGGTGCCATCGAGCTATTGAACGCAAACTGTTCCTTCAGTGCGTACGATTTTGTATCCGTAACCGCAACAAAATGCGTACAACAGGTGACGAGGCTGCCAATGGTCGATTAATTTGTTGAGAGAGCATCAATTATGGCCGAAATCGGGTAAATAACGTCAAAATCTTTTCTACCACGCGCTAAAATTTTTTTCTTTCCGAGAGGATCGCATCCCTTTCGTACAACAGGTAAAAATCAATTGTATATACGTATATACTGACTAAGCGTAATCTGTGCTACGATGTTTGTCAACATTTGTAAATAAAAAGAGAAGAAATGACAAAAAGGACAAAATCACGACATCGTCGAACGTTGAAACTTCTTAATTATCATTAATTCACGAATTCTAGGATTCGTCGGTGCTGCTGCGGAGACTCGGAATCGTCGAGGGAAACGAAGCGAGAGGCTTCACTTTTACTCTACATATAATGAACCAAAATTACCGCTGCATTGCGGTTCGGCTGGGATTGGCTATAGCAGCTGCGGTCAGCGCCCTGGCGAAATACAAGCGAAGCGAGCGCATGCACATAGCGTCGGAGGAGAGCGCCTCGTGCACGTGCGGACGAAAAATACAAAGGCGCACTTTACAAGCGCCATACTGCACCACCCGCAGCAGCCCCTTCTGCTCGATTCTAAGGGTTGGACTTTTGAACTTTCCGTGTCAAGCATTTTTCCACCAAGCTTCTGGAAATTAATTTCAGTTTTCTTAAGACCTCCGAAAAATTTTGATCATCTCACGAATTTATCAGCTGAGATATCCATATGCGAAAAAAAATGGTTGAGAGTCAAAACAGCTAATGGCTAAAGTACAAAATAGTGAATTCAAAAATGATGAACTTCTGAATCTAGAACAGCTGTTCATTGTACAAAATTACCAATACTGATAAAAACATTTTTTTATCAGAAATATTTTTTCCGGGTAAAGATACTTTTTTTTTTCTTTCGATTCTTTCGATTTCGACGATTCGTGAAACCTTTTTCCAGCAAAACGTGCCATTTTTTTTAACTGGATTATCGTCGCGAGAGATGCGAAAATTATCCGCCAGTCGTTGGCCGGGTCAGTGTTCTCGGTACCGTCGACGGTTTTTCGGTCCCTCGTGCCTTGGACGCGGTTGATTGATGACATTGGGAGTAATGCCAGAAAATGGCTCAGCCACAACAGAGCACACGGTCACGTGTAATCGATGCTTTCTCTCTCTCCTTCCCTCCCTCTCTCTCAGTCTCCTCTCGTGTTTCAAGCACGTCGGGCCTCCTTGAGATAAGGGAAAGCTAAACAAACTATACATAGTTTGCTTTCATTCAAGAAGCATTCAGAAGGGGGGGGAGGGGAGGGTTCACCTCGAGTGCGGCTGATTAGTGCTTCACTTCGAGCGTAGACCCCACTCAACGTCTCGTTCATTCATAGTTCAAAATAATTGCGCATCATTCGCGTAGAGCAAGTATCATAATTTTTAGTCCGCCGGTCTGACCGAAAACGACTTTTACTACTTAAACGTAGACTGAGTAAAAATACTTCCATCTCAGGCTCTGCGCAAATTTGAAAAAAAAAATTCATTTATTTCAGCAGCCAATCGTCTCGTTAATTCATAGTTCAAAATAATAGCGAAAAAAAATCAATTTTTTGTCCGCCGGTCTGACCGATCTCGACCTTTACTACTGAAACGTAGGCTGACTAAAAAATCCATCTCAGGCTCTGCATTAATTAAAAAAAAAATTTCATTAATTTCAGAACCCAATATTAGCCTAAAAATAAATGAGATACATTCTTCATCCCAACGTCGCAAATGCAAAGCTGCCTCTTCTTTCCCCACTGATCAATTTCGAAGCCCATTACTGATCTACAGTCTGACTAAAAAGGCGGCTCGACCACTGCAGTGCCGACACCGTCGCCGCCACGCGTCGGTCTCCCGCAGCAGTCGAGACCTGTGCGTGATCTCCGCCCAGCTGGGCTACACCAGCAGCAGCGGCCGTTGCTCGTTGCGCCATGCGTGAGCGACTGCTGCTGCTGCTGCGACTGCGGCAAACGTCTTCCGCTGATTCGCGCGTCGGACCGAACGCTCGACGCGACTACTTCGACTCGAGTCTGACCAAAAGCGAACCGTGACTACTGTCAGCTGCCTGCGAAGCCGCCCAATGGCTGCTCTCGATTCCCAACGCACAGCCTCGCCGCCGTCGCCGTTGCTCTGCTTCGGCGAAAATTCGAAGCCAGCTGCGCGCCGCGTGCACAAAAAGTTCGCGTCTCGTGGGCGTCTGCGTGAAAGCGCGATTCCCACGTACTCCATATATATATGTATATATATATAGTATATATATGTGTATAACGCGCGCCGTCAGCGCCGCGGCGTCGACCCCCATTGGCGTCGTTGGCCCGATCAATACGGGGTTTCCCGTGACGTAAATGCGTCCCGCCAACCCCATTGGTTCCGATTAACGCCGCATTCCCTTATTTATCGAGAGCCCGCACGACTGGCGATTCTTCGCGACGCGATTTTTCGTAACGTTTACTTTTTTCCCTCTCTCTTTCGCCTCGTCCTTCTGTCTCTCTCTCCCTTTCTCTCTCGCAGCCTATCTATATATCTCTTCTCTCTCTCTGCCCGCAAATCCGAGTCTCCGGCATTCGGGCGTGCGCCATTCGTCGCTATAAGACGAACTCCCGAGCCGTGGGATGATCCTCAAATCCTTTATTTCGCTTTCTTTTTTTTTTCGTCCGCGCCGGGAGAGATCGTGCGGGCCAAATCCTAAGGTATATTCGTGCGGCTTGCGCGTTGCCTCGCGCGCGCGTGCGGCTTCGCCCGTAGCCGCTTTCTCTGGAAAACCGAGGGACGGGCGCAAGCCCTCCCCACCCCAGATATCACCCCTCCTCCCCCCCCCCCCCTCCGCACCCCATTCCGAACGCCACGAGCTACCAATACCATTGCTCGAGGACGCCTACAGTAAACCGCACATAGAGCTGCCCTACACACACACACATACACACGCACTGTAAACATACACACTTACACACACACACACACACAGCTGCGTCGTGCGCACGCACTCACACACCTGCGCGCGCACACATGTACACTTTCAGACAACCTACATACAGTTACAAATTCGCGTTTTGCAAGTTCTCTGATTTCGGAAAGCGGGTAAGAGACATAGCGGCTAGAGATATGAAAGAGACATAAGGTAGGAAAGTAATCGGAGGCAGACAGAGAATCCAAGATCGCGACAGTCATTGTTGATATCGTCATCGCTAAACGCTTTCCCCAGCGCGCGCAGAGCAGCAGCAGCAGCACGCGACAGAGGAAGCGGACGAGAGGAGAAGGAAAAGCGGCATCGGCACCGGCGTTTATTACAATCGGGTACGGAAATTAGCGGAGCGTCGGTCGCTCGACGCGCGCGCGCCGGTTTTCCGAGCGACGGAGAAAGCCCGGAGCGGAGTGGAAAGAGAGAGAAGCGCGGGCACCGAGTTTATCGTGCTGAAGAGTGAAAGGAAGCGGCAGTGGAGGGGGGGCGAGGGGGGGGGGCAGCAGCAGCGGCGGCGGTGGGAGGGGGAAGCGGCAATAGAGGGCTACGGCGGCTGCGCGAGCGAGAGAGACAGAGCGAGGTGGGAGGGGAGGGGGGAGAAGAGGGGGAGAACGAGATAGGCGGCCGCCGCCGCCGCCGCCGGACGGGAGAGCTTCGCGGGCCGCTCGCGAGAGGGAGGGGAGGACGGGCGAAGAGACACCGACGGGAAAGAGTAGTACCAACCGTGAACCGTCCGACGGACATAATAGCGGGGGCTGTTATGGGTGTGGAGTGAACGCATCTTCGAGCAGCGCCGCGGCCTCTCTCTCTCCTCCTTTCCCGGAGTTCGACGAGCAAATAACCGCCAACCGCCCCTCCTGTGGCTTCGCCTTCTCTGCACGTTCCGTGTTGCACGTAGAAATCCACAGTGTCGACGAGTGTGTTGCCTCTGCACTCTGCGCGCGGAGAGAGAGAGAGAAAGACAGAGAGCGCGAGAATATATACACGTATTATATATGAATATACATATATATATACACACGCGAGCGACGCTCGGTTTGACGTTCAGTCGCGATTGTGGCTTTCTGCGGGAAGCGTGCAACGTGCGAAATCTCTCGCGGGCGGAAAAAAAAAACGAGAGGACTGGACGCGACGCGAAGTGAAGTGAAGCGACGAAAAGGCGCTGCTGCTGCCGCCGAAGCCGCCGCCGCCGAAGCCGCCGCTGGCGAATAGTTATTTCGATCCCCGCCCGGGCGGTGTATCGATGTGCCGCGAGCCGCAGGACTACGACGACGATCGACTCGTGACATCGGGAATGCTGCTCGCGGGTGCGGAACTATCGTATTCTCGGCTCCGTTGAACTCGCCCGTTGTGTGTCGCCCTCCCTCTGTGTGACGTGTGCCGCGAACGAGCCCACCCCTTCGCACTCTTCGCCATTATTATCTCTCCGTCTCCGCGCTCGCTCGCTTTTTTTTTTCCTCGTCGGGTGTTTGTGCGTTATTTACGTCGGTAAAATGTCACTGTGATTGTACAGGGATAAATATAACGTATATATATACGTACATACATATATGTATGTACAGATGTACATAAAGCGCTATATACGAGCGCGAGACGAGGATGGATAGGCAGCAGGAATATTGTGTGAAAGCAGCGCAGTGACCGTTTTTATCAGTGCCGCGAAGGTTTCGTCGCGGGGACGAAAAAAAGGCGGACAGCCGTTCGTCTTTTTTCACGTGAATCGAGCGATTTGTCTCGAGTCCCTTTTCCGAGGTTCGAAAACCTCGGAAAGAAAATCGCCAGAAGTCTATTCGCGATGCTTCGGATTGTGCGATTCGTGGATTTTCGCAAAGTGTACTTTGAGGGCCTGGCAATACCCTCGAAGAAGAAGTGAATACCCTCGAAGAAGAAGTGCTTCGATCATTGAAATTCGTTTCCTTCGATAATAACAAACAGCAGCGACAACAATCAATCGCAGTGCAATTTGTGGTTGAAAGCCGCGAGAAGGTTTTTTCCAGCGAGTGACCCGTTTTTCGCGTCTCTCTTTGGGGCCGCCCCCGCGAATCGATGTAGTCGCCGAGCGAGCAGCAGCAGCAGCAGCAGCAGCAGCCGTTCGCGTCGACTATTCGTGTCCTGTTTTCGTCGTCACGACTCGAGTCTCAATTTTTGGGGGATAAAATATCAGCAGTAGCAGCAGTAGCTGTTATCTTTGTTCGGTCTGTGGACGGCGGCCGAGTGACGAGTCGCACAGCCGCTAGCAGCGCTCCCTGCGACTCTCTGCCACCTGTGGTAGCCTTCGCTCTTTCTCTCGCTTATCCCTCTCTCTCTCTCTGCTCTCTCTGCTCGCTCGTCCTGCTTGACCTGAAAGCACCCGAAGGGCGAGGGACCGACGCTACTGCCGCAACGGCCGCTTGTTTCTTTCGCCTCTGTGCGGAGGGGTGGGGAGAGGGGGGGCGGTAGCAGCAGCAGCAGCAGCAGAAGAGCGAGAGGAAGTGAGATAACGCGTCCACGGGGCTGCCCCATGGGTCACCTCTGCAGGGGAGAACCCTCAGAGGCAGAGGCGAGTGAGTGAGTGAAAAAAAAGAGGAAAAAAAAATAAGGGTGACACGAGTGACACGATTCGACGAGCAAAAGGAGTGTTGAACGAGAAGAGAGAGAAGGGAGAACACTGCAGAACAGACACAGAGGATATATAACCGTTGGAGGAGGACGAAGGAGGCGAAGCGGGAATTTTCGAACGGATTGGAATATTCGTTGTCACTGGAAAAAAGGAAAACCGTTGGAGGCTGTTAAAGGTCTTCGCGAGGAGGGAATTTTTTAACGGATTCGCGAATATTCGTTGCCACAGGAAAAAAGGAAAACCATTGGAGGTCGTCGAAGGAAGTTGCGAGGCGGGAATTTTGAAACGGATTCGCGAATATTCGTTGTCACAGGAATTCGTTGTCACAGCAAACGGATTCGAATATATCATCGCAGGTGCGTTTTTTTAAGGATGAAAAAAATCCGCCGAGTCTCGACGAACTAATTTTTTTTTTTTTTTTCACTGTGTGTTAATTTTTTCGTGTTTTTTGTTTCTCTTTCCTCGCCAACGCAGCGCCTGTTTTATCGACAATCCGGCGCGCCGAGGATATTATCAACAGAGCCGGGATAAGGAAGAGATTTCGTGAAAAAACGGTGAAGAATGCGAGAGAGCCCCCTCCCCGCGACCCGTGATCATGATTCTCCGTACGGATGAGCCGAGGGACGAACTTAAGCCGAGAGAAAACATCCGCGCGGACGGTGATATCGAGGAGCGAAATCCGCTCGACTTCGTCGGTTATTGCATCGCTCTGCGGTCGCCGAGGAAGGTCGTCGCAGCAGCATCATCATCATCAGCGGGTCGAGTGACCTTAGCTCGCGCGAGAGGGTCGACGACGAACAGGTGGAGTCGCCGGACGAAGGATCACGGGAGAAAGATCAGGAACAGCATCAGTAACAGCTTCAACAGCAGCAGCAGCAGAGGAATTCGCTTTGGAAATTTCGGAGCTTCGAGGAGGAGAACGAGAACGCATCAGCGGAGTCGAACGCATCGGCGAATTTATAGGGAATTATTTTCGACGAGTCGTCGCCGTCGAACGACTGTGAGTCGAGGTCGCTCGGCAACACCTGGAGCATCGTCGTCGAGCGTCGTCGTCGTCGTCGTCATCGTCGTCGTCGGCAAGCAGAAAGGAAGAGGCGAGAGCAGAAGCAGAAGAAGCAGCAGAAGCAGCAGCAGCCGCGCGGCTTCCTTTTGGCCGTCGGTCGGAGCGTCGTCGTCGTCGTCGTCACTAAGTGGCGGATGACTCGCTCACGACGAGAACGTCCCGTAGTCGTAGACGTTCCAGTAGCGGTCCCCGGGCCCGAATCACCGCCGCATTCGACGCGCCGTCGACGTCCACCGGCTATTTATCTTTTTTCACTGTCGTCGACAGACGAAGCCGCCGAGAGACGCTCGAGTCTTGTACTTCTTCGCTTCGCGAAGCAGCGGGACCAAAGCTGCTGCTCGCCGAGGTTTCATCGTCTCAGCGACGGACCGAAGTTCGGTGGTCGTAAAGCGGCAGCAACGGCGACGTCGACGGCCACGTCGACGATCATCGGGACACCGTGATGGCGGACTTACCGGACATGTCGCATCTCACACCCGAGGAGAGACTGATTATCGAGCGCGTTATGATGCGACAGAAACAGGAGGAGCAACGGGAGAACGAGATTATGAGGTATGAAATTTTTTGATGAGATTATTCTTTTTTTTTTTTTTGTAACGAGTAAGCCGAGAATTCGGGAATGTGTTTAGGATAGTATTGCGGATGGCATTGCTGAAGTTTCGGAGAGAGAAAAATACTTTGGTCAACAATGGGATTCGAAACGGGTTTCTCTAATTCGACTCTTCTTATTATAGGCAATGCAGAGCCCTCACAATTTAAAAAAAAATCCAGACTTGGTTGTTGCTTTTTTTATTTTTTATTTTTTTTTGTAGCCCTCGTTTGCCGAGACGAGACGAGAGAGACTCGTCGTCGGTGTCCTCCGGTTGGAAATGCACAGAGGCGGAGAATCCCTCGTGTAAGCTCGAGTCGCGGAGATGCCGAAAGCTCCTCTGTGCGGCGTGCCAAGTGCAGCGCTCGGGCTTTCGTCCTCTTTTCCTCGGAGTCACCGCCACATTGTCACCCCCTTCCTTCCTTCTCCGCCTCCCTTCCCACGGTTCCTACTTCCTCGTCTCTCCCCTCGTAACCCATTTGGCTTGCCCGTCTCTCCTCCTCTTCGTCCTCCTCTCGTGGCTACCGATATTTCAGCCCCGGCTCTTCAACGACGAGAGCCAACGATTTCCCCGGAAGCCTTTGCGATAGGGTCGACGATCCACCGTCAGGCGAATAAAAATTCACGGATAAAAATATAAAACAGAGGAGGAGGGAACTTCGATTTTCCGCTCTCTTTCGCAAAACGTGACCGGCCTTTCGCCTCTTTCGTCAGCCAACTTTTCGCCGGCTCCTCGTGTCTGTCATGTAAATGTTGCTAATACCTATTTTGATCGTGAAAATTACATTTAGTCTCTATTTCTCTTATCACAAAATAATAATATTCGTCAACATTCCGAGAGAAGTCAAATTCAATTCGTCGTTTTGTATTTGGGTCTACATTTATTTGACACGGGAAAAAAAAAAAAAAAAAAAAAAAAAAAAAAAAAAAAAAAAAAAAACACACCGATGATTAAAAAATACACTTCGATGTAATCGTAAATGGGTAAATGACCAACAATAATAAATAATATTCACAGTAGCTCATCGACAAATCTCGGTTCAAAAATATAATAAAAATCGTGAACCCAGTTTATTGGCTTGCATTGAAATTCTCTCGGAGCGTTTTTGCGTAATTTTTTTTTTTCCTCTCAAGCTCAGAGGTTGAGAACGATAGTTATATGTATAGACGACACGTGCCCCCCTCCCCCCTTTCCCCCTCTCCGAGTTGATTAATAATCGTCCCCGGTTCCTCGGGTTCGTAGCAAAGCGACGGTCCTTTTCGTCGTCGTTGTCGCTGGGAAACGAGGAGAGGCTAATTTAGGGCTGGTCGGGGTCCTCGCTTCTCTCTGGAGAGGGTCTGCCTCGATTCGCGAGACTCCCGTTGACTTCGTTACCCCAGCGGGAGGGAAGCGGGAGGGTTGCACACGGCGATCCTTTTCAAGATCCCGCTTCGCCAGCCGCTCCCCTCTTCCCTCTCCTCCCTTCGCTCTTCTTCTCGGAAAATTCGATAAATTACTCGCACGCGTTTCCTCCATCACGCGCTCATTGAATTTTCATGCATTCGCCTCTCTCGGTTCCCCCTCTTCCCTACTCCTCTCTCCCCATGTCTCTCTCTCTATATATATCCTTTTCTCAATTTCTCGGCTTCCCGGCGCCGTTAAAAATTAATAAATCGATTTTAGTCGCTGCGCTTTTGTGCAGAAATTTCCATTCGGATCCAGTCTGGATTTTCTGCGTTGAGGTCGGGATCCAGTCTGGTGTCCAGTCGGTTTCCTAGAATGAAATGTAATGCTTGCAAAATGGATACCCGACTGGGTCCGGACTTGAAATTTATTTCCAAATCTGTATCCATTTGGATTCCGGCGAGAATTCCCATTTTTCGTTATCCCTATAATAGAACCTAATTTAATTATGTTGAAGATTGGAATAGTATTGTAATGTATTGCGTTAAACGTATAATTTCAGCCGTAAGCAAGCGGAGGTACAGGTGCTCGAGGAAACGATCCGCGCCCGCTCGGAGCAACACAAGAAATCGGGCATCGAGCTGGACGCCACGTGTCAGATATGCTCCAAGACCAAGTTCGCCGACGGGGTCGGCCACATCTGCAACTACTGCAACATAAGGTGCTGCGCCCGGTGCGGCGGAAAAGTCACTCTCCGATCGAACAAGGTGAGCTAGCTCCGATAGGGTTAGCAGTTTCACCAAACGCGTTTTCACCAAATTTTATTGCTCCGTTTTGTAGCCGCTGAATTGTAATCGAATTTGGTGAAAACAAAATTTGGTGAAAACGCGTTTGGTGAAATTGTTACCCTATTCATCGTCGTCCACTTTTGACTCATGAACCGTTCCACTTAACCGCAGATATATCAGCACAAAAAATAGCTCAAGAAACGAAGGAACGTTTGGCGTGCGATAAAAATAGATACCCGCCCGTTTTGCGAGGAAGGGTGTCAAGCCTGTCAGAGGAGAGAGAGACAGACAGAGTCGATGATACACACGGCGCAGGAAATAACGTCGGGAAAACATTTCATTATAAAACGGCGGAGAAATTCGGATGTGAAGGGTTGCCGAAGGCAAAGGAGTCGACCGGTGTCGGACGATTTGAAAGAGGCCGAAGAAGAAGAGTCGCTCCATCGTCGTCTCCGAGTTTCGTTTGTAGGGAGGGTTTGGGGAGGGGTTGGGGGAGGGGAGGGGGGGGGGGAGAGGTCTACGACGGCGAGTCACGTCAAGGCCGCGAAAATATTTTGGTTCCGGTTACGACGAATCGACCGGACGTCGTCGACGTGGTCTCGTCGCCGTCGGCTGCAAAGGAGGAGGGAGGAGGGAGGGAGGGGGAGGGTCTGGTGTCGGCTAAAGGTGTGGAAAATAGGACAGCCAGGTCCACACTCGAAGCCCACAGGGCTCCTCTCTCTCTCTCTCTTTCTTTCGTTTGGTATCGCTTTTCTTTCTCGCTCCTGAACCGTCGCTGCGCTCCGCTTGAACGTTTTGCATTATTGCGAAGTAATCTCGCGGAAATCGATGATGCGGTAGACGTCTCGGGGGCGAATCCTTGAGCTCTCGCCGCGTCCGAGAGATAATATACTCTCCCGGAGATATACACAAGCGCTGTATATTTTTAGATGCGGTTTTTTTATTTTCGGGCCGAAAACCGAAATCGGGGTCACGAAATTTATTTTTTCAAAATATGGGCTTCTAACCTATACTATCGTTCTTAAGTCGCATATTCTACCCCTGAAACCACATTTTTTAATTAATTTTGGGAAAAAAAAAAAAAAAAAAAAAAAAAAAAAAAATTGTCGAGTGTTATATTGAATAACTATAGTATCAGAAGTAGTGGCGGCAGTAATAGTAGTGTAATAGTAGTATTAGTAATAGCATTTGTAGTATTATAGTATAGAGAGTCCAATGGGAAGAAGCCGTGTAGCATATTTATGGGGTTTTACCGAGTCTGCCGGTTTCGAGTCGTTTGCGCGCTGGAACGTTGGCCTCGAATGAGTCAACGAGGTCGGTAAAACAGAGTGAATGTTGGCTACCTAGAGAAACAATTAGGAGTTCCTCAGCGCGAAGGAGAGTAGAGAGAGAGGAGAAGAAGCGCCGCGGAATATGGTGACTATGATAAGCGTATTCGTCGTCGCCTTCGTGTTCGTATCGTAGCGACTATGAAATACATGGAAATAATTGACCCATAATTCGTTCTCCGCCTCATCTTCCTCTCTCCATTTTGCTCTCGCGCTTTTCCGCGCCGTCCGCAACTCGCGTCTACCTCCCCCACCCACGTTTCCTCTGCGCTCCGAGCGGCGCATCAATTAACCCTTATCGCCCACGTATATATAGCACAGTACACAGAGGGCACTGTAGTATCTCTGTAGTCTATGTATATGTATATATATGGTGTGTGTGTGTATATGCATGTAAAGCGTAGGTACGACGTGAGCGTAGACTGAGTGCAATATCGTCGGCGTTGAATCCTCTATTAAAAAGTGCGTGAGCAACCATTGTTGTCGATAGTAGAATATGCGACTTGAGAACGATGGTATAGGTTAAAAGTCGATATTTTGAAAAAATAAATTTCGTGAGCCCAATTTGGGCGGTTTTCGGCCCGGCGGCCAGATCCACGATTTCTGACAAACTGTTCGACAAAAATTTTCACTGAGCTGGGATGAAGAGGGTGGTCAAATGCAGGGAAAGAGGGAAAAAAAGAGGGAATATTGCATTGACCCACCCAAGTAATTCATGGTTGGCCGGGGCACCCGGGGCACTTAACCTCCGCGCGCGCATACAACGACAGCGGGAAGTTCACCGGGTGTGTTCAGCACTTTACAACGAAGCAGTCAACAGTGTCCGCCAGGTGCGTCGTGTCGCTCCGTAGTAATCCAGTCATTTTCGCCGCCGCGGCGACGGCTTCGTCGGCGCGCGCGTTGCATAGTCGAGTACACAGCGTACGTGTAAAGTTACATAGGGAACGAGGTCGTAGGTTGCTCGCGAAGGGGCAAAGGGGAGGAGAGAGAGAGAGAGAGAGAGAGAGCCAGGGAGAAAGTAAGAGAAAGGGAGAAAGAGAGAGAGAGAGAAAGGGAGGATATTCTGCCCAACACGCAGCGTAGAAAAAAAATACATATACACACACAGCGAAACAGAGGGAAAGAGAAAGAAACAGCAAGATAGAGAAAGAGAGAAGAAAGAGAAAGGGAGAAAGAGAGAGAAAGGGAGGAAATTCTGCCCAACACAGCGTAGAAAAAAGCACATATATATACACACTGAAACAGAGAGGAAGAGAGAAGAAAGAGAGAGAAAGGGAGAAAATTCTGCCCAACACAGACAAAAAAAACACACACACACTCATCTACGCATACACCGTAGACAAGTGCGGAGGAGAAGTTGGAGGACGCTGGACGAGGAGGGTGGAGAGCAGCAGCAGCAGCAGCAGCAGCAGTAACAGCAGAAGCAGCAAGCGAGGGTAGTAGCGGGTTTTGCCCGTGTCCGCGCGAAGCTCGGTTACGCAGTTTTATATCCGAGGCTTAGCCCCCGCTCTGCGTGGGGGCCTATGAATGGGGCGCGTCCCTGCGTGACGTCACCCACGGGTTTTGCGCGCCGAGTCGAGAGGAGGAGGAGGAGGAGGAGAACGAAGGGAGGGAGGGAGGGGGTTGGTCGTGGGGTGGGGGGTGAACGCGGCGAGAGGGCCGCAGCGCAAGGCGCGAGGGGGAGGGGGAGAGGGAGGAGGGGAAGAGGGACTAACATCCAGCCGCGCCGCTGCTCTCCGACGTGACGCAACATATTGATCTAAGTTTGGTAGAAGGGGATGGGAAACGAGGAGAGTGGGAGGTCGAGCGGGGGAGGTGGGGAGAGGGGAAAGGAGAAGCGAGAGGGAGCGGGGAAACGAGAGGGAGGGACGGGGAGAGAGTGGAGGGGGATGGAATAGGGAGGGAGGGGAGAGGGGAGACTGTGGGGGCCGAGAGCCGCACAGCCGTGAGCGAGCTTTAGAACTGATGGGGACAGCTATTGCCCACGTGTCACTGGGTTACGACCCAGTGTCTCTCCTCTCTCACTCTCTCTCCTCTCTCTCTCTCCTCTCGCTCTATCGATAGGCAGTTTTATCTCCGAGCGATTTACGAACAGACCCACTTTTTCGCTTTTTTTCTTTTCTTCTCTTCTCTTCTTCTTCGTCTTCTTCTTCGGCTTCTTCTTCCGTGTGTCCCACAACGCCGGTCCCGCCAAGTGAAAACTATCGATCGCCTCGCGGCGAGTGGACTGAGGACTTTCGCGCTCACTTCTCTATCTATCCGTCGGCTGGGCGCGACTCAGACGAGGAAAACTCGTCGCTCTCGAGATGGTCAAGCTTTTGGATTTTGGATGGGTTTTGTGGATGAGGAGAAATTTTTAATAAGGCGTTGGAAACATATTCAAATGCTTATGGATTTTTGTTTCTGATTTCAGGCGAGTAACTCGGGTAGGAAATTTATTGAGGAGTCTCAATGTACGATCCTGGACCGGATTGGAAATTTCTGATGTCCAGGGGCGAAGACATTTTCGAACATACTGCAGAAGGAGCCTTTGGCTCCGGCGCCGCAGGGCAAAAACCCTTCGCTCGTCTCGCCGTCGCTGAAGCTCCTTTGTGACTCCCTTTCAAACGCCGGAGCTTCACGACTTTCAATTAACGATTTTCCTCTCTTTACCGAAATTACAACCCTCCCGGCGACGACGTCGTCGTTGCGGATCGCGGTCGTTGGCCATTGGCGCCGTCTATGGCAGTCGCCTCTATATTCGGAGGCGCGCGTCGATCTTGACGCAATTGTGCCAACAGATGCAACCGGAATAACCGATAATTGCTGGATTGACGAGGATTCGACATTGTCGGGTTAATTAATTAATTGAAAGGCTGCTGCGTATATTTTCGGTCTTTTCCGAGGTCCGCCGAAAATAGAGAATACAATGGAAAATTATATTGGAAACGAAAATCGGTCTGCATCGGAATTATGATTTTTGGTATTCTTATCTTGGCAAAATATGTATATTTTTAATCCTCGGAGAATTTCGCGCAATCTCCGCAATTCTCGCGCACGCCGCGACGACTAATCGATTCCGGGCATCGCATGCACAGACCTCGAAATCGATAGAGTCTGTCTGGCATTCGACCGTGACACAGACCGGAGTCGGACTCTCTCTCGACACACGTGGGTAAAAAAAAAAGAAACGAGAGAGAAGTAAATAAAAAATAAATCCGTTGGAAATGTGTGCGAATGCAGGCGACGTCGGTGAGCTGCTCTCAGCTCTTCTATCTTGAGAATCTATACATGAGACATTTTTGTATCCGGTGATATGATGTACATTGAGATGGGAAATGTACACGACACATTTATTCGAGTAGGCCGAAATGAGCTCTAAATGAGCTCTAATCACAATTCGTCGAAAATGCAATTCGTCCAATGCACAATTCGTCTAAAATGCAATTCGTCCAATGCACAATTCGTCTAAAATGCAATTCGTCCAATGCACAATTCGTCTAATGCACAATTAGTCTCAAATACAATTCATCCCATCAAAATTCGTCCAATGCACCTAATGCAACTAATTTCCGCTATATGTATAGTTATGAAATTCGAAGAACGTTTTCTAAGTAAAGTAGACAAAATGGACTAAAGATTCACAATTCGTCTAATGCACCTAATGCAACTAATGATTCCCGGTATATGTATAAAATTCAAAAATAAAAAATAAAAAATTCGAAAAAAAAAAAAAAAATTCGAAAATTCGAAGAACCCGTTTTCTAAGTAAACTAACCAAAATCGACTAAAGATTAGTCACATTAAGCATTAGACGAATTGTTCATTACACGAATCTTGCATTACACGAATCGTGAATTAGATGAATTATTTTAGACGAATTGTTTTTGACGAATTTTCCGCAAATCGCTGCTGCTGCTGCTGCTGCTTCTGCTAGGGTGTTGGCCGAACGTCGGCGGTGGGTCGCGCGCGGAGAGGCGAGACGAAAAGGGACAGAGCTCTTGACATATTGCTACCTAGGCAACTTGCCGAAGTACTCTCGAGGCCTCTGGCGCGCGGCACCGGGACGTTCAGGCGGCCCTTCTTCGTCTCTCCGCTTGTGCATCCTCTCTTCGGCGGCGGCTCTCGGCGCGCAGACGACATCGCATTCGCCGTCGGAACAGTTTTGCACTGCGAATCGCAGCCTTCGGCTCTCCGTCTCTGCGCCGCTGAAATGTTTTTTTACCGTATTTTTATTTTATTTCTTTCGATTTCGCTCAGTCGGTGTGAGACTCGATGACGGATGTCGCGAGAGTTCGGAACGCTTCGAAATAATCGATCGAGAGTGATAGGTGCGCGATTGACAGTGACTCGAAATATAATTATGACCCAGTGGACGTTTGTGCGGACTTTGCGTTCGATTGTCGTTCTGCGATGAAAGAGAATGGTTGAGATGGTTATTTGAAATAAAAACACTGACGAAAACGATGGTTTCAGGTGATATGGGTGTGCATCGTGTGCCGGAAGAAACAGGAGATCTTCCTCAAGACCGGACAATGGATGACGAAGTCGAGTCTGAATGCTGCGGACACGGCGATGCTGAGGCGTATGCAGGAGGACATGCAGGGCGCCGGACCACCGGGTCATCCCGAGTTAACGCAGGATAAGAGGCCGAAGCTCGAGAGAGCCCACAGCGCAGCTGAGAAGGAGAATCTGCCGTTGCTCCAGCGATCCGGAAGTGCCCTAAGGCGACAGTACTCGCAGCAGGACCAGGTACAACATTTTTCTCGGTTCTTTAGTGATTCAGAACAGTCACCAGTTTCATGAACAGCTTTTTCAGAGTTCATGAGTTCAATTATGACGACTTGGCTGAATTTTTTTTATTTTTTTAGATACCTTCTGCGATTATTTTGTCGCGGAAGCTTATTTTCGACTAAAATTGTAGGTCAGATTTTCGGTTTTTAGTATTTATTTTTATATACTTTGCGATAAAAATATTTTTTTTTGCTGTATTACATATTTTGACATTCTGGTCAACTAGAATTAAAATGTTCGCAAGCAATTTGGAAGTATTGCATTTCAAGCAAATGTAATCTGCAGAATTGTAGTCTAAAAATACAAAAAAATTGAAAAAAAATGAAAGAATTTTTCGTAAAAAAGTCGCTTTCGTCGCTTTTTGTTACTTATTCGCGTCTGTGTGTTTTTTTGTCGCAGGTGCCCGGACGCCGTATGTCGACCAGCGACAGCGGAGTGGAGATGTCAGTGTCGCCTCACTCGAGGACCTTGCCGACTCCACACGTCGTCGTTGGTTCTTATCCGCAGACACCGAGACATCCGGCGGCCTATCCTGAAGACGATCCCAGCCTTTACCGAGGCGAGCTCGACAGTCTGATGCAACAGCATGCCCAGACTTATCAGAGACAGAGGCCAATGTATCAAGTACGTACACGAAAAAGAAAAAAGAAAATCAAAGTGGAAGAAGGGTAGTAATTTTCTAAACAAGTTCAATTCTTTCATGAGTCGAATCGCTGCCAAAAATTCATTAATAAAAAAAAATAATAATCACTATTTCGTTAGTGAATGTATGAAATTGTCTAGAAATAGCTATCAAACGTAGAGCACCCTTTGAGTAGTTTAAGGCGATCCGATACCTTAAAACTGAGCTGGCTATTTAGCGCAAAGAAATACTTCACTCTCTTTTTCCCGCAAAAAAGCCCCGTAAAAGAGTCCATAAATAGTCTCAAAGACGAATTTTTCATCGATAAGCGAATCAAACGAGTTAGAAGGTAGAAAGTCGCTTTTAGTTTTTTTTCACGGCTGAATTGTTCTTAGATAGAGAAGAAAATTGTTACTTCACTGTCGTTCGAATTCTCCAAAGTCAGAATTTGTCAAAGTATTGGGACGGAAAATGAGAAAAAATAAATAAAATTCTGACCGATCGCGTTAAATCCCCGAAAAGTCAATTTGCAATAAAAATGTTTGTCGCCGGTATAAAAATGATTGTTGCCGGAATCAGGATTCCGATAATATTCCGATGCTTAATAATTCGGGTGTAGAAAACGTGCCGCGAGGTGTCAAAGTATTAGGACGAAAAAAAAAAAAAAAAAAAAAAAATGTCTTGACCGTTGATCGACCGCTTTAAGTGCCCCAAAAAGTCAGTTTGCAAGCCCCCCGACGATAATTCATAGCGTTTGTCGTAAAAAAATGATTGTTGCCGGAATCAGGATTCCGATATTCCGATGCCTTACGGTCCGGGTGTGGAGAACGTGCCGCGAGCGATGCATCCTTCCCAGCAGCATCCGATGCACCCGGGTCATCCCTCGCAGCCGGGAGGTCCGCCGGGGGGCGTCGGCGGCGGCGGCGGCGTCGGCAGCGTGCAGGCGTCTCTTCACCAGCAGAGGAGTTTCAGTAGTAGCGAGGAGGAGCGAAGTACGCCGGAGTGCGCGAGCGACGAGCCCGACGAGTCCGAGAAGGGTGAGTGGCCTCAAACTGACGATAATAAAGTCTCGAAAAAAATCCCAAAGCAATTCGGGAAAACCACGAAAAATGCGCGCGAGCGGATCGCCGCGTAGCGACGCTGAGGAAAGCAGTCTACGACCGAGCAAACGAAAATTCGTAGGACTTTTTATTTAATTTCTCAATAACAATTTTCTTCTCAATAGGAAAACGCGATACGTTGAAAGTGCAACCGAAGAGAAAGTCTGTCGTTATTTTTGCTTCGATAAATGGGCCAAAAAAAATAGTCACAAGACCGTCAAATTAAATTTTTTGGTCGTTTGACTGATTCAATAAATGTCATCTCTCATCTCTAATTTTTATGTTTATCATCGAATCGCTGTAGCCACATTCGACGATGACGACGACGACTCGCAATGAGATATATATATATCTATATACATGAGATATATATATATCAACACTCAACACAGCGAAGGGTCAATTTTTAACACCGGTTTTTCAACAGTGTTTGAATACGTCGAACACATCGACCCACAGACGAGTTCGGAGGGACGAATCTGTCGATGAAATTGAGAGAGACAGAGAGAAAGAGCTGAGAGAGGAACGTGAAAGAGTGAGAAAGACCGGAATGACGCGTAGAAAGGCTTATAGTTGATTAGGCAGAGGAGCGGCGAAGCGTGTCAGCGATTCAGCCACGTGAATAACACCGTGAGAAGTGCACAACATCCGACACACGTAAACATGGATCTCGCTCGTCGGCCACACCAATGAACGTGCGACGAGCGTACGGGAATATCCAAGGCTATCCTTTGCGACTATTTTTCCCTCCGTCCTTCTCTCATCTCCGCTCCTTCGAGGTTCCCCTCCGCCGTACTCCGACCTCCGAGCCTCGATAACGACAGAGCGTTACAGCAGTGGAGAAGAGACGAGAAGAGGAGAGAGAGAAAAAAAAGAATCATAATTGCCGACGACCTTGTTATCAATTCGTCTGTGTGCTAAGCAAATGCGCATCCTCGATATGGCTGACAGAAATAGAAAAATAATAGTTCACCGCAGAGCAGACTTATCAATGTAGTTGCTGAGCAATCGGAGTACTGATTACAGAGGAGAAAAAAAAACGGTCGCCCAATGAAACGGATATTTGGATTACAGTGAAAAAAATTAATAGTTGTGATGACCAATCGTTGGTCAGAGCTACCAATATTTTAGTAACTGCAACCAATATTTTAGTAGATCGAACCAATGATTGGTAATCACAACTATTAATTTTTTTCAGTGTAGAAAAAAAAAAAAAAAAAATGTCTGGCAATATTTGACACACTATCGCTACGGTAAAGGTAGGATCGATATATCGCTCCTCGATCTTGGGATTCCACCTGGAATCTGCTGCTGCTGCGGCCGAACGGTGGATGGCTCTGCCGCATCGGCGCGTAAATCCAGGCAAAAGGCACAGGGAGAGAGAGAGAGGCTTGAGGCTCTCTCGGCGGTCGCCAGTGGCTCGAGGATCGAAGCGCGGGGAGGGATTTGTGATTTCTGGCGGTCGCGGGTGCATCTCGCGAGCGCGTTCCGAATCGTAGAATCCTGTAGGCAGCGAGAGAGAAAGAGAGACAGGAATCGCTGGAGTATATAGCAGCAGTAGCAGCAGCAGCATTACCAGTATACAGGGTGTCCCAAAAATGTCGAAGTCCCGGCTGCATAACCCATTCCCTTAACCCTGTATATTCACAGGGTTAAGCAGCCGCAACTCCATTACTTTTGGGACACCCTGTATACCCTTCCTTTACTCGACACTCTCGGGCTCGGAGGCCACAGTGGCTAATGCTATATCGCGTGTGTATCGGGAAATGTAGTATCCTGCGGGAATTCTCGGGTTCTGCCCTCCCGGACCCGTCGTTGCATTGATCCTTGGCGGTCCTCCCACCATCCTCCTCCGCATCCTCTTCCCCTTCCCTCCCTCCTTCGCCGCCGCCTCTTCTCCCGCGCTTTTACCCCTCCTCCTCCTCCTCCTCCTCCATTCCCGCTCCGTCCTCTCCTTCTGTTCCCGCTGGAAGCTTTCCATGTGTCCTCTATGGCGTCTCACACACACATAAAACCCTCCCTCCCCTCCCTCCCCTCCCTCCCAGTCAACCCCGTCCTGTCCGAACGCCTACGCGTTTCGCGTGACGTCACGCAGCCAGCACGTGGGCGAATTCAAACGCGCGAGATATCCCCTTCAATTCCACTCCTCAGTCGTATTCGCTCTCTCGCTCCCTCCCACGCTCCCTGCTTCGTCGACGCGCCGCCGACGCGATGCTCCCTCCCCCCACCATTTCGCCCACCGCGTCATCTCCCTTGTCTCACCCTCTCTCCCCTTCTTCCCTCTCTCCTCTTCTCACCCCCACTCCCCCTCCCTTCTTCACCCTCGCCTCCTCTCTTATTTCTCTTCCTCGCTCCTTTTTCTCTGTCTTTCTCTCTGCTGTTCCCTCAGGTTTCCTGAGGCTCTGAAAATATCTCAGCCGAGGACCGACGACGACGATGGGAAGACATGTGAAGGAGTGAGAGGGAATTTTATGGAGAGAGGGAGAGGAGAGTGTAAGAGAGAGAGAGACCGTCGACCGCCATCCAAAACCACCTCCACCGAAAACTGAACCTGGAATACAGACGAAATTCACTGGAAACACATGGATATAGCTCTGGATTTAGATATATATATACAGAGGCATACGCATGCGCATCTGCAGGGTTTGTGATAACGAAAACGTAGGCTGGGAAAATCGTGGATGCGGTTTTCCGGTGCCTCGTGGATTTTCGCATTGGTCCATTCACCACTCAGCCGAGGAAGGAAACTTCGCCACCGACGAGAAACGAACGAAGCCGGACAAGAGGACGAAGGACGACGAATGCTATATCGGCCACGCGTGCTCCATTTTCCTTCGCTACCCTCGCATCTCTCATCGATGACGCACTCGGCCTTTTTTTTTTTTTTTTTTTTTTTTCGGCTTCGAGTTTCGTTACTCGGTTTTGGGCTCCGTCTCTTTCTCTCGTCGGTATCGATGACTCATCTGCACATTTTTCGTTACCCGGAAATACTTTTTTCACGCTGTGATTCTTCAATCATCTCCTCATCGTCGGAATCGATTTGCCGACCGATTCCGTCCCTTTTACCAGCGTTTTTTTTTTTTTTTTTTCGTGCGCCCTTTTTTCGTATCAGGACGAACGGTGGATCTCGTCGTAGATTTTTTCACCGGCGTGACGCACTTTTATTTTGCATCCGAGATACTCGTCACGCTCTGTGGGAGCTTTCAATTATCTTTGGCGCCGAGAAACCGACGACGAGAAGACCATCGACGATTCCGCTGCTTCTGTTTGTCAAACAGGCGGTCGAAAGGGGGGAGGGAGGGTGTTGGGGGGTGGGAGAGAATATTTTCCCCGGCGAGGAAAATCGCTAGTGGGGAAATGTCAGGAAGCTGCGTTTATAAGCGTGGAAAGAGTCGCCCACGCCGCTTGTCAAACAGTCTTCCAGCGAAGCTCGAAAGCGTCGAAGCTTCGTTGCTTCGTTCGTGAATTTGTCCTTCCCCACGTGCACCAAACAGTACTATACCAGTTCGGATTCGACGCAGCTGTTGCGGCGGTTCATCCTCCGTCGTCATTTTTTTTCACGCGTTTTCCGTCACAGGCAAATAACGTTTAACGCTAGATACTCAATAACAAACAAACAGAAATGTACGCAGCATCGTCGTCGTCGTCGTCGTTGGTGCAAAACAGTTGCAGTGAAATTTCCGCACATCTCCGGATTATTTAACGCATCAATCTCGGAGAGTACCGCAGAGAAAAAGGTTCTTTGACGAAATTTTCATAAAACGCGAGTGAGTCCTGTTTTGATTAAGGAAAGCGCCTTCTTCGCTCTGACTGCGAAAACACAGTGGATACAATTTATACACAGAGCCTAAATAATTTTTTTCATTTGCGGTGTGTTTGTGTCGCTTAAGTTTGCCAATGGGAAATATTTCAATGCGTATTTTTATCGCAGAGCAGTGATGTATTTTTTATTCAAAAGCAATTGGAGCAAGACGACAGAATCGGTTGCACTTTCAACAATTAGGGAACCACATAGCCAATATATATATATATATTTAAAAAATTGTAATTTGTGAGAAAAATTTTATGTTTTGTTTGAACCTATTCGATGAAGAGACGCAGAATCGGCAATTCGCAGCCGATCGCTTGGCTCCGATTAAATCGTCCGTCGCGTCGAGACGCGAATTGAGGGACGCGTAAAAATCTAGGCAGCCGAATCTTCCGAAGCCCGAAGAGAAGTAAAAAAAAATTAAAAGAAAGAAAGTGGAGAGGCAATAAATAATACGGGAAAAGAGGAGAAACGAAGGAGAAAAGATATTGCGTTAGTTGGATGACGTTGTTGCTCCCATTCGTAGCTGCACAATAATCATTAGAATAGTATAATTAGTTTGTAGCAAGTTTTCGAGGTAAGTTTGTCAATGCCGTTCGTATATAAATACGCTACAGTGGAGCCTCGCGTAGCTAAAAACAATGGCGAGCGAAACCGCTGCTGCTGCTTATTCGACCTCTGGGCTCGTTTTTCTGGGCTCGTTTTTATTTACGCGAGATTCTACTGTAGCGTTACAGAGTCACAGTGACACATGCAAAACACGATTTCACACATACACAATCAGAAACGGAATTACACGATTCTATTTCTCTGCAACATGTTTTGTCTGTACTTATGTACTTAATTTTCATATATTACACAGTTTGTATAGGGAATATACAATGTGCAATAGTGCACGCTGATGGCGTCGAGGTATGCCTATGGTGTGTTTTAACAAGGATTTACAGGAAGCGGCGAGGGAATCGAGAAAGACAGATAGAGAGAGAGAGAGAGAGAGAGGCATAGAGTGAGTGAGAAAGAGAGAGAGAGAAAATCGCCGCAATATGTGAAACCGGTAAATAGATACCGCGAGGCTCGAGACCAATGAGTAGCGAAAGGACAGATCGACACGTCGAATATTTTGCGCATTTCTCACACCTCAACCGCCTTCATATTCGGATAAATCGTGGAGGGGTGAGAAGGGGGGTTTGGGGGGAGGGGGGCGAAGGGGTGGTTTGACGTCGCGCACTGGGAAACCGATTAATCAATTAATTTTCAGGACGGTGCGAGCCGCGCGACGTAATCCGTGACCCCGTTTGGCCTGACCCGCAAATAACTCGAAAAAAGGCAAAAAAAATCCAAGAGGAAAAAATGGGTGAAAAAAAGAAATTAATTCCTTTTTAATTCGGTGGATCAATCCACGTCCTTCTCAATTCTTTTTAAAACTCGGTGAACGCTTTCTTTCTTTCCTTCGTTCGTTCTTTCTCTTATTTCCTTCTGTACGATTTTTTTTTCGTTTTTTAATTTTCGTTTTTTTTCCAGAGCGTTATATCTGCGGAGAGCGGCCGAAGTGGAGAGAGAGAGAGAGAGAGAAAGAGAGAGGGGGTTTCGTCGTCGCTCGACGTTCTCATCACGTTTTCTCAAGCAGTGTAAACGT
This sequence comes from Itoplectis maculator, assembly GCA_964034905.1. NCBI lineage: Eukaryota > Metazoa > Arthropoda > Insecta > Hymenoptera > Ichneumonidae > Itoplectis > Itoplectis maculator. The sequence continues at coordinate 6,609,994 of OZ035867.1, read as the reverse complement.
CTCGCTGGGTTCGCTGGTTCGCTCGACTCGCTCGACTCGAGTGGGCCTTTTAATAAGTCCGAGAGCACGAGTTTTCGGCACGTTCCCATCTTCCGGTTCTTCAATTCCCGCGAGAGCGCGACGATGATTCCGCGCGACGATATCCCAGAGCCGAGGGTGACCTGAGGCTCCTCGCATTTCCCGTTAAGCCGACGTCAAAGACCGCGGAGCGAGAAAAGCGGTGCGGCCATCGTCGCTGAGCGCAAACCCAGAAAACTCGAATATGCCGAAATAACAGAACGTACGAAAAAGTGGAGAGAACACCGAGAAAAATCGTTTCATTGTGCGTAGAGAAAAAGAGAGGGAAGGGGGGAGGGGGGTTATTGCATGGGTGGGTGGATGGGGTGGGGAGGGACTGTAAAAAGGGAAGCGGAGAGCAACGCCGGTCCGATCGTACGTTCAATTTGTCATTTTTATGGGTCCTTATCGTTCCGGTAGTACCGTAGCCGAGGCTTTCGGTGATCCCTTCGGTCCCGTGCGTACTTTTATTTCCATACTTTTAGAGCCTGGCTCGTTCCTCCCTCCCCCACCCCTCCCCTTCCCCTCGGACTAGTTTAATGGAAATAATGCACCTGTTTCGCGAAGCCCATAAAATGGTCCCCTCTCTTTTTTTTCTCTCTCTCTCTCTTCCTCTCTTTACCTGCGACACCAGCGTAAAATTGTTCTCTGATTGTTTCATCGTCCAGGCATTCATTGCCACCGAATTTTTCACACGCCTTCGTTTTCCGTACACATGGAATTATTTTACGGAAAAAAACACACACAAAAAAAACACCAATAATTTGTGATGAACTGAAGGAGCTCGCGTTTTAGGTGAAAAACCGGCGCCGATCGTCGTCGCGACTCCGAGGAGTCCAAGGGACAAAGCCGGCGACCGAATAAATCGTCAGACGATGCTGAACGAGAAGATGAAGAAGTTTCTCGCGGTACTTTGGAATGCAAATATACATTTACCATTATTACTCGTTTTATACCGATCATTTGATTAATGACTGTCGAGCCGTCTCACACTGTGTGTATATTGTTGATTATGCGCTGGCCAATTTTTTCCGTAGCCCGATATTAACATTGATTAATTTTACAACAAATATATTACATCAACAAGAAAAAATCTAAATATTAAATATATACTATATCAATGTATTAATGGCATATATCGTATGTACGTCTGCGTGTGAGCGTGCATGCGTGTATCATGCACCCCTGTCGATTGGTTAAGGGTCTGCGAACCTAATTTTCAACTTCATCCATAAATACAATTTTTTTTTAATTTTTCATTTTTTTTACCGACGATTAACCGATCGACAGCAGTGAAAATTCTTTCTCCTTCATTACTCGAATCTCTGCCGAGAACGTGCACAAAAACTATGTCTTTTCTCACTCGTATCACTGTCTCTCTGTGTTATCTCAACGTAACCGATCTCCCAGTCACCCATTTCCATTTTCCTCTGCACCAGAGTTGCAAATCCTCATTAATTCATCAGATACAGTTTTCAGTACATTATTATTATGAAATAATAATTATTATTATGAAATCATAATAAAAAATAAATTGTGCAAACTATATCTAATGAATTAATTTACAACTCTCGTCCTCGCCTTTTTTTATTATTCTTCTCAAAGTCGTCGACACATCTTTGGTTCCCACAATTTTGTTCAATGTGAACTTCAGTGTTATATTTTTGTCGTCACACTGCGAATCGACGTTTCATTCGTGTTGCTCGTATATTTCTCGTCTTGATCGTCTATTCGTCTTATTTGTCTCTCGTGTTACGTTTATTTCCTTCGTTTGAGATTCGGTGTCGTGTGAATGTCTGTCTGTTCGAATCCAATTGTCGTTTCACTTTTTTTTTATTATGCCCCGCCCTCCCTCCGCCCTTTTCACTCACCAGACTCTGTACACGTGTAACATACATGCTGATAACTCGTCATACGCGCTTATCACACCACATATTATACTTTAACACTTCCACAGGGCGACCGCACAGCTGCTGGCTATGTTTGTCTATTTTTTATACTCAAAACTCATTTCTCTGATATATATAAATATCCTTACAGCCGATGTAACTTTAATATGAATGACTAAAATTCCACCCACAGGTCACAAAATACACTCACACGTCACACACACTATGCATTTTGTGTAAAAAAAAAATAGCACGACCTAATGTATCGAGAGAGCGATTCTCGGGCGCACAATAATCGAAATGTGGTATCGAAGCTACGTTTTGCAATAGAAAATCCGTAGGAGCCGCTCAAGAGACCCATGGCTAAAATAATAATTAGGGGGACAATGCTAACTTAGGAGTCTCGTCGAATGCTCTGATTTTTACGGAGATACAGCCGTGAAATAATGAAATTAACGAAAGATTATTAAAAATAAAAGTTTGATTTAAAAAAGTTGAAAAGAGACGATCGAAAAATTTGGATCTACTGTAGGGAAGGGGTACTATCATCACGGCGGTGGGCCAGCCTCGATGTCCGGTGGGTCGCGTAGACCCCACAACGGCCACCACGTCACCGGCTCGATGACCATCGAGTATAACGGTCATCATCCACCGCGAGAGCCGCGAAAAGAGGAGAGCACCCTTGTGCGACGGAGCTTTCGAAGAAGCGGCGACGAATGGCGCGCCGACAGTCGGAGGTGCGTTTCACTAGTGTTTTTTTTTTCATTTTATTATTATTTTTATTTTATTTTTTCATTCTACACTGAGAAAAATTAATAGTTGCGAGATCGTTGGTCAGAGCTACCATTATTAGTAACTGCGACCAATGTTTTGGTAGATCTAACCAATGATTGCCGCAACGACTGATTTTTTTCTATTCTCTTATTTTTTACATACATTTTTTCTTACGTCTTTCTGAGAAAAAAAAAAAAATATCACCACGTTACTTTTATTTCAGCATTCTCTTTTTATTTGTCTCATCCGCTTTTTTGTTCACAGTTATTTCGTTTGTGTTTACATAGTGAAAAGAATGAGAGAGAGTGAGAAAGAAGTCATCAATTGTAGAAGTAGAGAAGGAAATTCTGTCGGACGTCGTTGTCGATGATGGTCGAGGAGCCAGGATCCTCGACGTTCCACTTTTTATCGTCTTCGTCGCGACGATAATCACACGTGACCCTAGAGCCCTGGGAAAAGGGTATTGCGGCTAGTGACATTCGACTGGAGAGGCGAATTCGGAGCGCAATTCAAAGCCGTGAAAACTGCGACTCAAAAAAAAAAGAGGAGGAAGAAAAAAAGGAAGAGCGTCGAGGAATTCGCGAGCGAAGAAGGAAGATCCGAGCTCGTTTTGCAGTGGGTTCCTCGACCATCGAATCGAATCGACGACCGCTTCTGAGAAATCAATCTGTGGCGATGAGAGCGAAAGAGAGCTGCGCGCCATCGAATCGAGAGCGGTTTGGTTGAGAAGAATAAAAAAAGAGAGTTAAGAAAATGGAAACTGGCGAAGGCGACGTACAAATGCAAAATTGTGGTATGTCTGTCTGGCGTCGTCAGGTTCACGGAACGGAGGGGGAAAAAAACGGTGAGATTCGACGGCGGGACCAATGTCGGTGACGGCGAGACGCAGGAGGATTGGTCGTGGGAGGCGGATCGTCAGGGTAGCCAAGACAGCGCGACCAAAGACTCCGGGATAGACACTTCGAGCACCTTCACGAGCAGTGAGGACAGCAACCGGGGTGACCTACCCAAGGTACGCCGGGGGGTGGCCCCTTCCGTGTCGTCCATCCACTCTACACTCATTCGAAATCACAAGAAATAAATAATATAAAATAAAATAAAAAAAAAAACCAATCCGAGGAGAATCGAGCGAACCGTTTCGAGAATCGACGATGAAATTGGTTGGATCCGACAAGATTAAATTTAATCGTCGATGATTGCGCGCACAGGACGCCCGTTTCTTGCGATTAACTGAATTGTGTGGCTAGTGGCTCGAGTAGACGCTGCGTTCACGCCGACGAGTAGTGCGGATAGACGCTGTAGGTCGGCCGGTAGAAATGGTATTTGTCTTAGGACGGAAAAAGAAGAAACGGGTCGGGAAAAACGAGAGAGGAAATTTCGCAGTTCACAATCATTTTTTGGGTTGGGAATCATTTTTCAGTCAATTGAGGCAGGTCACTTCGGTCACATTTGCTACTCACGAATGGGATCCTTAAAAAGCAATATTCCGGTTTTATTAAGAATGTTGAAATCGTATCGTATCATTTTTTTTTACACTTTTTTCTCGCGTCTACGGAGACTCGTTCGATTATTCATAGAGGGCTCATCGATCGTCGCAGCAGCGCGAAATCCGCGATTCGATTCTAACGAGCAGAGCAAAGAACAAAGCGAGAGAGGGAGAGAGGACAGAGAGAAGAGGAGGAGAAGGAGGATTCGACGAGACGCAACGGCTACTTGGCCTCGTTCCGATTGTTTCAATTAGCCCGAAGCTTTTTCGTCGCACGAATTAATAAACGGGTCTCGCCGGCTACGTGGATGTATATACAAATTGCCATCTCGGTGCCGAGCCTCGACGGAGAGCTCGAAGCGCACGGAGATAGCAATACCACTGTGATTAGCATTGTTTCATTGTTGGACGGCGGAAACTTTCGTTTCGGATGTTAGTTTCCCGATAGTTTGAATACGCAATCGTTCTGACCCCGTATATTTGTCAATTTCACGAGGGACTCACTCCTCCAGCCTCCGGGAATGCTCCTCTTATTCTCCTTTCTCTCGCTTCATTCTCTCGCCAAAGCATCGAGCATTACATTAATTATTCGACGTACAGAGTTCAACGAGGGCTTCGATTAGGTTAGAGCAGAGTTGTAAATCTCCATTAATTTTGTATTTTATTTTTGTGCATAACGCTCCGAAAATTATTTGGCACGACTCGTCGATATCCAAAGACTCGAGTAATTTTTGACGGGACACGAGATCGCGTTTTGTGGTTTTTTTGCCGATGCGGATAGCGAAACGCGTTCCAAAGGGAACGGAAATGCCGCAGTATCGTCGTCGGGAAAAATTTTCATTTCAACCCCAAAACCTTAAAAGCGGCTACGAAGGAAGTACATAAATTCGGAGTGACCCGGAAATCCGATCCCAGAATTCACGAAATCTTGAACCTCGTTACTGCCAACTTTTCGGGAGGCGAAGGGGGGAGGGGGGCGAACGATCGTTGCCGAACGATTGTTGGCGAACGAACGAAGTGATACGAGATTGATAATTATCGTAAGACGTAGGCGACCCCTGACCCTAAAGTAGATCCACCCTATAGGAATAATTTTATTTTTCTTGAAATGCCGTAAAAACGTAATTAACAAAGTCACTCGATCCCCGCTTAGAAAGTATCGCAATGATAATTTCATGCAGATGAATTATATTCGACTCACCGTTAAACCGTTGCACGCCGCTTGAGACTGCGAAGCTTCGACACATTTGCTGCTCGCGGAACGTTTATTATTATAATGTGTATATTGCTCGTTGATGTATACACTCGCGATATACATTTATAAATATAATGTAGCATGTTCTATGTAAAAGGGAATTTTACTGCTTGTGCTCTATGTTTGTCGAGCTGTAATTTTTATGTACAACGCACCCGCTTTATACTATTATCACTGTCATTAATACGTAACTTTTAATGAAATATTATCTACTCGCATTTTTCGAAGATCCACCGAACACATCGTATCATCTATTCTTATCGTTAATCTTAATTGTAAGATACTATATTTAATAATAATATGATCGCGTTGATTTATCTGAAATTCAGAGCATTGGGGATGAGCATCTCTGATGTGCCAACTTTTTCTAAAAATAAATTCTATTAATTTACAAACAAATATTATTACAATTTTCGTGGATGTGGAACTAAATTAATCAGAGCTCTGAGTTCGGTGGATTTTGGAGAAATGGACCTTTCGCGAGACTGTAAAATTGAACTCTTATCAAAAACGTGCGCACTCGTTCACATTTCACCGTTGTGAACAAGTTTAACCGAGTAGAAAGAAACACGAATTGAGGAGAGAAAAAAAAGAACACGTGAGGAAACGTTTATTTTTTTCTTTTGGCGACGCGTGCAGCAGCCACTTTCCTGGCAGGGCAGCAGCGATGGACAGAAAATCATCGGTCACATGATCCTGAGAAAATCCTCTGGCTCTGGCAGCAGCAGCAGTATCCTCGGACTGAAGGTCGTCGGTGGTAAACTCCTGGAAAACGGTTCCCGCGGCGCGTTGATTGAGAAAGTGAAAAAGGGCAGCACCGCCGACGTCGAAGGACAATTGAGACCCGGTAAGATTTATCGCCGGTGTCTATCGTCACGCAAAACGTGAATTTTCCGTCACTACTAAAGTCACACAAAGTCCACGTGACTTTTAATTTTTTATAAAAATCACACAACATTCTCGTGACAGCAATTTGCAAAATTTTGCGTAATTTCCGTGACTTTAGACACTCCGATGATTTATTTATAAAAATAATTTACTCGAAGTAAAAAAAATAGTAATTAAATTAGATGAGGTAAAATAGTTTTCGTGTTTGCCGTTTCACTTGAGTCGTTTTTTTTTCCAGGTGACGAGGTGATCGAGTGGAACGGTCGTTCTCTTCAGGGAAAAAGCTTCCAGGAGGTCAACGACATAATAATGAAGTCGCGGGAGGAGCCGCAGGTCCAGCTGATCGTGTCGAGAAATTTGTCGGGCACGACGGCGGCGATGATGACCGGTGTACCGACGACTATTCCACCTGCGATCGGAGGCCCGAGACGAATCGGCGCGCAGACGCAATGGCGACAGAAACACGAGCCGATGCCGATACCTCAGCAGCCTCACCACAAAGGTGAATATGCGACTCGCAAAACCGTCCAACCAGATTTTTCATCCACTCTGCTATTTATTTTCCTACTTTTATTTTTTATTTTTTGTAATTCGATAACCGCAGCGCTAGATTATTATTTCGATGCTCCGTCGTGACGAACTTTTTCTCCTAAAAATCATCGATGTGATATTCGACTTGTCTTTGACTTATCTTTTTCGAGGAATTATTAATATTGGACACTCCACACGTACATAATAATTTTAATGTCTAATCCGAAACTGATACAACAGCTATACTGTCACAGATTATATGATTTTTCGAATTCCAGGTCTTAAGAAATCTATACTATGGGGTAGGCCTTAATGAAAATTACTAAAAGTCCCCCCGATCGACTGATTGTGTTATCCACCTTGTATACGCTCTCTCTTCTTACGTATTTCCAACTGTGTAACCTTAATCGCTATCACCACTTCGGCCTGCGAGTCTTTTCATTGTCGCAATGTTCGTTGGTCCAGTGGCACTGGTAATTTAAAAAAAAATGCGTTGCGAAGAAGACAAATATTGGACAGGGTTCTGCGACCGACTCTCCTATAAATCGTACCACTCACGTCCAATGACAAATCAAAGAGGGAGAGAGTCGTAAAGGATTAATATTACAACAAACATAAATGGCTCGACGCGAGTCAATAGTTTTATTAAAACTATCGATGTGTTTATCGTAGAGCGTAGTTACGTAGTGCCAATGCACCCCCGCTAATAAATCACCGTACCAATTAGTTTCTTTTTATGGGAGCAACAACTTGTGTAATTAATCTCTCTTTAAAACTATTCTATCTCTTTGTCTGTGTGTGTATTGTCTCCATGCTACGACCGTATTTAATCTTAATATTAACATCCGCATTAAAACACACGACACTCACATCCGTCGTATACACAAAATTACACGCCACGTGTTGTGCGAGTCCCGAATGCCACCCCCTTAATCAATGTGCGACGACGAACTCGATCCGAGAACCATTTGTGTGTCTACGTCGTAAAATCCAGCGGTTCAATATTTATCTCCACCGAACTGACCCCACCCTTGACCCTTGAAATTTTGATGAAAAGTGCACACGATTTTATTGTACATTTGAAAACCAAAATGCTGGGAAACATTTGCCTCGACGATTTTTTTTTCGGCGTTTTTTTTTCGGTGTAAACAATTTGTCGATGGATGCTGAACGGTCAACTCCAAATTATTATTTTTCGAAAATATTGCCATTTGCGGATTGGACAAAATATTTGGCAATGCTAATCGAGATTTAAAAAATTCTATCACCAGTTGCTTGGATTAAATATTTTGTCCAATCCGTAAAGTATTTATTTCGCGAGTTTTGTTGGATTCACCTTTTTTTCAATATGACAAAAATTATGCATTGTGGAAAACGTTCAGTGGCCTTTGGTGAAAAATAATTGTAACGTTTTTCGCACCAGCGACGGTATTTCCTGCCTTAATCGTGTAAGCGCTAGTTCGTGTCGATTAGCCTCCACGTATTGCCGCTCTGCTCTACAAATTCTGCCCCCCCCACCGCCCTTTGTACATCAGTAAGACATATATCGTCGCAACGTCGATTGCAACGTTTTTTTAACGATGAAACCAATGATCCTTACAGAACTGTACGACGCAAGACGCGACAAACCGTCGGTGCTGGTGACGTCACCGGGCTCGCCGGATCTCCACGCTCAGGGAAGGGGACGGCATCCTCGGCATGCGCCGGGCAACGCGAACGTAGGTGGTACCCTACAGGTGAAGCTCGGATTCGAGCCGGCGGGACTGCAGCTCATCGTCACCCTCGTTTGCGCCGTTGGTCTCACGCCGCGGAGCAACGGCCAGTCGAGAAATCCATACGCCAAGATATTTCTTCTGCCGGACAAGAGGCAAGCTCAATCACTCAACTGTATTTTTTTCACTAAAAAAAATCCATGGGATTAAAAATCCGTATATAGCGATTTTTTTATATAGAAAATCGCTGACGTAAGCTCTGCAATCCTAATTCCAAAACCGCGGATTCTGAATCGTAAATTCTCCTCTGTTTCGCAGGTTTCACATAAAAGACACTGCGCAAAATTTATCGAGCGATTATAACAAGTCTCTTGCCAAAAAAGAGCCATTCGTTTATTCGCATCTGCGACTTGGATACGTTTCATGGCGAAACAATAAAAATAAGGCAAATCATAAAGACACGAAGCGAGCATTTACTGCTCTGGCCTTTGTTCAGCGATTTTCGGGATTGGCAAGAGTCCCTCCTGAAAATTTGAAGCTCGATGCGATCGTGGAAATGTCGCGTTTCGAGGTCCGTTCATTTCTTCCCTCCCACCTCCAAACGTAATACATAATTCGAAATGTATGTGTGGCGCATATCTCTTCGGAGACAGAGCCGTAGGCGAGATCGCGACTGCGACGGCTAGCCAATAGCTGCTTCCGCGTGGGCGTTCACCGCACGCGAAAGGCCAACGTCGGGAGACTCGGTTCCAGGGCGACAAGATAAATAATTTCGGCGAAGAAGCATCAGCAACTGGCTGCCTGGTCCTCCCTTCGCCTCGTGTATGTTTAGTACATGTGTGCGAGGGCGACTCCACGAGCTGGCAATTCTGGCACCGGTGCCAGCAACGTCTTCCCCGCAATGTTACGGAGCCCATAGCGTCACCGCTGCTACATAGTCGTCGCCGTCGTCATCGTCGAAGGAGGAAGAGGCGTGTTTCCTTTGGCCTCTTCCACCGAATCCTCGACCATCGCCCGTCTAATGGCCCCCTGAACTTTGGCCACTTTCGTTAACTTTACAAATCCTTCCATTAACCCTCCCCTCCTCTTTTGCGACAGGATCGTTGAGAATTCCGTCCGTTCTCTCGTCGTTCCATTCTCAGTTCCTGTCTCATTTTGGACGTTCGGCCAATTTGACAAAGCATTTTTCCTGCCTGCCGTCGCCGCTTTTAGCGAAGATTCGCGGAGATTGATTCGCTCTCTTGCGAGATTTTCGCGAACATTTTCGTTTCGTGACGAGTAACGACCGACACTGATTTTTAACCCTTAAAGAAGGATGTTTAACACCTCATCTAAATTATTATCATTTTTGAAATGTTGCAACTTTTCTTTCTTGATTTTAATGATTGTTTTTTTTTATATTTAACTAATTTTGTGTTTCGATTTCGCAGCGAAAAATCGAAGAGACGAACGAAAACGCTGGCCAACACCAACGATCCTCAGTGGAATCAGACATTCGTCTACAACATCAGACGCGCGGAGCTCAGACACAGATCGCTGGAAATCACAGTTTGGGATCTCGTGAAATACGGGGCGAACGACTTTCTCGGCGAGGCGGTCCTCGAGCTCGCGGCCTCGTCGCTCAACGAGAAACCCGAGTGGCACTATTTGCTCGCGCACGAGGAACATCGGCACGCTGGGTACACTTTTTTTTCTCTCCTTTCCTTTCAGTCTTATTTTCGCCATATTGCTAATTACTCAAACCGTCCAATCTTCCTCTCTCTGCTACAAAAAAAAAAAAAGAAAAATCAAGTACACTCGAATTTATACGAAAATTGGTGGAGCATAATCGCGAAAAAATTTTTGCATTCACTCAATTCTGCATTTGCCGCTCGATTAATCGCAGTTCATTACTAACCGAGTCGACGATTAAACCGACTCTGCTTTTCCATTAATCGGCACAGCTACTATCCGGATCCGATCGACGACATGGTGATAACTCCGGTGGACTGTCACCTGAGCCCTCCATCGACGACATCGAGACTGAGCGACTCCGATACCTCGGAATGCGACATAACCGACTGCGACGTAACCAGGGAACAAAGAAGAACGGCCGACGGGGCGAGTCTCAGCAGCAGGGGTAGTTCGTCAAGGTGAATTTCCCTCTTTTCATTCTCGCGTATCTCTAACGACCGACCGAGTCGCTTCTCTCTCGTTTCCTTCGAGAGAAGAAAAAAACCGCACCGAAAAAAACACCGCCAAAAAAGGAAAACATTTTTTCTCTTTCCCTTTACTGTCTCTCTTCATCTACTCTGTGCATTCCGTTGTCAAGGATTTACTGGTCCGGGTCGATCGTGCAAACCGGAATTGCTTCGAATTCGGAAATTATGGTGGCAGTGAAAATTATAAAACGGCCTCAGCGACCAAATATCCCAAATAATGCCTGGCGAAAGAATATCTTAGAAAAAAAAAGTCCCGACGAAAAAAAAATCGCAAGTTCTATTTGAAGATCAAGCAGAGCTCAAGCAGAGCTCTTTTCATTCTCGCGTATCTCTAACGACCGACCGAGTCGCTTCTCTCTCGTCTCCTTCGAGAGAAAAAAAACCGCACCGAAAAAAAACACCGCCAAAAAAGGAAAACATTTTTTCTCTTTCCCTTTACTGTCTCTCTTCATCTATTCTGTGCGTTTCGTTGTCAAGGATTTTCGGGTCCGGGTCGATCGTGCAAACCGGAATTGCTTCGAATTCGGAAATTATGGTGGCAGTGAAAATTATAAAACGGCCTCAGCGACCAAATGTCCCAAAATAATGCCTGGCGAAATAATATCTTAGAAAAAAAAGTCCCGACGAAAAAAAATCGCAAGTTCTATTTGAAGCTCAAGCAGAGCTCAACGAAAGCCAAGTTTTCTCGTAGCCCCTTTCTCCCCAAACGGAAGGACGAAAACTTGTGGACGAGGAGGCGTGATTAGGCGGTTTGCATGACCGCTGAGCGTTTCATCAATCCGCGCGCAGTTACAGTCGTCGCCGAGGATATTCCACCGCGCACTTATTATTATTTACGTTAGCCGCAGTATATCCAATGCGGCAACAGTAAAACTTCTCCTAATACGTAAATCCATTTCTCTCTACCTTTCTCTCTCTCTACATATATATTTCTCTCCCTCTGTCTCTCTCCGTTCATCCGTCTATCTATAATTCTCTTCGCTATACTTGGCGCAGATATTTCACATTATTAATAGCCACTATTATCGTCTATACGCGTTTCTCGAGGCATTACCGAGTCGCTCGTTATGCTTCGGGTTTACGCGCGCGTATAAATAGATTATCGATTGAATAAGGTGTAAATGCAATTGACAGTCGAAGATACAGAGGCGAATGGTCTCCCCTTGTCCCCCAACCCCCATCCACCCCCTCTCTCGGTGTATCCGTCGGCACTATTACGAGCTTTAAGATCCCCGTTTACAGGACTCGTAACCAGCGTCGTAACTGTCCTCTGGTAACGGTTAGTGCAGTGCGGAATCGTGTACAGAGAGTCGGGGAAAATCGGGCGGACGGGTGTGCGAACTCCTCGTGAAGGTAATTGGCAATAAGGCGGCGAGCGGCTGGCAGAGGGCGCCGATGTTCGCCACCCTTAGCCATGTTTCGCCTCCTCCTCCCTCAGGATCATCCCTACGATGGGAATCCTCCTCCTCGACGCGTGTCTCACTCTCTCTTTCTCCTTCTATACGTGCCAATAACGATTTCGCTTTCACATCGTCTCGTTTTCACACTGCCTCCTTCACCAGGCATAACAGGCGATAAGAGTTCAACGCCCGATGCACTCTGACTGCAGTGAAGCTAAAACCTCGCTAAAAAATTCGAAGTTAATGCGACATTAAATAAAACCTTGAAAAAAAAAAGAAAAAAAAATAATCACGGTCACATCAATTGGATGATTAAATTTCAAAGTGGAAATCAAATTCACGTATATTTCACTCCCAATTGAGATTTAAAAAAATACCAAAATACCAAATTAAAAAAAAATACTTGCAAACTCAATCGAAGTTAAAATCGGAAAAAATAAAATCTGCAGTGTCTTTGACACGTGACTTTCGGTATTTCCGCGTGGACTGTCAGTCAATGAGGGTCTGCGAGACGCTCCGCGAGATTTCCGTCTCCTATTGGGCGAAATTCTCGGGAAGCTTCCTGAATTACCGATGAGTCATCGGCGATGACTGTCGTTGCCGCGTGAATAGCAGAAGTGAACTCACTCTGAGTTTACGTCGATGCGTGGGTTTATATGCAGATAGGTCGACGGCGACGAGAATGGATTTCGTGGTGGGGGTGGGTTTGAAGCCGAGAATGAAGTGGCGAAATTCCGGCGAAGCTCCGAAGTTCGATAGTACCGGGGAGGGGAGGGAGGGGGAGGGGGGAGAATCGAGTCGAGTTTTTCTCCGCAGTAGTAGCGCAAAATCGTTCCGCGTCGTCCCACCATTCTTGCGCGCCCTTCCAGTGGAAACACACAGTGCCAGCAGTACCACCACTGCTGCCGGCGCCGCCGCTACCACCGACCACCCCTTCGGCGCCAACAGCAGCAGCAGCAGCATAATGTGGCTCCGTCATTCTGACGTAAGCCTCGAGAGAGACCTGTATAGTAGTACAGTAGAGCGTCGATTATCCGAACTAATTGGGACCGACTGACGATCGTTCAGATAATCGAAAATCGAAAATTCGGATAACCGAACGACAGTATTTTGTGAGGGGGGAGGAAGGAACTGAAACGCTCAAATTTTTAGAAAAAAAAAAAATTTAGCTGACTATTTATAAAGACAGACGATATTAGTTATGTTGACAATTGATAAATGAATTCACGATTTCACACACTTAAAAATATTTTTATCGAGTTTCCATTACGAGTAAAGGAGACTTGTTTACACAAACTATTAGTGTATTAAATTTAACATACAAGAGTACTATGAGTAAGAGTATTTTCTACTGAATCCTATAAAAATTAGGGAATTTAATATGAAAGTTAATAAATTGAATACAAATATTTCGAATTTTACTACATGTGTATTAAATTAATCAGCTGATAAATTAAATGTCTAGTAATGTAAATTCACGAACATTTTTAACACCAAGTGGGTCAACACTGATCAAAATTCCACAAAAATTAGGTTTAACACTCTGAATTTCTAACAGTGTAATCGACGTTTTACTGTAGGAGAGAAACGCGAGCGACTGCGACTGTACGACGAGGACGACAGAGAGAGATAGCTGCTACGGCAATAGGAGTAACAGAGACCGACGAAAGGGGTTGCGAAGCGTCGGAGGGTGGAAAGAGAGAGAGACAAAGATAGATGGAGAACGCGAGAAGCAGACCAGCGAAGGAGAGACAGAGACAGAGAGAAAGGGAAACGGAGCGGAGGCTAGAACCAAGTTATAAAACTGGGCAACAAGCCAATTGACATGCCAGTTGGCCTGCAACCGCCGTTGGCTGCGGAGGCCACCCCTAAAATTCGTCCGCGTTCTCCACTGTCTTTTCTCCGCATTGCTCGACTGGTCCTCTTCGTTCGGTTATCTCCCAAAAGAATTGAATAACACAGAATTCTTGACGGAGCTATCGATTATGCGTGAGTGCGTTGTTGTCCCTTCGACGTGGATTGGCGTTTCGTCCGCCGCTGGTTTCGCCTCTCGCTCTGTGGATAATTTAGTGGCTAATCGGATGAGCTAAATCGAATCAAATATTGTTTTTTCTCTTTCTTCACTTCGGCGTTAAATTAATTATTAAATTGGGTGATGTGTGTGTGTATTTGTGTGTCTACGTCGATGCGTGAGCGATGTGAGTGGTGGTTAACGACGATGTGCAACGTGCGTTTCGAGGCTCCGTAATCGTCGATTGAGTGGAGAGACGATCGAGGAAAGGAATTTATAGTGAAGTCTGTTTCGACGCGAGAAGAGAAAAAATTCGGAAATGACTACCGATCGCTATATGTGAGTGTAATATTAATCGCTGCCCATCGAACATTCTGCTTTTCGTTTTTTCCACGCGGATAATTCACGTTGAAAAATAGGCAATCGCAGTAGAACCGAGCGCGTCCCTCCCGCGAAATTCGATTTTCGGAAGCGCCAACCGCGAGGCGCCGAATCCTTCGAAACAATGGGGGAACGTATAATCAGTGCGATATTATCAGAACCGGTGGACGATATTGAAAGAGAAAAAAACAACACAACGGTGTGGCCTACTAATTAGAGGGGAGATAAAACCTCAAAAGAGCAGCCAAAGAGCTTATCTTGCATCAACGTGCAGCTCTTCATCGCGCAGGGCCGCGAAAAAAAAAGGAGCCGAATTGTTCTCGGCTGTTCGCTTTCATCCCATTCTCCTCGTTCGCCTCGCCGCGAGTGTCTGTCGCCCGGCTCTTCGCTTCTTGCCCTCGCAGTTTCTCATCTCCTTCGACGTGTCGAGGGGGGTGTCCTTAATTGCCTCGTCTGTTCGAACTGCTGCTGCTGCTGCTGCTGTTCTCCTCCGCACGTCGCTATCTCTGTCTTCCGTGACTGCATAATAATAATACCAGCCCCCTTCCTTCGACCCTTCCGCCCACTATTTTCGTCCGGCAAAAAATACTTTTTGCCGGACGTTTCGTTTTTTCGGATTTCGTCCGGCAAAAAATACGTTTTGCCGGACGTTTCGTTTTTTTGGATTTCGTCCGGCAAAAAATACGTTTTGCCGGACGAAAATCCTTCAATCGCGTAAAATCGCAAAGAGCCCCAATTCACAGAACATTTGAGCAATCATAAATTCCGCAAAAGCGACGTAACTCAACAAACATATTTAATAATGTTCGATGCATCGTCTAACAGGATCACCTAAAAAGGTTTCACCGCATTGATAAATCCATCGCGCGAGCTCCGCGCTCAGGTCGGCCGATGTTGGTCGCTTCGTTGGTTTATATTTCTTCCCCTCTTTTTGCGTGCCTTCTCCTTTTTCCACGAGAAACAGAAGCAAAAAAAAGTACAAGAGCTGACCGACTTGTGGACTTTTTTTTTTTGGTACACTCTGCGCTATCGCAATTTTTGGCAAGACCCAAATCTGTGTCAGCCAAATGACGGCAAAGCGAGGCGAAAAAAAAAGCTCGCGCTCGCCAAAAGAGAAGGGAACGTTGGTGGGCAAAACTAGCGCCAGACGTAAATTGTTATCGAGTGCCTGGCGAGCGGATTGCAGCAACGCGCGTAATTAATTGACGATAAATCAAGCCTCGCCGGTGGCGTAAACAACGCAGCGGTTGTCCATAGAAACGATACTCGCGACAATTCGATCCCCCCTCCTGACCCCCATAACGTGTAAATTTGGTCGTAAGGTCGTATGCATATATAGAAACAAAAATCGCGAGCGGCTGAAGTCGGCCGCATTTGACAATGATTTTCCTTTAATCCTGTGCTTTGTTATTATTTTTTAGGTTTCATAATATGCCGTCAAATTATAAGCGGTACGGCAAATTCAAGTTCTACTTTACCTACTCTACTCTCATCATATGGCCCTTCACCCTCGGCAAGACACTTCAGTCTCGCATCTTTCACTTCCTAGTTCTTATAGCCTGCCATTTGAATTCAATAACGTTGAATTTACAAAAAAGTACCAAAAGAAACAATGAAACAAAAACATTCCACACATTGATGCCTGAATTTATGTATTTCTTTTGCTCGTTACACTAGTTCAGTTTATTTCTCTTTTTCACCAAAGAAGTTACGCTCGTTTTTGTACAGAGCTGCAAATCGCCCTTAATTCATCAGATATAGTTTACAGTACAATTATTGTACTGTAAATTTACAGTAAGTTTACAGTAGAATTATTGTAAATTATATTTCATGAATTAATGGGGATTTGCAACTCTGTTTCTGCATTTAATTTCCTTAATACGTTTGAAAAAGGATTAAAAAAACGAGCATACATCTTTCATTATCATTTGTATAGCGACATTACTTGTGCAAGGTGACCGACGCGTGTCCGAGGAAACGAGGTCGAATAACGAGATGAAAGTAACAATATCCTCGTCTGCCGACAACGACGACGATCTCCTGTTTTGCATCGAAGCTGTAATTATACGATTGTTCTCTCGTCGAGCTTCGACATCGATTCCTTGGCACCAACGTCACTTTGCTTCTCCTGCCCTTCCTCTCTGTGTCTCTTGCTCTTCTATCTTTCTCTCTCCCCCCTCTTTCTCTCTCTCTCTCTCTCTTCGCTCTCTGACTTGCCCAACCCTCGATTGCCGGGAAAAGAAAAATTAGGTCGAGGACCGCGTAGGTTACGATTAGCGGGTCAGAGGACGCGCGTAGACGACGTTGCCTAGTAGAAGTCATCGTGTCATCAAGCTTCTCGTTATTATTCCCGCATAAATACATAGAACCGAAGGTTAACGCGGCTTTTAGAACGACGTCTCGTCGGTGTCTTCATCGTCTTGAAAATTCCACTCAAAACCAGGATCAAGCGCTTCTAAAAGTACGCTTTTCATTTATCAACCTATAAATTTTACAGGAATAATGCTAAGATTAGCATTCAAATCGATTGCTTTTTTGGACATCATACGCGTGGAAATTCAGTCACTGCAAACGCATCCAAAATCGATAAGACGATGAAGCACCGAAAAACAGACGTTGCGACGCTTCGACGAGTCACTGGCGATTCGCCTTTCGAGAGATTTGTCACCCGATTTCGAATGCAAACGAGTCCTAAAATTCGGGGAAGGTGGTCAGAGACTTTTCGAAGCGCGGAGCGTGATTTAGAGCGAGAATCACAACCAGCACTCTCGCCCCATTTACCAACTCGAGGCAGCGCGAAACCCGAGTCTTTTGCTCTCATTGCCCGTTGGAAAGCAATAGTCACGTGAATCGTTGGAAAACACGCCCTGAATTTTTTCTCGCGTTGCCTCGAGTCTCGTGTCGCACCTGCCGTTCACTAATCGTGTGCCAACACCTCAAAAAAATCCTGAAAAAACCCGACGAACCGCTGGAGCAGCCACTATTCCAGTCCGCCGCCGGAGAGGGATCTGTGCATGGACAACGAGCATCGCAGCCGACGCGACATGTCGCCCCAGGGACGAAAACGAGCGGCGCTGATGATAACGCGCGATCAGCCGGTCTCGATAGCCACTTATCAGCCGTACAGAAAGGTCAGTAACCGCTCGAAAAAAATTCGTCGCAGCTTCCTCAAAGCTTCCTCGACGAGTCAGTAATTCTTTGCGTAACGAAATGAAATGAAAGTAACGATGTCTTCGCTTTTTTTTTAGGATGACCCCGGATTGCGCGGTATGATGGGTCACAGATCTCACAGCGCAGCGCCGATGGACTCGCCGAACGTTCGTTACAGGGGAAGATCGCAGAGTCCGACGGGGCATCGTTCGCTCTCGCCGCCGGAGCACAGATCCGTCCCCTATGTGCATGGCTACGTGCCAACAAGGTACTGTAAAACCGATGCAACGGTCCTCATCGCGCGCGATGCCTTCGCACATTATCGTACTCGCAATTAGAACGTTCCTCGACGTCGTCTGTGTCGTCTTCGTCGTCGTCGTCGTCGTCTCTGACGAACGATTTGGTGGCAAGAGTGGGATTTGGGAGGTCTGGAATGGAACCTGAGGGAGGAAGAAAATGAGAGAGAGAGGGGGTTGGGATGGAGGGAAGGGGGTGGAAAAAGAGAAGGGAGCCTGGAGAAGAGAGCAGACCGTAATGACAATTGTTTAAAATGCGAAACATCTTGTTCATCAAGGATTCGGTATTTTCCCGCAGATTCGGATCGAGATCGGCGACCGCAACGCCAACCGGCTCGCCGAAGAAACGACAACTGCCGCAGATACCGGCGAATCTTCACGCCGCGCTCAAGGAACGTGTCGCGCAGGATCTCGAGGAGCGAGCGAGGTTCATGAAGCACCGGAACAGACAGGTGCACACGACATACAGAAGCACTGGTATGGGAGGTGAGATATTTCACCTTTTTTTTTTAATCGTCATTTATTGGTAGATGTTCGCTTTGGACACTCATTTTTCAATGTGCTGCTATTTTTTTTAGCCGCCCGGCCAAAAACCGCCCAAATCGGGGTCACGAAATTTATTTTTTCAAAATATCGACTTTAAACCTATACAATAATTCTCAAGTCGTATAAGAATACAACAAAAATGACAATAGAAAAAAAAATGAACAATTCGAAATTTCTCGGTTTCTAGTCTCCTTAATAGAAAAATGCAGTGCTCAACCCAAAACCCTTGGAATCGAGTGTCCAATGCGTAAGTCACTCAATTCGATGGTTTAATTGTCGCTAATTAAAAATGAACTCACTCAGGGTGGGAGAGACACTACAGTGGCCTCTCGGACTCCGATTTACCGTCAATCGGTCACGATCCCCTGTCGATGTCGCACAGTCACGCTCACAGAATGCACAGAACGAGAAGGGGACACTTGAGTCCCGACAAAGACGTTCTCGGTGATCTCGGTGACTCCGACATGGAGAGCAACGCCTCGGTCACGAGCAGCGTCTTCAGCACTCAGTCCGAGCGACCGCGCGGCTCCAGAGCGTTGATGTGAGTATGAAATCGGATTCTTCCCGATTTTTTTTTTCACAACTACAATTAACTATAAATATTAGCTAAAACATTTGTCGAGCTGACGGTGATTAATTGAACACGTCACTCGTCAATGAGGATCTTTAAAAAATATATATATATCAGTTTTCCCAACGGGTTCCACTGGCTACCAAAAGTGACTGTCTCTTCTTTCGCAAAATTCCGTCCGATGAATGTCAATTTCATGATACCATTTTTTTTGGCACGATAAAAAAATCACCGATCGGTAGCCAGAGCCCCGTAAAGCAAACTACATAAATAATCCCTGAATTAAATGGACATTGTCGATTGAATGAACACCCCCTTAGCTGCACTCTCTCTCTCTTTCTCTCTGTCTCTCATCATTCCCGCTGGCTTCTTAGGCATTAAAACGTAGGTTATCCCCGTCCGCCCCCGCCCCCTCGCCCCCGGCCCCCCGCCCCCCTCGCCCGGTGTTATCTTCTTCGTGACGACATCTTCTGTGTTACTAGAATAGAAAAAGCACCTCCTTATGCACCGCGTCAATGTCCATTTAAATCAATCGTCCCATTCTATCGAGTCAGGGAATTAAATAACCGTAAAACCGGCAACCGTTAGTGAAAGCACAAAAAGCTCTAGTTTACCAAATCTGCTTGAATCGCGTCTTACAATCCAATCGGCCACAAAGGAGTAAATGGAACGCAAAAAAAAATAACATTAAACCAAAAACGCAAAAAAAGTTTCGCGAATGAATGAAATTGCTACACTGTTAGAAATCCAGAGTGTTGAACCTAATTGGTGTGGACTTTTGATCAGTGTTGACCCACTTGGTGTTAAAAATAACACTTTCCAGGGTGTCAAATGCAAACAGGTGTCTCAAAATTGTTGTCCTCGTTCACAAAACCCACCACATATTTATGTTTGGGACAAAATGATTCCATAAAATGCCATCAGTCGAACCAACAAAATCCGATGTCGTTGAATTCCATTCAACAGTATTAAAATAAAATTTGTTAAAAATTTCGAGCTTACTATGCAAATTGACACCACTTATCGAACACTAATCTCATTGACACGGTGGCAAAAATCTATCAACACTGCGAAGGGTCATATTTTTTTACACCGGATTTCTAACAGTGCGAAAAAAAACGAAGAATGGGTCCCAACCGAGTCGTGTCACCGAGGAGCCGCCTACTACTCTACATAAAAACAAAATTGTTTCCAGACCGACAGTTAAAAACGTATTGATACCCGGTGTCATATCCCCAATGCCCCCACCCCCTAGGCGCAATAGGCGCAGGCACAGACTTAGGGTACCCTGCAGCGAGTGTCATTGTCCAACATCGACAAACGGCAACAACAACAACATCTTCATTAATCCCACAAAGTCCAGGAGCTACCCTACCGTAAAGCACAATCCTCCCCCGCACCCCTTAGTACGGAGCAAGTCCGCAGTCGTGCGCTCGCTGTATAGAAAGATGAGAACGCCGTTCACGAGGTCCCACACTGTCGACGAGAATCTGCTGCGATACTACAGCCCGGAGACGAGCGAGTACACCGTGTCCGAGGGTTTCATGCTCAAGCCGGAGGTGCTCACCGCCCGTGACACGAAGAAGAAGCGCATTCCCGAGATATACGTCGAGGACTGTCTTCAGGTGAATTTCAACGATCGTCTGTTGGACAAATTTCGCAACGGTACCGCCATCGCTGCCACCAACAGTGTCGCTACTTCCGGAAGCAGCAGTAGCTACGCACTTCCTTACGCAACAACTTGCACCCTCGCCTCGAAGAAACCGACCTCAGCATCGTTGGCGAGGCTCCGATCCGGCTGGAAGGAACCCTTCGAGAATTCCATAGTCTCCAGGTCACGACCCTTGGGCGTTGCTACCGCTGCCACCGCCGCCGCCATTGCTACCACCTGTCCAATGGACTACGAGCTGAGGAACCTGGAGACCCGTCCTCATCCCCGAAGATCGATGCTCTTCGCCAAAGCTCGAAGCTTCGACTACAACGTCGTCCACGATCCTCGCAGAGCGACGAATTTTCCCATCGCCAGGGACACTGGTTTTCTCGCTCGACGCGCAAAGAGCTTCGAGTACGATACCATCTCGAGCAACATCTTCAGCGACGACAGCCTTCGAACCGCGAGACGTAAACTGAAGCGCAATCTTTCTATAAGTGACTCAAAGTACGGCGACAAAATTCCGGCGCTTCGAGACTGCAGCAAATCGTACTACGATTCCAACGGCGACAATGCAATGCGTCGCCAGGCGATTAAAGCAGCGGCTGCGGAGTCGCTGCTTAAGTACGACAATTACGACGAAGGAACTGACAACCTGAAGCATTTTTACGGCTACGATTCGGAGCTCAGCGCTGGAGAGACCGAAATATACGTCTCGAACTTTGACAAAGAGGACGTCGAATCAGTCGTCGAGGCGAAAACCTTTCGCTCATTGGATTCGTCATCACGTGTACCGTCCCTCGGATTGGTCGACGGAATTTTCGCCGGCGAGATCGGCAAACGGAAGTACACTGAGGGTTACAGATCTCCAGAAAAACGCGCTAAGAGCCTCGACAGCGACGTTTATGGTCCAATCGAAGGCAACGATCATATCTACTGCAGCATCGACGAAATAATACTGCCTGAAGATCCCTGCGAATGCAGACGTCTTCGCGACACTTCCGGACGTGGATACGAAAATTCGTCGCTGCTTCACGGAGCGACGACCCTCGACGGCCTCGAAGACATCGACGACTACGCGAGACGACAGCGACGTTATCAAACCCGTCGAAGACGAGCCAAGAGCACTGATTCTTATCTCGAGGACGACTTCGAGCGATACGAGAATTGGAACGCTGAGGATTACGACCTTGAATACCCAGAATCGGCGACTCTCGGCGATTCGAGAATCAGTAACGTCGAGATCGATGACTATTACGACGGAAGTGGCAGGAAAAAATTATTGCGGGACGATTACGATGAGTATCGCGAAGCTGGAAGCTATGCTGATGAGTCAATCAGCTATCACGACGAAGTCAGGGATTACGACGACGGAGGCGCTTCGAGGAGACGACGAAGAGAAGAGTCGGAAGCGATGGGAACCAACGACTATGAAAATGTTAGGATACGTCGAGATCCAGCGCCGAGAAGTCGCAACAACAGTTTGACAGTTCCGAGTCTCTCTGAAAGCAAAAGGATGATGATTGGTCGAGCCGAGTCGACGCCGATTCTCATTCACGATGAAGATTACGGCGTTTCAGAAGAGAGAACCGCGAGGAGACTGTCTCGACGACGTCGCAACAGCAGTTGTCCAGAGTCCCGGGAAATTGTGACGTCTTCGTGCTGCGACGACGGAGGAAATGTGAGAAGAGTCGACGACGGTTTCTACGTCGACTCCGACGAAGATTTCGGATCCACGGAGACGGTCATTGGACCGAATTATGGGCCCAGAAATGGCGTCGTCGTTGATGATCCTTCGCGAAATTTCTCACGGCTGAAATATCCAGAAGACGATCAGAGGAACGATTATCCCGGAGAAAGTAGGAACAGATCATCCGGTTCGTTCACCGGAAGTGCGAGATATCGCGAAGAGGAACCGGGATACGACTATCGACGGAGAAAAAGCAGCTGTCCCGAGTGTCGCGAATTGGATGGTAAAGCTGCTGGGATTTTGACGTCAGGACGAAGGGACGATGCGATGCGAGACGAGGACGACGAGGCCAGGTACAAGTATCGACGGAGAAGAAACAGCAGCTGTCCTGAGGCCAGGGACATTGAGTTGTTCGATGACGAGACGAGACAGAGGCGACTTTCGAGGCAGGAAGATCGTCAGCAGCAGCAACAGCAGCAGCAACAACAGCAGCAGGGTAGTAAAAGAAACGTGGCTATAAGCGACACCCTCGAGTACTACGAGTACTCGATGGAGAGCGAGAGCCAGTGTAGCGAGAACTGCGGATTTGGCCCGTACGATCCCCTTAGGCCCCGTAACCGAGCAGCACCCCGCCCCGGTAACGCTAATTCAAATATCTTTGATTCCCAAAAAACCGCTACCTCCGACACTGCTAAAAACCCACGGGCCACCGACGATCACCAACATCATGATATCCCGAAACGACGAAACCACGCGCAACAACAACAACAACAACAATGTGCCGACGACTACATCGACGACACTTCGAAAAATCACGACTACGTCAACGACGAAAATTCGACGAATCGCCATCAACAACAACGTTCGCAACGAAAAAAATACGACGACGACGTTGACGAACGTGGCGCGAAAAATTATGACGGCGACGAACAACAACGACGGTCCGCGTCGATGACCGAAAGCAGTGAGTACGCCAGCCAGGGTAGTTCGTACGAGAAAAACACGAGGCACACGGCTGCTGGGAATGGGCACAATGGTCACGCCAAGCGGGGACAGTTCACCAGGAGTCTCAGCAACGCTGATGTGCCACCTGATGAGAAAGTTGGTGAGTTTCAGTTTTTTTTTCTTTGGGTTATTGTAAGATATAATAATTTTAAGCGTTTTATTTGCAGATTTTTTGTTCTTTTGGCGTCAAGTGCCTACTTCACGCACTAGGGCGTAAAATTGTAGACGAATACTTGTACGAGAATTTTTTTCGGATCACCCTAACTGAAAAATTCGTAAAATGTGTACTACAGCGAAATTTTTTTATTTGCTGTAAATATAATATATGGGTAGAAAAAAATGCAGAGGGACTTTCGCCTCGTCCCCTCCATTCCTCGTTTTCCAATCTTTCATAGATCCCGACGAAAAATCGTAGGCGTTGTGCTCGGTGCTGTACGCGAAACTAGGATCGCGAGGGCACGTTTTGGCTGATATCCAAGCTACCTTCAAGGTCGATTCGTCATTCAGCAGCAGCAGCAGAACCACCACCAACGATGGCAGCAGCATCAGTGGCGAAAGTCCAGCGTGTCAAGTGACCCAAGCGAAAAATGCACACCGAGCACGTCGAGCCTTTCTCACCTTTTTCATCCCTCTCTCCCCTCTCTCCACCTAATTAAAAGTCTTCTCAACAAATTACCCAAATAATATGATAAGCAACTTAGGGTAGACGTACCATTTTTGTCTACCTTAGCTCCGATTGTGGCCATCGCATTCAAAGGAATAAAAAAATTAATTATTTTAGGGAAACAATTTTTAAGAATAGCGAAATAAAAATGGCGACGATTGGTACAGTGCGACCACTAATGGTACATCTACCCTAATAACTTTTTTTTATCGAGTCCAATTACTCGAATCTGATTATTTAATCGAGTCCGTACTGACGTTGTTTGTCGTTCGCCCGCAGATGGAAGTCTCAGCGACACGGCCGTTGGTCTCCACGTGGAGGATCCGTCGCGCAGGGGTCGCAAGAGTTCGCCGGGCAGCAAAAGCGGCAGCGGAAGCAGCAGCGGAGGCGGAAGCGCCTCGCAGTACCAGGCGGGACTCGGGAAGAAGAGTAACAGCACGAGCCAGCTATCCGCGACAGGTAACACATCGTTTTGCCCGATAGAATACTAATCCTTTAAGCTAGTTACGTCATAGCTCGTATCTATGCCTCACGACTCGTCTACGTCGTCGTCTACGTCTACGTCGTCGTCGTCGTCATCGTCGTCGCCGGAATTAAGTACCACACGTTGCGTGTCGTCGTCATCGTGCTGTGTGTCTGCCGATGCATTCGCAAGGACCATTAATCAGGCGTCTCGAAGCACTCGAGTGCTTCGAGACTCCTGTTTCGAAGCACGAGCAACGACGACTGAGAAAGAAATGAAAAAGGAAAAAAATGATAATGATAAGGAGACTAAGCAGCGAGGCAAAAAATGCCGAAAAAAATTAAATGGAATTTCTGTGGAAAGGAAATAATATACATTTTATTTTTTCCAACGTCTTTATTAGAATTCTAGCTTTCGACAATTTTCAAGTAGCATTTCATTCAGGAGATGTTCCTCTACAAACTGAACCTAAAATTATTAAAAAATACTGTTTCGAGAAAAACGATTTTTTTATTTTTTTTATATAAATTCGAAATTTTCCGCTGCATAGTCCCCATAATGCGACTTTTTTTGGGACTAATTAATGACCTTGTCTCTAGATATTACCACTACGTAATACGTAAATTTTTTTGAGATACACTCGTATTAACTATATATTATTAGAATAGGTTTACCGTTCTCTCTCTATATATTCAGTAGTTTATAGCAAATCGAGCGCGACGTGTTTTCGTATTGCAATGTAATTGAGAAAAATCTTTAAAAAAAATTAATTGAGAGGTGTTCAACGATAGGAGGCACGAAAACACGTCGTTAGATTTTCTCAAACGAGTTTTCGCAGCTCGTTACAAATTCTAATCGTATTTCTATTGTTTTCTCTGATACCATTCTCTTCACTCCATGACTCGTCATCCAACGCGCCTTCTCTACGAACACTACACTACCCAAAAAAAATCTAAACAACAACAACTACAACATCATCAACAACAACTACAACAACAACATCAACAACAACAAAATCAACATCAACAACAAAAACCACTCATTAACAACGACACCTCGACTGCTCTCTCGTCGTTGGGACTCTCCGGCATCCGATCTGCACAATCAACCCACAAAAATATCGCCAATCGATCGGCGGACCGATCGACTGTCTCTGTTTCTCTCTGTTTCTCTCTCGCGCGACTGACTCGGACTGCCAAAAAAAAACAACAATCACGGCCACGACAAAATCAAAACTTACTGTCATTGCACAAAAAAACTGATTTATCAACGGTTAAAAAATTAAAAACGCTCATCACACAAAAAATGCGCTGACGTAATAACAACGTAAAAAAAACAACGGCGACAATGGACGAAATAAAATATAAAATACAACAAAAAACGAACAAAACAAAATCTGAAATCGACATGAAACGATAACGTGCAACGTGCGTGTCTGTTGGTGGTACATGCGTTGGCGAGGAAGGACGAAAGCGTCGTCTCGGCTTCGGGAAGAAGGGGAAGTCGTCCTTTACAGTTCACAGGAGCGAGGAGGTCCTGCCGGACGACACGAGCGGCGGAAGGAGCGGAAGACAGCCGAGCTCGGCGAGCAGCGACGGCGAAGGAAGTGGCGACGGGGACAGGTCCGAAATAGATATCAATCTCTATCTCTCTCTCATCAACGGAAGCCTCAAAGCTCCGTTGGAACCTTTATTTTTCCTTATTCTTTCTTTATTTTATCGAGAAAATTCATTTTATTTCTACTGTCCAGAGTCACGCAAATGTGACTTTTGTGTCACTATCGAAGTCACACAAAGTCCACGTGACTTTTTTTTTAACGCTAAAATCACACTATTCTCGAGACTCGTAGCTGCTTTCAAAAGTCACGCAAAATTGTTATAAAGCTTTTTTCTTTTTAAAACATTATATATAAAGCGGAAGTGTCTGCTTCACGAATTTTTACGATTTTTTTAAAAGATTCTCTTAACTTTGATTTTGCGTGACTTTTGCAAATATAAGTCACGAAAATTTTGTGTGATTTTAGCGAAAAATCACAGAAATTTACACTGGATTAATCGTCATGATTTCGTTTCAGAATACCGTTTGGTTTGACCGTTCATTTCATTACGATGAATTATTCTCTTTTTTTTCTTATCGAATCTTCAATTCGGCTTCTCGATCGGACCATCCAAAAGAGTTTGCTCGACGAGGTCGAGCGACCGACTCGGCCTCCTCCCTCCCCCCGAGAAACGTGAGTACACTCAGTGCGAGACGGAAGTTTCAGCGAGAAGAGCAAATTAACGAACACGGTTGCGATTCGAGCAAAAGTGAAAGGATACAGATAAGAATGCAACAAACAAATATATAAGAGAGAAACAATCAGTAATGATGATCAATCCTACCGACCACGACTATTATAACAAGAACAATCACATCCAAGAACGAACCACACACTGAACATCACTATATTAATTATTGCGAGTTTAGTGGCTGTTTACACGTGAAAAGTGGTTCGCAGTCGTGAAAACAAATCTTTCATAATTAAAAACGTTACAAAAAAAAAAAAACTTCATCTCCAGGCAAGTTTTTCGACTGCGAGCCACGAATCATGTTACACGCCGTTAGAGCCTGATAATACTATTGACCGACATTAGCTGCCAAAAATTCTTTCCTCCATAGATGATTTTCGCGGTGCATTCGTCGTCCAAATTGATCCGAAGTGCCACGACAAAAAAATTCATCCTCACCGCGAGGTACGAATTTTCTGCACGACTCGGCGCTTCGATTCTCGTCCGACGAATGTACCACGAAAAAAACGCAACCATGTAATTTAGTGCACAAGCGTAAATGATGAGAGCGTGATAAAAAAAAGGCGTCCTTGATATTTAGAAACTAGCGAGAGGAGCGATCGTTGCCGATTTTTCGTAAAGAAGGGAATGTCTCGTTGTGTAAAAGCTTATTATCAATACTATTATAATTAATATTATAATTATTATCGTTATTATTTTTTATTATTAACGTTATTATTATTTAATTATTATTACATAGAGATTAGAGATTTCGAGCCTCTGGCCCCTTCGTCCCAAAATCCTTCGCCACTTCCTCCTCGTTTTTTCGTTGCCTTGTGGCTATAAATTGGTAGCACGGTAGGTCAGTCACGAAATCGCTTGCTCTGGAAGTGACGAAATGCAAAGAAAAATGAAACGAAGCAGATAGAGGCGCAAAAAGAGAAAGGAAAAAAAATCGAACGCCACAATTGGAATCCTCGCGAATCGTAGTCGTTTTCCAGAGCGTCGCAATATTCGTGTACATAAATATTCAATATTTGATATACAAGCAAATCTATATATTCATTATCTTTTGATATTATGTTATATGTACATTGATATACACGCACTTGAATATTATTATTTCGATGTTGTGTCACGAGTCGGTTAGATCCCACAAAAGTTTTGGCGGTGTCCGTGGCTGTTTAATATATATTTATATATAGTTACCGTTGTTAGTGGATTAATTGAAATTTAGATCGACAGCCGCGGAGCCAATCGGACGTCTCATCGGACGCGAAAATTGAGTCGATTGGCCACTTCGATTACTCGTTTCAGTGAAAAAAAAATGCGAGAAATATTTTCTCATATCAGCTGTAATTGATACTTATCTCCATCGCATTGTACTATTATTATATGCGTAGCTTAGCATTGGCCTTGACGTTTTTTTCTCTCCTAGGTTCAATTGTCATTTATTAGTTGGTCTACCATTCACTCATTATATACTCACTATTACTATACTCGTTGCGACGTTGAGATCTAGACTGACTAGAGGCATCTTTTCGTACATCGCTCGTGGCTTAGTCACTTAGTTTGTTACAATAAACGCTTCTGTTCGGTCACCGATTTTCGACGTTTACAGGAAATCAGCCCATCGTAATTATTCGTGAAAAAAAATCGATGGAACCACAATATATATATTTCT